>JAZKJV010002675.1:0-444461 GCA_037367405.1 Ottelia alismoides
TCCTGTATGTACAATCGAGTCCAGGACATCACCATATAGTTCTCGGCCATCTCCTCGTAGATGGCTCAGACCTGATCGTGATCCTTGGCGAAGTAAGACCCATCACAAGAAGCGTTCACCAAGCCCTGAAGCTCTGGTGTCAGCCCGCTGAAAAAGCCTCTGAACAAGGTTCGGCTTGGAAATTTCATGGTGCGGGCATCTATCAGTCATCTCTCGAAACATCTCCCATGCCTCGTGAAACTTCTCGTTGGGGAGCGTGGAGAAGTTGCTGATCAGGGCTCTAGTGGCGTTCGTCCGCCCGAGTGGGTAGTACTTGTGCAAGTACTCGGTGCGGAGCTGCTCCTAGGTGTAGACGAACTTCCCCAGATGCTTCAGCCAGGTGGCTGCTCTGTCTGCTAAGGAGAAGGGAAGGCAATCATCCGGATGGTATCCTGGTCCACCTGACGGTCGTGGACTGTGCTGCAGATCATCAGAAACTCCTAGAGGTGGAGATGGGGCTCCTCTGTGGCTAGCCCATGGAACCGGATGAGGAGCTGCAAAGTGTTCGGGGGGAACTTGAAGTCCCCCACGATGGCTGGTAGAACAACCCAATGATGCATCAGTGTCGATCCGGGGTTGTGTAACTCCCGCATCAGTCTCGGTGGATCTGCTGCGGCTGCTGTGGCTGCTGCGGCGGCTGCCGCGGCCTCATCGGGTATCCTCGGGCCGTCTCTGCCCTGCTCTCGGTCTGCTCTCAACTGCTCCATCCCGCGCCTCATATCCAACATGAATGCGCCCTGATCCCTCAACTGCCGCTGAACTGTCTCGATGAGGCGATCAGGGGTGGAGTTGATCTCACCCTGGTCCAGAACGAAGTGCTCATGCTGCGGACCTCTGGTGTGATCATCACTACTGCCGGCCATAGTCCCTGCAAAATCAAAACATCCAAACTCAGGTGATGATAAATCATCTGTCTGTCTCTCATCGGGCACTGGTATCTCTGTCTCAGAAGAAGGGGGATCGAGGGGGAACAGGGTGGAGTCGTACTCGGGTTCGGAGAGCGGGTCTGAGCTCCCACGAACCGACCTAGATGAGTGGGCTGGAGTGCTAAAAAGCGATGCAGCCAGAGGCTGCCTAAGAGACCTCCTGCCCATCATCATGATCTGACGAGTAGTGCGGATGAGATCTAGTAACAACTATGATCACAAGCAAACCCCCGATTCACCGACGCAATGCGAGATGAAGACCGTAAAGGCTCGGTCAATTATCTTGTCAATTTTATTTTGGTGATCAGTCAGGATAGCAGAGCGATTACGTGACCTGTTGGGTTACCCGATATTTTCTCAACCGACTGTCCTGTAAAGAAATAGCCGGTAGTCAGTCGAGAAGAATATCAGAGGGTTTTACCTAGTGTGTGGGGTCACTCTCTCGCGCAAGCAAACCAGACAGTGAGGGGGTTGCTCTCCCCAAGATAAATTTTTAAGTGAGGTGTCTTTTAGGGTCGATAGCGTTAGCAGTCCCAAATTTTATTGTTTTTCTTTTAGAATTTTTTCAATAATCAAACAAATTGCCTAACGAATTTTTCGGTTCTCTTGGTTATTTTAATCCAAAAAAGGGGAGAAGACGAAAAAGCCGATGTGCGAAAAATCAATGATGCATGTAGAGTAAGAGATGCGTACCTGACTCCAGCAGTCTACATGCAAAATGATCCGCGCAGAATTTTAAAGACTGAAAGTAAACTACCTAAATGGTGCAGGCGAAAAACCGAGCCCTAAGCAGCAATTTCTACTCGAAAGAATAACTAGCTGACCACCAGCCTCCAATCCAGAGAGTCTGGTCTAGACCCACCCCTCCTCTTCTTGACAAGTCGAGTTCAGGAGTAGCGCTTGACGGGATGGGCTCGCGACGCGTAGGCGAAGGTAGTGAATCAACTATTTTATTAATCTTTTATTGTAGGTCCAATTACCAAACTATAGGAACAAGCAAATGTATTAGGGTGTTTGGATCCTATAAGTTACATCACAATCAAACAGAAATTCCTTAGGCTAGGGGCTCGAGAATCCGTGAGAAACCGGAAAAGGCAGTAAAGAAAGCAAAACCCGCGAAAAAGCCGCGTAAAAACTAAGGGGTCCCCCGAGCACACCAGTGCTCGGCGAAACAGACCCCGAGAGTCTAAGTGTCTCTGACTGTACCTGTATTATTACAACAGTTCAAATAAGTGCTGAAAAGTAAATCTAATCTAAACTAAACTAATCTCGAGCGGCTCCCGCACTCCTGCTCGCTCCTCGCGTCCTCCTGCGGCTCTGTAGAGAAGAGAGCTGCCTCCGACTCCCATGGTTGCTTCGGCTTCCGAAGAAAGCCGCCTCGATCCTTGGGCCCTCCCAAGAAAACAAGCAGAGTGTATCAGACAAGGTTATTTGAACAATTACGCAAATAAATGATATATATACAAAATATGCACAAAAGCCACGGAAAAGAAAACCGCGGGAAAAAAATCAAAAAGCGACTACTAAGCCGTGCTCCCCGGCAACGGCGCCATTCTGATGAGCCGCCCGAATGACTAAGGTGAGGGAATAACTAAGGTTGTTGTGAGCTCAATAACTCAGGACTCAGAGCTCAACAAGAAAAAAAACAGACCACCAAACAAAGATCAGAACACTATAAAACAAGCAACGGTCTCGCTAAGATATTAACCTGGTATAGCACCCAGGGTCGAACTCGAGGAGCACGTGATGGCCTCGCGGCCTATGAAGTAGTCTAAAAATAAGAAGAAAATATAAATAAGCAATTTTTTGGTGGGTTTTTAATATTTTAATATTTTTTTGGATTTTCAAATAATAAAGAAAATAGGAAAACAAGATAAACAAGTGCAAACAACAAATTATTTTACTACTCTAAGAAGCTCCAAAAAATCAAACAAAATTATTTTTATGTTTTTTATAATTTTTTATGTTTTTGGTTAATTTTTGGTATTTTTCTGATTTTTAGGGAATTTTATAAACATGAAACAAGGCAGAAAACCAAAGAAACTGTCCAGTCAGGCTTCTATAACCATTTAAAAATACTAAATGGTTGTTTCAAGGCCTGGAGGTAATTTTCCTGTAAAGTATGAATAAAAATGAATAATCAGGACAAAGATTTATTATTTTTTGGTTTTTCTATGAATTATTAGAATTTTTATAAGTTATTCAATGTTTTTCAATTTTTATAATTTTATAAGTCTAAAAATGACCAAACTTGGTCAGAAAATCAAACACAACAAAACACACTAAATCTATTTTTTTTGTAATTTTTGAAGATGTTTTAATATTTTTTATGAATTTTATATATGAACAGTATGAAAAATGGGTGTTTTTGAATTTTTAAAATACTAAAAATGCTCAAAAATGTACCAAAATTTTAGTGAAAATTTTACACAGTGGCAGGAGTCACATATCCAATTTTCACGAAATTTGGACTTGATTTGATATTTTATTAAAATCAAACAACAAGACATAGTGCTCAGGGACCTAAATGCAAGAAAAATAAGTTCCAGGGGCTGAAATGTAAAAATACGAGAAGCTGGGGGTTCCTCGTGCAAAAATTCCAAGAATGCACGTGCGGAGCACGTGATCTGGGCACAGAGGGACCTATGTGAAATAAAAAATACTTCCGAGGACTAAATGGCAACATGTGCTAAAAGTCCAGGGAAGATATTGCAATTTCACCAATTAATTCAGCATGTGTCAAATAAAACCACGCACATGGGTATGGATGCAAATATTAAAAACTAAGTTTCATTCCATAACACCTTACAACTTTAGCCCAAATATTGCAAATACACCACAAAAATCACGTGACGATGCACGTGTTCCACGTAGACAGGGGTATAAATGCAAATAAAATAAGCACGAGGTCCTAAGTGCAAATGTCCTAGAATAAAATGAACTGCATAAAATATTTACATGACTCAACAATAAAGACAAAACAGGAGGAGGCCTAAGTGATATTTACCCCTTATTATGATCCGAGGGCTGGAGGTGCGCCACGTGGAGTATCCAACGGCTGCGGGTAGTGGCGCCTCAACGAAGGGATCCTCGGCGATAATCCAACGGCTGGGGACGCGCCACATATCTGATCAATAGTCGACAAGTGCTGGATCCCCTTCGCTGGATGGAGGGCTGAGAGGAGGCCACGTGTCAATCTGACGGTGGTTGCTGGGCCTCCTCTTAACCCTAATCGGATGGTCCGCAAATGATCTGGAACTCCAGGGGTAAACAGACGGTCGTGAAGGCTCCTGGAAGAACAGATGGCCGGCGAGGTTCGCCGGCCCGGTGAGCGTGCGGTGGACCTCCTCGCAGGATGCTGATAGGTGGAACACGATCGTCGGAGCCTCCCGCGTCTGACGAGCCCTTCCGATGAAGCTGGAGGCCTCAGAGATGGTCCTACGACCACGGTGGAGCTGGAGCTGCTACTCCTGAACGTCAAGCCCTCAGATGGGCTTGTCTTGGCCTGCAAAGCAACGCAACAGACTCCTGGGTCAAGGGCAAAGTGCCTCGATCAGATTAGGGGTGATGGGGGTGAATGATGCGTCGAGATGGGGGAGCTCCGGCGAAGCGACGACGGTGGAGCTCCAATCCCATTTCCTATGCGAACTGGGTTGAACAAAGGGGTGGAGAATGTGCGTGAGAGGAGTGCGAAGGTGTTGGTCGAATCCAATGATCGAGACGTGGGCGAGGGTGGTCGGAATCGAGGGTCGTCAACATCCCCCGTGGACCAATAGGAGGCGGCCACGTGGAAATGGTTTGGAAATTCAAATTAAAATAGAAAATGGCCGAATTTCACAAAAGTCAAAACATGAAAAATGTTCCTCTTATTTTAAACTATTTTTTTGTGATTTTTAATTATTTTTTTGAAATATAAATTAGGTGTTTACAATATGGTACTATGTATAGGTATATAAACAATATCGATTTTTATTTTTTTTTTGATTTTTAATTAATTATTTTTGTGCATTGTTATTCCAAATTTAAATTTTATTTATTTACAAGATAAAATTTGGAATATTTTGGTATATTTATTTTATTTTTATTAATTATTTACAAGGGCTAAATAAATAGGTTTATTTATTTACATATATGGTATATATGTACAATGAAGGAATTGATTTTATTTTTATTTCTTTTTATTTTATTTTTGTTTTTGTAGTTTTTATTTTATTTATTCACATTATAAAGTCTAGAATATATACAATTTTTATTGGATTTTTAAATATTTATTTATAGGGCTAAATAAATATATGCGTGGACTTATGTACATGATGAATATACACATGAAAAAGTACTTTTATTTTCTTTTTAGTTTTCTCATTTTTATTTTTATTTTATATTTACAAATATTTACAAATAAATAGAAACCCATTTTTATTTTTATTTTTAGAGGAAAATATTTATTTTTATTTAATTACAGGTATATACACATATGAGCTCCCTTATCTATCTCTACTTGGGCTTTTATGCGGTCAGGCCCATGCTGAGCCCTCCCTTGGGATTAGGTTGCTCAATATTTATTCTAAATATCTCCCTCTTTTTCTTTTGTCTCTTTATTCTTGTATTTATGCATAAAAACATGCTTATTATTCATTTTTACACAATGCATGCTTTTTGATAATTATTTGTATTGACATGAATATATATGTGTTTGGCAAAGGTTTTGTAGCTAAAATAAAAGAATAAAGAGGGATGAATGGGTATTCATCACCGCTCCTAAGAGAAATAAAATCAGCTTCATCACAGTATAGAGAATCATATAAAAATACTTGTGACTGGAGATTGGGTTCTGACAGGTGTACCTGCTATGACTTCCTTCTCAAACTGTTTGGGTTCGACTCAATCTGAGCAGGAATAGCGTATTTCCCTTTGACTAGGTCACTAATATGGTTTTTAAATCCATCCATTTCTCGCCTAAATGCGACCTGCTAGTAGGATATCAGATTAGCGAGATGTTCATCAACATGCTTATCATGGAAGGGACCACGAGACCCAGATGGGTCGCCTCGATGATACTGATGTTACTGTGGAGTTGACTGTTGTAGTGGAGGGTAAGACTATTGCTACTACGATGGATATGCATTCTGTCTCCACTGATTCGTCTGTTACCGATGAGCACCAGAATGCTGTTTTTATTATCTATTCTACCCCATCTATGCCTGTGATGGATGCTAAGAAGAGGTACCTGTTGAAGACCAATGGAAACAAGGATGATCACGACGGATCCCTGGTTGCTGCTACTAGTTGTAGTACCATATCCCATTAACCTTTTGTCAATGGTTCATGTATGTCGGAATAAGCTAGGGGAATAGATGCTAGTAGCTGATCACTATGATACACCACCATTTGGGTGTTTGCAGGTTCTGTTGGTAAGTCGGAGACTGATGAGTTGACTCGCAGTGCACATGATATATGAGCTGAACTGGTGGTCGTGGAAGAATTCCTCGATATCTACTTCCCGAGTCATCATGTGATCTTGAAGACTTTATAGAAATTGTCTGAATTTCTTGAATGCACATGATTTGTGTCTTCAGATCACTATGGCATCTCTCAAGCTCATAAATTTTATCGAGCTTGTCCAAATTCTAGCACTTCTTTTCAGTTATCTCCATTCGGTCCAACTTCTGGTAGATAATCTCCATATCAGCTGATGATGATTCATAATGTGAAGAAATGGCAGAAGAAGGAGTCCCTTAGATGTGTTCCATGCAGGAATGCTGGTGGTAAGTCGATGGCTTCGTCTGAGTGTAAAACCTAGTCCGGGACATCGTGATGTAATTCTCAGCCATGCAGGAAACTTGGTCCTCATGTTTGGAAAAATATGAACCACCATAGGTAACGTTCACCAGCTCGTACAACTCTAGTGTAAGCCAACAAAAGAAGCTCTGAACTAGCTTCGGCTTCAATATCTCGTGGCGGGGATACCTATCGATGAGATCTCTAAATCTATCCCATGCCTCATGGAATTGCTTGTTCTCGATCTTGGTGAAGTTACTAATCATAGTTCGTGCAACATTTGTGTGACCAAGTAAGTATTACTTATTCATGTACTTTGTTTTCAACTCCTCCCACATCGACACGTGTCTCCATAAATGCTTCAGCCAATAGGCTGCTCTGTCCACAAGGAACAATGGAAACACAATCAATTTGATCGTGTCCTCGTTCACACATAGATCTTGCACCGTACAACGGATAAGCTCAAATTCCTATAGGTGTATATGCGGATCCTCCGTAGATAGCCCGTGAAACTTGGGTAGCAACTGAACAGTTTGTGGTCAGATCTCAATATTTCCATGTATAACAGGGAGATGGATCCACTGATGTGTAGTCGTCGCTCCAGGGTTGTAGAGCTTATTCATTATTCGATTCAGATTTAGCGAAGGTCTCTCTGCTCCGTTCTATCCACCAGCCTCATCTCTTGGGATCTCAACATTAGGAGTCCCTCTCTCGGCTCCCAACTGCGTTAGCTCTACCCGAACATCGTTCATCCGTTTCCCTATTCCCTTATCTTAGTCTGCATTTGCTCAAGGGATGCTAGGAGACCATTGTTGATTGTTGCCTGATCTATTACTATCGAAGTAGTCGGCAACTGATGTGGTCCCTTCCCAACCATGTCTTCTAGAAAGGGGAAAGAATCTAGATCAATTTCTGCCAAGTTGATGTGCAAGTGCAGTTGAAAAGAGGGTTCTCTTGAACTGAGGGTGATGATGATAAAGACTGAGAAGAAGATGGCGAACAAAGAGAGCTTCTAGGATTGGATTCATGCATGGAAGATGGAATACGATGAGATTTTGATTGGGGAAGAGGGACATCCCGAACCGACCTAGATGGATGAGTAAGTATTCGAGAGAGCAGATCGTTCCGAATCAACAGAAACGATCTCTTACCCATCATCTTGATAAAACAGATGATTGATTGAAAGATCTGATAGATAGGACATGCCATAAAATCAAACACAAAACAAACCCTTTATTCACCAACTCAACCTGATGATGACCGTAAAAGTTCGGTCATCAATCTTTTCAAGGTTTGTTGGCACAACAAGTCTTTTCACAGATTACATGAGCTGATAGGTGCCGGAACTTCCTGGAAGATTATCCCAAGTTCAAACAGCTAATCACCTACTTTCAACCATTATGGGAGTAAGTAGCGTACCATTTCCGGCTACTTGTTCTACTTGAGGATAGATCCTTACATAGTGTCCTCTAGACCTCCCACTCTACTAAGGAAACCAAGACCATTTCCGGCTACCCGAGAGTCTTCACTAAAGAGTAGAGAAACCCGACTATCATGTCAGTAGTTTTACGAAAAATCTGAGCTCATATTCTAACCTTAAGGTTCGTCCATCACTCACAGATCTAGAAAGTACTTTCCAAACATTCGTTGGGGATTTCTCTCTCGCAAAAGATGTGGAGTCCATTACGTTTAATTTTAAGGTTAGATAGAATTAGCATTCCTATTTTATTTTTTTTGGTTATAACTTTTTTTTGGATCTTTTGAAACAATGTCTAAAGTATTTTTGTCTTTTTGTTTTTTTCCTAAATGAACATACAACTAGGTTGCGCATTCCTAATGCTAATTACTGAAGTACAAATAAAGAAAAACCTACAAACCAAGACAAGCACCTAGCCTCAGTAAAACCATAGAAAACAGTGAGAAATCAAAATGCAAGAAAAAGTCACGGTGGGTGCCTTGCTCCCCTAAGTTCACGATACTTGGTGAAATAGATCTCGAGAAGAAGAAAGGGAAGTACAAGTCGAGATGCCCTTATGAGACTCCTTCTACAAAAAAGAGAAACAAGCAACTACCCTTAATCTTTTTACAAAGGTTAATACAAAAATAAAATGTAGCCAGCTTTCTGGTTCTCAGCTGTGCAGCTCAGAATCTGTGCTACACAAATCAGAATTAAAAAGACTTGAAGTGAAAAATGCAACAAAGGTTAGATGGAAAAAAAGGAAAAAACTGAGAAAACCCTAAATCTAAGGTCTCTATGGTCTACCCTAGCGTTGCCTCCCCGGCAACAACGCCATCTGAAAAAGCACCCATCTTGATAGCTCTAAAAGCAGAAACTATCATCGCTGTCGATCGGGTGAATTTTAATAGAAACTTTTATATGTCTTATTTATACTCCTAAACTAGATGTATATAATGTCAAGTACGAGAGTGTCGAACTCAAGGAGGTAAACTATTTGAAAACTAGGGTAAAATTGTAGAAAACTAAGCTAAAATAAGTTTCCTGATTTTTCTTTTTATAGTAATTTTCTGATTTTTATTCGATTTTTATGAATTTTATATTGTTTTTGTGATTTTATTATACCTATGCAAAAAATTAGGTATAGTTCTTGTAATTTTATATTTTGGTTTTACTTTTGCAATTTTTATTTGTTTTACATTTTTTGTTATTCAATTTTTGAAAATCTTTTGTTACTTTTATTTGGTTTTTAATGTTGAAAACTATAGTTTTATTGAAAACAAATTTTATTTTTGTTTTTAAAATAGAAAATAGAATGAAAATATTTTTATTTTATTTTATTAGAGAGTAGGTGAAAATATCTTCGAAATGATATGTTATGCATATTTATATGAATTGTATTTATTTAGTTACGTTTTTTAAAAGTTTTATGTATTTTGTATTTTTTTATTATTTTCAATATTAAATTTTTATATTGTTTTTAATTTACATGAAAAATATGATGAAATGTAGTGTAGATTGTTTTTATAAGATTTTTAATGATGTTTTATTTTTTATGATTTTTGAAGTTTGTTATATTTTTTGGTGTTTTAATGATTTATAAAAATAGAAAATATTTTTATTTTTCAAAATAAAGTTATACAATATAGAGTATAATATAGGATATTTAATTATTTTTATTATATTATTATATTTTATATTTTGTTTTTTATGTATAGAATATGTATAGTATAGTATGTACTGTTAGGGGTATTTGTGTGATAAAACTAGAAAGCGGGGGTGCGAGTGAAAAGCTCAGAAGTTGGTATTATTTCATAAAAACGTTTAGTGTTTATAAGAGTCTAGGTTATATTTTGATCTTTTCCAACTTCCAACAATTATTCATGTAGCCATTTAAACTCCATTAAGTTAATGTTTAGGAAAATGGAGTGTATCAAGGATAAATTGTAGTTTTTTATTTTTATAATTAAATTGTCCCCTTTGATAAATGGATTTTGTACTTCTTATTTTTAATGACACATATTTTTTGTGTTATATTTAGGCCATGTGTTATGGGTACCTCTTTCACGGTTGCATATCACATCCGTGGCAAGGTCATAAAGGGAGGCATCAATAGAATGAAACATCATCTCACATACATCAAAGAAAACACAAAGGCATGTCGAAAGGATACTGGAGATGTCTAGAAGGAAATTACAGATTATGTAGAAGATATTATGAAGAAGAAGAATGAGAAAGTTGTTACTATGAGAGAACTGCGGGAGGAAGTAGCAATCAAAGCATTTGATGGGTCTTCTAACTAGCCGTATAAAGGAGGAGGTGGTTCAAAAAGACCTCATGTTTCTGAAGATGATGTGCATTTGAGTGCAACATTGCGACATACAGTGATTAATGATGCCTTAGCAAAAGAGGAGCGTCTATGCGTCAACAAGTTTGTACCAAATTATTTTATGATGCTGACATTCCCTTCAAGTGGTGACCAAGAATTCCTTTTATCCAAGTGGGTGAGGAAATTGGACAACATGGAAGTGGATACAAGCCACCTTTATCCTATTAAATTGCAAAAACTTTGTTGAAGGAGGAAGCGGATGAAACAAAAGAATATTTAAAGTGTCACAATGAGTCATGGAAGAACAACAGTTGTTCAATAATGATCGATGCGTGGACTAATATGAGGGGAAGGAGTATTATGAACTTTGTGTGTGAACTGTGACATAGGCACAACTTTCTTGATGTCCATTGACAAATCTTCTGATTTTCACACAGTTGAATACATCTCTTCTCTCATAGAGGAGTGGATCATGGATGTTGGAGAAGACAATGTTGTACAAGTTCATACTGGCAATGCTTCTGCCAATATGACATCTAGGAGGCTTATTAAGACCAAATATCCCAGGATATTTTGGTATTCACGTGCATCTCATTGCATTGATCTTGTACTCGGGGAGATTGGCAAGGAATCAAAGATAAAAAATTGCATCACTAAGGCTTGAACTCTCACTCTCTTTATCTATTGCCATTCAAAGACTTTAAACTTGATGAGATAGTTCACCTAGAGTGGTGAAATTGTTCATCTAGGACAAACAAGATATGTCACCACTTTCCTTACACTACAAAGCCTAATGGACAAGAAGGAGAAATTGTGGTCGATGTTCTCTTCTAATGAGTGGAGGGAGTATAAGTCGTCAAAAACCAGAAAAGCTGAGTTGACAACATCCATTGTCCTTAGTTCATTATTTGGATCCCAATGAATATCCATTTCATCACCTTTATTCTATAATTTTGACCTTAAAAGCCCTATTGAAGTGCATGTAAATAGCATTATTTTGTACAAATTAACAATCATTAGTCATTCCATTACTTTATATAAAATATAGTTTTTTAATGTCAAAATTATAGAATTAAAAAAATAATAAAATGTCAAAGGTAATTTTTGATCCTAAACGCTGAGACCAAGTCAAGAATTGAATTGGTCGATAAGGAATAAAGTAGGGGAAATAAGGGTAAAAACACAATAAAATCCCAATTTTTTTGATAAATAATTCATTTTTGGGGACCTATTTTATTCTTTATTATTTATACTTCGAATAAAGAACTTTTTACATGAAATGTTGAGACCAAGTCAAGAATTGAATTGGTGGATAAAAATACATAGAAAATACAAAATTGATTTCACATAAAAATAATACAAAGTGTCAATTTTATACTCTGAATAAGATTCTGAAACCCGAACATCCCAGACACTTATCTTCATATGAACTCAAAATGTAGTAAAATCACACTTAATTGTATATAACTTTTAATAAGCTATTTAATGAAGGTGGTCTCATAGATTTTATAGTTAAGATGCAAAAGTTAGATTTTAGACCCCTATTGTACAATATACACATATTAAATAAAAGAGGAAATTATTCTTTTATACTTTTATTTATTTGATAACCTTTGTAAATATTATCTATGTTATACTAAATATATAAAATAAAACAAAATAAAACAATAAAAATACAATAAAATAAAATAGTATACAAAATATATAGATGGAATACCTATACTTATACATGCATAATATATATCTATCATTTAAGTGTATAAATAACATCAGAAAAAAAATTTTTATTTGTATAAAAATATGATAAAAATATAAAGTAATAAAATAAAAAATAAATGATATAACATTAAAATAAAACATACAAAACATAATTCCATATACCTATAAATGTACCCCTAAAATTTAACTTTTAATAGATAAGCCCTTAAAATAAATAAAAAACATAATGAAATACTACGAAAATTAGTAAACATTTTTCATGTTTAAAACAAAAATAAATAAAATTATTTAATAATTTAATATGATGTATTTCAATATTTAATCTATATTTTGTCTTTTTGCGGATGATGTGGCCCAATCATGGAAAGCCATCCTTTGACCTGGATCAATTGTCTGACCTAGGTCCTAGACCTGTCAGAACCTTGATTGACCCACATCTTCCTCGATTTTAGATGCTATAAACTCACATTATTTTTGGACAGTTCCTTCATAACTTTTTATCCTCGATCATTCACCTATCATGCCAGATCATCTCCTCGAGGAATGCATCACTGCATCGAGTCAACTACCTTGATCGTCTAGCCTTGTTAGTCACCTGTACATAATCACCCACTCCGCCTTCCTTCAATTTTTGAATCCCTTATTGCAATTTTCTTTCCCCAAATTCGAGCTCCAGGGCATGAGGGAGGTGACAACTCACTCGCCCCCTTCTTTGGTGCCCGGAGGAGTGACAGAGAGGGATATTCCACCATCTCCGGTGGTGCTCTGTCGTAAGGTCCACTATCTCACAACTCTGGTTGCTCGAGGTCTCTTTTATTGATTTTTAGATAGTTTCTAATCCTAATTTCATTTCATGCATTTATTTTAGCATTTAATTATTCGACTTAGCTTAAAAACCCATAATCATAGTTCGCCACAGCTCCTCTCTAGCAAACCATTTTACCATCAACCACTGTGTTTAAGCTTCACCTTTTGCCTCCATCTTATTCCCCAATGCTTCTTATACGCCTCACCCATCTCCATTCAACCTGAGCCTTCATGGATTAGGATCATGGTGCTCCAACTCCTCCCTTCCCCAGAGCAGCAGTCGCCTTGCGGCATATCGCCTCCATTCCATCATCTGATGGATCGAGGTAGTTTTCCCTCAGCCCTAGTCTTTTTTTTGTGCAGGTCGTTGGAGCTAAAGGCCCCATCTGAGGGGTCGATTTTGTCCAAGAACCCATCACAGGTCGTCGGAGTGCCTTGAACCCTTCACATCTCAGAGGTTCACCGTAGCTGCAGGTTCGTGAAGAACTAATCGTTGGTGCGTGAGGAGGTCAGAGGAACGAGCACTGGCCGATCAAAGCTCGCCCTGAGCGAGTTCTTCCTGTGTTCTTCCAACACCATCAAGATTCGTCCGATCATCGACAACTGACCAGATCTACAAGAGCCATTTGAAGCGCTACACCTCTACTGTTGATCTCATTCTTGAGATCTAATCTACGTTGTCCATCGCCGAACCGTCATTGCATGTCCTTAGCACAACACGTGGATAAGTGGATGAGTCTCGCTCGTTGGATTGCGTGCTTGTGGGGGTATTTTGTACTTTCAACCCCTTTTTTGTATTTTATTATTTAGTACTTAAACATTCATATGTCATTTATAGTACTTTTGTAAAACTTAGATTGGAACACCTGTCATTTCTGCTATTTACTTTTGGGTCCCATCCACGTCACCTCAGGTGTCATCCCACGTGAGGTGGCAATTTCGACGTGAACTCCTCATGGGCTTTCTAATTTCATTTTGGTCAAAAAACTATTAATATTATTTTAATATTTTTGGGTGTTTTGCAAAATCAAATCGACTTTATTTTTCATTGCATTAAAGTTTTTGTTTATGTTTTTTATTTATTAAAAATATCTATCATGCTCCAAAAATTAAACAAAAATAAGTTTAAGTTCTTGATTACTTGTAGTTTCACACTTTAATATTTTTTAGCATTTAAAGCGTTTTATTTACTTATTAAAAATCAATAAAGCATGTTTTTTTTGTCTTTTTTCACTTAAAATATAAAAACATTTTGAAAAATTTCTAAAAAATATATTTAGTTTATTATAGTATTTTAAAATTTCAAGTTAAAACACTAAAAATAGAAAAGAAAAAGATAAAAAATAAAAGGCTCCTAACTCCTTTATAAAAAGATAAATTTTTACCAAAAATCCAAAGACAAACATTTTTTCTGTAATTTTCTTTCTATTATTTATTATATCTTTAAAATTAATTTGGAAATTTTTGGACACTTTTTTCTATTTTCTCCAAATTAATTCAGACTTTTTATTTAATCCCAATTTTGGTTTATTGTTGACTCTAAAAATATATAAAAATTAGAAAAAAAAATTCCCCAAAATAGTAGAAAATTATTTAAATTCCAAAAGCATTTTATTATGTATTTTTTAGTAATTTTAGTTGTATTATAATTACATTACTCTTTATTGTGTATATAGTTTTATAGCCCTATATTATATACTAAAAAGTAAAAAGAAAATAAAAATTATAAAAATAAAAGCAATTAAAAGATATAAAAACTAAAAATACACACACACACACATCAACTGACATAAAAACACATACAAGAAGAAAAACACAAAATTTGTAATTCATTTTTCAAATATATTATTTGCTTCATGTATTCGACCTCTACACAATACTTACACCTATATAGACCTTTGTTGTAGAGTTATAATAAATTTTAGCTCCACATCATATTTTCATTTCTTGATCTATATTGTGGGTTAAATGTTGAATTTAAAAGATTTTTTGAGTGGTCAACTCAACGATTGTTGATCTGCCTCGTGGATTTACACGACCCTCTGTATTTCCGTTGTTTCAAATGGAGCCATTGCTGGGGATCAATGCCATGTAGATAGCACATTTTCATTTTATCTCTTCCTTCTTGTCCATTTGTCTCTTTATTTCTTTTTCATACTACTGTTGACCTATGTAATCACCCTTCTTGTTTGATCTTGTTGTGAGGGACCAAAGATCGAGAGGGTACTCCTAGGAGCACCGACACACCCATGTGAAGCGGAGTAAGCTTTTTGTCCTAGCAAGAAGGAGAGAGCAAGAAAGAGAGATTGAGGAAATTTTTGGAAGACAATGCAACTTAACATTTTGTATATTTATTTTATTGATTTGTTTTTGTAATTTAAAGTGAGAGAGAGACACATAATTGTAATAATTTGGATTCTCCAAGACATTACCACTTCATGAGGACCACTGCCAAGTGATTGTTCACTTGGAGTCCTCGTTGATTTTTTCGTGTTTTCATCGCTATTATTTTTATTTGTTTTTCGACTTTATTTCTATTTATTTTTTGTGATTGAGACTTAGAATAGTATTGCTTATCGACAGAGTAGGTCAAAAGCTCTAACTGATTTGCATGCACCAATAGATTCGTGCTTGGACTTAGTCAAATATAAGTTCTTGATTATTTGGTTTTGATATCGCGTACCGCGAGAAACCTCACACAACGCTTACAGGACCCATTGTGTTGGGCACCGAGAGATTTCCAAGACCGGACCTTAGCTCTCTTCTCTATAATTAACATTTTATGCTTCATGATAATAACAAGTACTATTCTAGGGTGATTTCATTATCTTGGATTACATATAGATAGGTTTCAATTCTATTTAGCATCCTTGCATGAAGAGAGATAGAGGAAAGGTGAGAATTTCTACTTAGCATCCATCATTGATTTTACCTCGCATTGCATTTCCGACACTCTCCCTCTTATTTTGACCACATAGGATCTAAAAGGAATTGACTCCTTGTCTGGATCGTGCATTTCTATTAAAAATAAAAAAAGTGATAACCAATAAAATTACAACTGCTAAGTTTACTCGACCCTAAAATTTAAAAATTATTTGTATTGGGGAGAGTGATGAATCTCGATTCATCATTCTTTATTCTATCATTTTGGCTTAAATCCCCAGCAAATGCATGTAAATAGCATCAATTTATACATATTAGCATTCATTGTTTATTGTATTGATTGTACATAAAAAAAGGTTTTTAATGCCAAAATTATAGAATAAAGATAAGAAAAGAAAAAGGAATCAAATTGCAAATATTTTATGACCCTAACCCTGATACCAAGTCCAGAATGGAATTGGTCGACAAGGAATAAAGTAGGGGGAGATAAGGGCCAATAATACAATAAATACCTCATTTATTTATTCATTCATTTATGCATTTTTGACACCTATTGTATAAAATTATTTATTCATCAAATAAAAATCTTTTGTACATGAAATTTGTAGATAATAATGAAAATAAAAATACAAAATTGAGTTTGTGTAAAAATAATATATAATGTACATTTTATACACAGAATAAAAAGCCAGAATCTTAACTTCACAGACCCATATCTTGCAGATAAAAACTCAAAATCCACAAACTCACCTTTAATTATATATAGCTTTCCAAGAACTATTTAATAAAATTGGTTTCAGAATTTTTGGAGTTTATATGTGAAAGTTAGGTTTTGGGCCCCTATTGTACATAATACCGATTAAAATATTCAATTTATTCATTACTTAAAATTTTTACAAATTCATATTTTTATAATTTTATAAACATTATTTATAACCTATGTGTACATTAAAATTAGAATTAAACCTAAAATAAAAAGGAAAATAAAATAAAACTATGACAAAACCTAGATGAAATACCTATGTTCTATATGTATATAAATAAAGGGGAATACATTCTTTAATTATTTTATTCAAATTTTTACAATCTTGTAAACATTACCTATAATTTATTAAAAATACAAATCCAAAATAAAACCCATTAAAATTCATTAAATAAATAAAATGTATATAAAATATAGGTAAAATACCTATAAGTATACCTACATATTATATATACTTATTTATTTAAATATGTAAATGAACTCATAAAAATCGAAGAAAAATATATTTACCCTCATAAAAAAGTTATAAATAAATAAAATAAGAAAAAAAAATAAGAAAATAAAATATACAAAATAAAAATAAATTATACAAAATACATGTAAATACACTTATAAATACATTATTAAAATAAACCCATAATAAAATACATCAAAAAAATAAATAAAAATCATAAATAAATACTACATTAATTAATAAACATTTTTTATTTTATAAGAAAATTGTAATAAAATCATTTATTTTGTTAAATAAATTATTTTCGAATAAATTTCCCTGTTTTGTCCTGTAGGGTCCTAGGTTGACCAATCTGGACACGCCAAAAGTTGACCGCGGTCAAATGTCCCACCTGGGAGTCTGACCCGTCAGAACTGTCTTTTCCCGTGTTTTCTTGCCAATTTCCCGCTCGATCTATCGCTCCATTAACAAAAATCACTTCACGAGATTTAGGCCCCGTTCATTGTACATTCACGCCGCCCATTTGGATTGCTTGTACAGTCATCAGATTCTTCAATAAACGCCGGTCAATAAGGGCCCCCAACCATGTTTATAAATAACTCCATCTTCCTCCTCCGAATTTTTTGCCACTTTTAATCCCCCTAAAAGCCTTGATTCGGTTCCTGGACAAGCCCTTGTGACAGGAGGAGCTTCCCAGCATCGTGAATCGGCCGGAGGAGGGAGGAATTTTGTCGCGGCAGAGCTCCGTCGTCTGTCCTGCTCCCTGGAAGCCCCCAGGTATAAGAGCTACGTCTTTTACTCATTTTAGATAGGTTTTAGTTTTAGTATTTCATCTTCATCTTTAGATTAATCATTAGCCCTTAAACGTAGTGTAGAATGGTCGATTCGTAGTTCGCCGGAGCTCCGCTCCGGCGAACCATTTCACCGTGATCTGACTGTGCTCCGACCTCACCCTCACCTCCATCTTCCTACCCCTCCATTTCCCTACATCTCAGGTACCTTCACTTCCCCCAGATCCTCTTTTGGATCCGGAGATCAGATCTCCATCCTTCACTCATCGCCGAAGATCTTTGCCCGAGTCCACCCTCCATCCATTTTCTGTTCTAACGGGACGAGGCAGTTTGGCCTCGTCCCTTGTTTCATCCTAAACAGGTACAAGGTGCATTGAGGCACCTGGAGGCGGTCTTCGACGCTCGCCGGAGGTACCTCAAGCGCCACCTCGACATCGACCTGGTGGTAGCGCTCCGGTCACCTTTTGGCCATTCTGAAGCCTCCTGCAGATACAGGGACCCTCCTGCTACCTTTTGGGACCCTTGGGAGCAGTAAAGAACCTCGGCGGAAGGAGATGTCGCCGGAGGGAGTTCGTCCAGGTGAACCTTCCTCCCTGTTCTTCCTAAGATCCTCCCCGCCGTCGGATGAAGAACAAGGACCCAGTTGGAATCCCAACCGTCCGATGGAGCGAAGCTTCGGCCGTCAGATCAGTTCGGCTGATCTAATCTCCGCCGCTCATCGGCGAAACATCATCGGGTGCGGTGGATGCAACACGTGGCAAGTGACTTCGATATAGCCGTCCGTCTGTGCCCACTTAAGGGGTAAATTTCACACTTAACCCCATACACTTTTTGTATTTAAATTTTAATATTGTAAATAAATTTTAACATTGTAAATAAATTGTGAATTTTTCTAATAGACCCCTGTACTTTCTTGTAATTACATTATGGTCCTTCCGCGCCTCACGTGCTGTCCCACGTGAGGTGCGTACATTTTGCATTGTCCACCCTAGCGATTTTTGTATATTGCGAAATAGTTCTAAAACATTAAATAAATGTATATTATTGTTGGTATATTTGCACTGTGCCCCCTGTCATTTATTTTTATTGCATTTATACCCCTGCTAGGCTGTATTATTTTTGTGTCTTTCATGTAATTATTGAAAATAGCTACTTAGCTCCTAAAAAACCACAAAAATTAGGTTAGATGTTTCATGCCTCATACTTTCATGCCACATGTCCATTTTGCATTTTTTGCATTTAACCTAATTATTAAAAATGAAAAGGAATCATTTTTGTACTGTTTAATTTATAAAATACCAAAAAATAGAAAAACATTTTGAAAAATTACAAAAAATTTTTATATGTATATTTACATATATATTGAGTCCAGAAAATGAAAAACACTAAAAATAGAAAAAGAAAATATAAAAAAATTTCAAGAATCTCCAAAATCTTAAAAAAATATAAAATCCTATAAAAATACCAAAAATATGTCTTCTTATTTTATAATTATCTATATATTACTATTTATGTATGAAAATTAATTTGGGTAATTTTGAGACTTATTTTATAATTTTAAAACCCAAATTATTTTCGGCCTATATCTTGAAGCCCATATTAGGGACATTTTTGAAATTAAAAATACATAAAAATTAGAAAAATTCCAGAAAAATAACAAAAAAATAAATATAAAAATATAAAAAACCAATATATATATATATTATCTAGTATGTATTTAGTATTTATATAAATATACATATCCTTATATATTACTCCTCTTTCTTCTCTTATATATCTCTTTATATATATGTATATATATATATCTACATTATATAATTAAAAATATAAAAAGAAAATAAAAAAATATATAAAGTATAGAACAAAATAAAAATTATAAAAAGCAAAAGAAAATAAAAAATATATAAAATTAAAAACCCACAAAAACAATAAAGAATTGGACATGAACATTGAATTGAATAACTGCGCAACCAATTTCACACTTAACCATTCGCCTCCCAGTGTTCGACCTATACTTGTGCTTACACCTATACACATTTGCATGTAGAGTTATAATAAATTTTAACTCCACATTTTTGGATATTCATTGCATATATTTCATTGTGGGTTAATTGTTGATTGATTTGAGAATTTCGGAGTGGTCAAATCAGAGACTGGATCTCTCGCCTTGTGAGACTTCTAGACCATCGGAAAATCTCAGTCATCAAATGGCGCCGTTGCCGGGGAGGCAACGGATTTTGCATGGTTGATGATTTATTTATTTAATTCTTTGCTCATGTCCAGTATTCATTTTTTTATTTGATTATTATTGAGATTATTGATTGACTGTTCTGACCCATCTCTTTTATTTGTATTTGATGCGAGGGACCGCCAAGTGAAGGAGGACCTCCTAGGAGGACCAATGCACCCAAGCGAGGCAGAGTTGGCTCTTCTACACCAGCCAACAGGAGAGAGCATCAAAGGCAGATGAAGGAGAATTTTTGAAGACAGTCTCTATTTTTATGCATTCTATTCATTTTATTATGTATATTTATGTGAGGGAGAGACTTAGAAACTTATAATAATTCAGGACTCTCAAAGGTACACTCCGACTTCCCGAGGTCCATTGCCCGAGGGATTGTTCCCTTGGGGGCCTCGACGGTTTTGACGCTTTTTATTTTTATTTTTATTATTTTGTGTGAATGAGCCCTAGCTTAGGAATTGCTTGATCGAGTAGATTAGGTCCAAACACCCTAATATATTTGCATGTACCTATAGTGCGTTTTGGATCTAGTCAAATTTAAACAGTCTGTTCATTTATCTCTTAACCCGTGTGCCGTGAGCGAGCCCCATCAAGCGCTACTCCTGAACTCGAGTGTGTCGAGAAGAGGAGGGGTAAGCCAAGACCGGACTCTTAGGTTAAGGATCGGTCACCGACTTGTAGTGCTTCACGATAATAGCAATTACTATCCTAGGGTGATTTCTTCGGCTTGCATTTGCATTTAGATTAGGTTTCAATTCTGTTCTGCATCCCGCATGGAGAGAGCTGGGAAGCGATGTAAGTCTTCTTACTTAGCATGCATCATCGATTTCTGACTTGCATGGCTTTTCCGACCTTCTCCCTCTGTTTTTGCCAACCTAGGATGCTTAATGGAAATTGGAACCTCGATAGGCATGTACATTAAAAATACCCAAAAAACAGTGATAACCTAAATAAAATTGGGATTGTTAACTCTATTGATTAAAAAAACATAATAGATTTCCTTGTCTTGGGGAGAGCAACCCCCACATTGTATGCGTTTTAAGTGCTCATGTACACGCTAAGGAGTAGAGCCCAAATCCCATCAAGCCTCCTAAGTGTTTGTTCAACTTTGTGGTTCTCACCTAACTCTAAAAACCGAAAAGATAAATGACCATCATCTGACGGTCTTCACCGTGTCGAGTAGGTGAATTGGGGGTTTGCCTTGTGTATTGATTGTGACTTGGAGTCTGTTGCCTTTTCATTCATTATTAGAGTCATCGGTCCCGTCCGTGTGAGTCATGCATTTCTCATCTTTGAGTCTCTCTACCTCTCTTATACATATATCTCCTCATCTGCATCGAGTCGTGATATTGGCGCTTGAGCTCAATCATTCTTCGCCAAGTCCTTCGTTTCCCTTTTCTTTAACATCTTCCTCGTATCCACCGTACCATCCCCATCTTCTCCGGTTCGAGGAGAGCATGCTTCTCGAACCACCATTTTGACGGTGTTCCCGCCTTGTGTGGATCACCCAATTTTGTCTATGTACGCATCTTGTCGCCCACCCTCCTCATTCCCTCTGTATCGTTCTTCTACCACCTGTGATATTGGCACATAGCTCAATCAGCTTCTCCACTCCATTGTGTTACCCTTCTTATCCACCTTCCTCGTGTCCCCCGTATCAACTCTTCCTTTACCCGGGAATGCTGTGCACATCGATGAGGCCCGCATCGAGGATTTTGATTTACCTTGATTATTTGTGTAAGACGGGCAAATGACGTTGAGGATGCTGAGATTGATATACCACTCTTGGTGGATCTGGATGGATACGTACATACGAGCGTATTGAGGATTTTTGATGATGCATTATCATTAGGTGTGGTTATTTATTGGGATATTCTGATCAAGCACACCGGATTGAGGATGCGACATACTTTGATGCTAT
The DNA here is from genome assembly GCA_037367405.1 of Ottelia alismoides. Classification (NCBI taxonomy): domain Eukaryota; kingdom Viridiplantae; phylum Streptophyta; class Magnoliopsida; order Alismatales; family Hydrocharitaceae; genus Ottelia; species Ottelia alismoides. The sequence continues at coordinate 22,109 of JAZKJV010002675.1, forward strand.
GATGATGATTTCATGAGCATTGATTGATCTATCTATCTTGAGGTTCCACCCATATCCATTTTGAGGATTGATTGACTATTATGATTTGAACTTCGAGACAAAGGTGTGTGGAACCCACATGATCTCTCATCTTCGAGAGTGACCCATCCTTGATCTCCTGACTCTTTGATCCACCCTGGCACTTAAAGAAGTCCTGATGATATGTTGTGCCATCTCAGCCAGATTTGATTGACCTGAGGGATGTTTTGTGAATGACCTGATTATTTGCTCCCTCGCATGATCTTATGCCCTCCTGTTGATTGATGGATTCACATTATTTCGAGGACCTGAGATTTTATGCAAGCATTCCCGTGACCTTCATTGATCTAGCTCGCATTCATCCCCGAGGACTATCTGCGGGAGAATGCGATAATTTCTAGGACTACGGTTTCATCCACTGCTTGGGTTGCCATGGTGATGGGACTCGGAACCGAGTCAGATGATATGCTCGATTGGCCTCCCCCTGTGATTGCGTACCTGACTTATCGGTATACGAGGCCACTAGACTAATCGCTCCCCTTGACGGTCCTCGCAAGGACGAGCCTTGATATTCTGGTTATTCACTGCCTATTTCATAGCTCTCCGAAGGTTATCTGCGAGAGGCTATGACACATTATAGCTCTTTTGGTCTCTTCTATTGGTAGGCTGTCTGTTCTCTACCGAGGCCACATTTCTGTGGATCCGTCTGATGGATCCGGCTCCCTTGGGCCTCTTTCTCTCCATGACAACCCTCGCAGGGACAAGATGTACCCTGATTATTCACTGAGTAGCTCACATCACTTCCCAAGGACTATCTGTGGAAGGATGTGTTGACACTTTCTTTACGATCGACATCACTCACTTCTGGTGCCTCCGTCTGTTGGGGCACGTTGTCGATTCGTCTGTTATGGGCAGTCGATCTCCCTACTGATTGTGCACCTGATCTATTGGGGCACATGACTGACTTGGCCAGGTGCCTTTGTGTCCGCTCTCCTTGACGGTCCTCGTAAGGATGAGATATTCTCTGATTATTCCTTGACTAGCTCGTAGCTCCCCAAGGGTTATCTGCGGGAGACTACGACATATTTCCAATCTGATTGGTCTCCTCTGTTGGTAGCCGATTTGTCGACTACTGAGACCATTATGTGGGTCCGTCTGATGGATCCAGCTCCTTCGAGCCCTTCTCTCTCCTTGACGACTCTCGCAAGGTAGAGACACACTCTGACTATTCCTCGCCTAGATTGCATCCGAGGACTATCTGCGGGAGCATGCAACACTCTCTTTACGCTCGGTTTCCCCCTACTGCATGTGTCTCCGATCTGCGGAGCACGGAACCGAGTCATTGGATATATATGATTTTGATCCCATCCTGAGTTGCATATCTGATCTGCGGATCATGGGACACATCTGATTAGACCCCTTTGAGTCTGCTCTCCTTAACGGTCCTCGCAAGGTTGAGCTCCTGATATCTGATGTTTCCATGCCTAGCTGGCAGCACGTTCCCCGAGGGTTGTCTGCGGGATGCTACCACATTCTCTTGATTATCCGGTCTCTTCTGCTGGGTAGCTGATCTGTCACCTACCGAGACCGTACCTGATGATCTGTCTGATGGATCACTGACGCCTTTGCATCTGCTCACCTTGACGACCCTCGCAAGGGTGAGCTTCTGTTGATGATTAGCATGTACCACTCTCCGAGGGTTATCTGCGAGAGGGCACATCATTTTCTAGGTACTTGGTTTCATCGCTGGTGTCTCCTGTCTATTGGAGCATGAAGCCAAGTCTTCTGAGCTGTGTACTCGGTCTCCTTCTGATTATGTCTCCGATCTGCGGAACACAGAGCCGAGTCTTCTGATTATTCTATGATCCCGGCTCCTTTGAGCCTGCTCACCTTGACGACCCTCGCAGGGTTGAGCCATGACTTGCGGTATTTAGTGTATCTCCTGTGATCGTCCGACCTCATGACCACCGAATGTCATGATGTCTCTTGTTCCTTACCTTTCCATATATTACTGAGACTCTGATTGACCGGAGGAATCTGTACTGTTCCTTCTTCCTCCCGGTCTTACTTTATCAGCTTTGTTCCCTCATGCTGACCCTATGAGCCGATCGATTGGCTTTAGGCTACCAGTCACCGCTTTACTTTCTGATCTGTTTGTCCCCGGTAGTCGACACCCACCCGACTGCATATCCGAGTGTCTTTTCACCTTCTGACTGCGTCCTCGTTCTCACAGGGAGACGATGACGCGAGTACGGTGTTCACTTGTCAGATATCGTACTGTACTTTACCAGTTCTTCACCACTTGTATATATGTGTTGTATATTCTGTTCCTCTTTCTCCAGCATGTTTTGTGTGCCTCAAATCTATCGCCATATCTCTGTGACTATACTTAGGACGCACTTTGACCTAAGTATAGGGGGGTACACACCGCGTTGTTCTTTCCTTATTACGTTTCATCACTCCTGTCGTTGCTTATACATAGGGATATCTCACCCTAAGTATAGGGAGAGTGATGTGTACATTCTCCATGCTCTTCTCATATATCTGTATTTATCTGTCTTTTCTTCTTTTCTTCTTTTCCTTTTCATATTTCTTTATCTACATAAAAGGTGTCGCCCCTTTGTGTCAGTTTTATGTACTTAGGATGTACTTTGTCCTTAGTATAGGGGGGTGCACCCCCGATTTGATTCATTCATTGATCTGTTTATTCCCAGCCTTGATCCTCCCTACATTGTGTACAGTCTGCTATACTTAGGATTATTTGAGCCTAAGTATAGGGGGAATGGTCGACTTCACATTCGTTTATTCATTCATCTCTTATTCCTTTATTTTTTAGACTTTTCTATACTCAGTACGAGTTATGTCTTATCTTTTTGCTCTTTGACCTATGAGGACATAGCTCAAGCTAAGTATAGGGGGGGGGTCGTATATGCTCTGTATATACTTCATCCATAACTCGTACTTTCTTATAACTATTAATAAATATGGCTAAAAATAAGATATAATTCATTGAAAATTAATTAATAATGCTTCTTATTCCTTAGATTCTTTTTGTATATACTAATTAATAAATCAGGTTAAAAATACTTTTGCAAAATGATTTGAAAATGGTGTAAACTGTTTGGAAAACTTTTTGTGAAATATTTTTAACCTTTGTAAAAATATTTTGGTTACAAAATATTTTCTATTTGTGTGAAATAAAGGATTTGAAAACCTATTTGCAAATGATTGTGAAAACATTTTGTAAAAATATCGTGAAAATGTATATATAGTATTTGCAAAAAGCTTTGCAAAATGGCTTTCAAATGTTTGTAAATATTTGCAAAAATTATCTTGTACTATAGTTTTCAAAATGATTTTTAAATAAATTTGAGGAATAAAAGCATCATAATAATAATAATAAATAAAATAAATAAAAATCATTAAAATCAATTGTATATACACCTCAATAAATCACTTTGTTAAAACCTGTAAATTCTTTAAATCTTGTAAAATGAAGCAGCACGCCCGTGTAAATAGTTGTACATATTTTATACTTTGATGCCAAATTTATTTGCAAAAATTCTTTGTGTAAAATTTTTCTCTTTGTTTTCCAATTCTTTGAAAAATTGCATTATTCTTTGCATATTTGTAAATAGCATTTGCATAGCATTCATATATTTTTATTGATCTTGATGATTGGACTAGTCCAATAAAGTCGAAGATTGGAGCTTGGTTGGACCTTATCGCACCTAACCACACTAGAACCTTATGGGAACTAGGTTTAAGGTACTTCAGGTCTATTCAGACTTAATTCTTTGAGAAATCAGGACTGGGTTCAAGTCACCTCAGTGGACTAACTAGAACTTTTCGAGACACACACATGACTCTTGTCGGTCGTGACCTCACTTGGACACTTGCACCTTTCACTTGGCTCAACTCAGTTGGAGTGGTGAGGGGGTTGGATTTGCCAGTCTGAGACGCACACGGGTGGAAACATTCGTCCTCATCTAGGGAGGGAAGTGCACCCCAACCTGGTCCAGTTTCAATGAAGTCGAATGACAGGAGAGTGTGGGTTGCAATAAAGCTTCAAAAGAGGGATAGTCTTCTGGCTCAAGAGGAAAAAGTCTTTATGTAAATGCTGCTGTAAATAGTATGTTGAAAAAAAAGTGGACGGGCTTGAAAATAAAAATAAAGTGCCTGCCGGAGTATGTATATATGTTGTATCGAAAATAAGCAAGCTTGAGCATCAAAGTTATACCATGTGAGCCTGCAGCTGGATGACTTGACTACACTGGTCTTGCATCCCAAGATAGGTAGCTACACTGGCTACCGTCCATTCTCTTCTCCTCCTCCTCCTCTTGAGTTGGATGCTACTTGAACTTAGAAGGGAATACCCCCCCCTCGACGGTAGAGGGCTGGATTGGGGAATCATTGGGTTGTCATTCTGGAGAAGTCAGTTCCTTTGTCATTTCAGTTGGGGAGAGCCACTATCACTTACACTGTACAAGTCAGCTTCATAGTCATAAGGGTTTGCGTATGAAGTAGGCTAGTTCTGACCTGGCTATTGAGGTAATTTGAACCGAGTTCTGTGACTTTCGAAGGCTGTTGTTTTTTAAATTTGGTTCCCGACTAGGTTCCACACACATTTTCTCACCAAGGTCTAACCTGAGCTCCAAACTTTGATTTTGTACAGATGAGTTTTAATAATCATGATCAATTCAATTTATTCTTTATTCTTTATTTTTGCTTTTTCTTTTGTTCTTATTCTTTATTCTTTTTATACTTATTGCATAAGTATTTGCTAGGGACTAGCAAAGGCAAGTATAGGGGGATGATTAATCTCGATTCATCATTCTTTATTCTATCATTTTGGCCTTAAAAACCCCAGCAAATGCATGTAAATAGCATCAATTTATACATATTAGCATTCATTGTTTATTGTATTTATTGTACATAAAATAAGGTTTTTAATGCCAAAGTTATAGAATAATGAGAAGAAAAGAAAAAAGGAATAAAATATTGCAAATATTTTATGACCCTAACCCCGAGACCAAGTCTAGAATGGAATTGGTCGACAAGGAATAAAGTAGGGGGAGATAAGGGCCAATAATACAATAAATACCTCATTTATTTATTCATTCATTTATGCATTTTTGATACCTATTTTGTACAGAATTATTTACTCATCAAATAAAAATCTTTTGTACATGAAAGTTGTATATAATAATGTAAATAAAAATACAAAATTGAGTTCGTGTAAAAATAATATACAATGTACATTTTATACACAGAATAAAAAGCCAGAATCTCAAATTTACAGACCCATATCTTGCAGATAAAAACTCAAAATCTACTAAACTCACCTTTAATTTATATAGCTTTCCAAGGACTATTTAATAAAATTGGTTTTATAATTTTTGGAGTTTATATGTGAAAGTTAGGTTTTGGGCCCCTATTGTACATAACACCGATTAAAATATTCAATTTATTCATTACTTATTATTTTTACAAATTCATATTTTTATATATTTGTAAACATTATTTATAACCTATGTGTACATTAAAATTAGAATGAAACCTAAACTAAAAAGGAAAATAAAATAAAACTATGCCAAAACCTAGATGAAATACCTATGTTCTATATGTATATAAATAAAGGGGAATACATTCTTTAATTATTTTATTCAAATTTTTACAATCTTGTAAACATTATCTATAATTTATTAAAAATACAAATCCAAAATAAAACCCATTAAAATTCATTAAATAAATAAAATGTATATAAAATATAGGTAAAATACCTATAAGTATACCTACATATTATATATACTTATTTATTTAAATATGTAAATAAACTCATAAAAATCAAAGAAAAATATATTTACACTCATAAAAATAAGTTATAAGAAAATAAAATAAGAAAATAAAATATACAAAATAAAAATAAATTATACAAAATACATGTAAATACACTTATAAATACATTATTAAAATAAACCCATAATAAAGTACATCAAAAAATAAGTAAAAATCATAAATAAATACTACATTAATTAATAAACATTTTTATTTTATAAGAAAATTCTAATAAAATCATTTATTAGGTTAAATAAATTATTTTCGAATAAATTTCCATGTTTTGTCCTGTAGTATCCTAGGTGGACCAATCAGGACGCGCCAAAATTTGATCGCGGTCAACTGTCCCACCTGGGACTCTGACCCGTTAGAACTGTCTTTTCCCGTGTTTTCTTGCCATTTTCCCTCTCGATCTATCGCTCCATTAACAACAATCACTTCACGAGATTTAGGCCCCGTTCATTGTACATTCACGCCGCCCATTTGGATTGCTTGTACAGTCATCAGATTCTTCAATAAACGCCGGTCAATAAGGGCCCCCAACCATGTTTATAAATAACTCCATCTTCCTCCTCCGAATTTTTTGGCCACTTTTAATCCCCCTAAAAGCCTTGATTCGGTTCCTGGACAAGCCCTTTTGACAGGAGGAGCTTCCCAGCATCGTGAATCGGCCGGAGGAGGGAGGAATTTTGTCGCGGCGGAGCTCGGACGTCCATCCTGCTCCCTGGAGGCCCCCAGGTATAAGAGCTGCGTCTTTTACTCATTTTAGATAGGTTTTAGTTTTAGTATCTCATTTTCGTCTTTAGATTAATCATTAGACCTTAAACATAGTGTAGAATGGTCGATTCGTAGTTCGCCGGAGCTCCGCTCCGGCGAACCATTTCACCGTGATCCGACTGTGCTCCGACCTCGCCCTCACCTCCATCTTCCTACCCCTCCATTTCCCTACATCCCAGGCACCTTCGCTTCCCCCAGATCCTCTTTTGGATCCGGAGATCAGATCTCCATCCTTCACTCATTGCCGGAGATCTTTGCCTGAGTCCACCCTCCATCCATTTTCAGTTCTAACGGGACGAGGCCGTTTGCCCTCGTCCCTTGTTTCATCCTACGCAGGTACAAGGTGCATTGAGGCACCTGGAGGCGGTCTTCGACGCTCGTCGGAGGTACCTCAAGCGCCACCTCGACATCGACCTGGTGGCGGCGCTCCGGTCACCTTTTGGCCATTCTGAAGCTCCTGCAGATACAGGGACCCTCCTGCTACCTTTTGGGACCCTTGGGAGCAGCAAAGAACCTCGGCAGAAGGAGATGTCGCCGGAGGAAGTTCGCCCAGGCGAATCTTCCTCCCTGTTCTTCCTAAGATCCTCTCCGTCGTCGGATGAAGAACAAGGACCTAGTTGGAATCCCATCCGTCCGATGGAGCGAAGCTTCGACCGTCAGATCAGTTCGGCTGATCAAATCTCCGCCTCTCATTGGCGAAACGTCACCGGGCGCAGGGGATGCGACACGTGGCAAGTGACTTCGATCTAGCCATCCGTTCGCGCCCACTTAAGGGGTAAATTTCACACTTAACCCCATGCACTTTTTGTATTTAAATTTTAATATTGTAAATAATATTTAACGTTGTAAATAAATTGTGAATTTTGCTAACGGACCCCTGTACTTTCTTGTAATTACAATATGGTCCTTTCGTACCTCACGTGCAGTCCCATGTGAGGCGCGTACATTTTGCATTGTCCACCCTAGCGATTTTTGTATATTGCAAAATAGTTCTGAAACATTAAATAAATGTCTATTATTGTTGGTATATTTGCACTGTGCCCCCTGTCATTTATTTTTATTGCATTTATACCCCTGTCAGGCTGTATTATTTTTGTGTCTTTCATGTAATTATTGAAAATAGCTACTTAGCTCCTAAAAATCCACAAAAATTAGGCTAGATGTTTCATGCCTCATACTTTCACGCCACATGTCCATTTTGCATTTTTTGCATTTAACCTAATTATTAAAAATGAAGAAGGAATCGTTTTTGTACTGTTTAATTTATAAAATACCAAAAAAATAGAAAAACATTTTGAAAAATTACAAAAAAAATTATATATTACATGTTTATATATATATATGGAGTCCAGAAAATGAAAAACCCTAAAAATAGAAAAAGAAAATATAAAAAATTTCAAGAACCTCTAAAATCTTAAAAAAATATAAAATCCTAGAAAAATACCAAAAATATGTCTTCTTATTTTATAATTATCTATATATTATTATTTATGTATTAAAATTAATTTGGGTAATTTTGAGACTTATTTTATAATTTTAAAACCCAAATTATTTTTGACCTATATCTTTAAGCCCATATTAGGGACATTTTTGAAATTAAAAATACATAAAAATTAGAAAAACTCCAGAAAAATAATAAAAAAATAAATATAAAAATATAAAAAACCAAAAAATATATATATTGTCTAGTATGTATTGAGTATTTATATAAATATACATATCCTTATATATTACTCCTCTTTCTTCTCTTATATATCTCTTTATATATATATGTATATATATATATCTATATTATATAATTAAAAATATAAAAAGAAAATAAAAAAAATATATAAAATATAAAACAAAATAAAAATTATAAAAACCAAAAGAAAATAAAAAAAATATATAAAATTAAAAACCCATAAAAAACAATAAAGAATTGGACATGAACATTGAATTGAATAACTGCGCAACCAATTTCACACTTAACCATTCGCCTCCCAGTGTTCGACCTCTACTTGTGCTTACACCTATACACATTTGCATGTAGAGTTATAATAAATTTTAACTCCATATTTTTGGATATTCATTGCATATATTTCATTGTGGGTTAATTGTTGATTGATTTGAGAATTTTGGAGCGGTCAAATCAGCGACTGGATCTCTCGCCTTGTGAGACTTCTAGACCATCGGAAAATCTCAGTCATCAGAGAGTAACCCCTCATTGTTTGTGCATTTAATTTTATACGTACATACTAAGGATTAGTGCCCAACCAGACCTATCTACATGTTTGTACAACATTGTGAAATTCACATAACTTTAAAATTAAAAAGATAAAAAGACCAAACTTTTACGGTCATCATCGTGTCGAGTAGGTGAATTAAGGGGTTTGTATTGTGTATATTTGTTTGTGATTGTCTATATGTATACTAGATCTTCTCTGTGCACTTGCATATTTTTCTTGCATATCATGATTTGACTTTCATGTTCTCCTGATCAGTTTTTTATTTCAGAGATGGCCAACTAGAGTGATTTTTATCTGAACTTTGCGGATCCCTCGTATCCTCCGGACGGTCTACCTCCATTTTTCCAGGAGGACTTTGCTTTTGTCTCTTTTTTATGTACATATCCATCCAATCCAATGTTTCGAGCATCAAATTTTTACCCACCATAAACACCCTCACATTTCCCTCCATTCTACCCGCTCAATACTGAGATTTTGGACGCACCTCTCATGCAGACTGTTCTTGAGCACTTGAACTGGTTAGTGGAATAAATAAATTTGAGGATAGATGACCTCAGTAGCCTAAATAAGAGCCACAATATCGCTTCACCATCTGATGATTTGTATTCATATGAGGACACCCATAAGAGCTTGCAATCACCCAAAATACAAAAAAATGAGAAAAACTCAAAAATACAAAAAGATTTCGGTAGCTGAGTTAGTTTCTGAGGAGAGGGCACCATTGCCAAATCGTATACTCGCATGCACCTTCACCATAGTTCCCACCCTTTACCCCAAGGATGACACTATACAGACTACTTTTAGTCATCCTTGTGTAGATGATGATTTAGATCTCCTCCCTTGTATGGAGGGATTCAAAATCTTAAAAATGTTGACTGAACCGGAAGTGGTGACAGCTATTCTTGAGATTATTGAGGAACCACTTTACCGAGATATGTCCCTATTATCTGCTCCTAAACCCAAGAAGAGAAAATGAAGGAGCAGATCTGAGCGATACATCTTGACCATGGCTACTACCCACACCATCACCCACCATCCACACACTAGGAAAGGGAACTGTCACGCCTCTTGTGAGTTGCACTATCTCTAACCATTCATGTGATCACACTCTCCTCGATGGTAGTGTTTCGATTAACATAATACCGTTCTCTTTGGTACAATCTCTTCTAGGACATCTCAAGAAAATGGGATGATTTTTCAATTTGCTGATAGATTAATAAAAGGTCGAAGGGCATTCTTGAGATTTTTGTCATTCAAATTCACAGCATGAGATTTACTGCTAATTTTGTTGTATTGACCATGGATACCTCCACCCTTATGGAACATCCTCTGATTATACTGGGATGACTTTTCTTGCCTCTACGAGAGTTGTTATTGATTATGGATCTGGAGAGATTCACTTCTGTTCTGATGACAAGAGTGATGTGTTGATCACTGCATCCACTGTTGAGCAGAGACCTGCATCCCATGAGAGTGTGCTCGTGTTAGCTGACCCCCGAGGACTATGTCCTTGATGCTTATATCAGAGAGTTTTGTTGTATGTTGGATGATATTGAGATCCGAGAATTCCTCTCCAAGGAGGAAGACTCAGAAAGCATAGACCTTGGAGTTCCCTCTTCCGGTTAGTGGTGATGCATTTATGACATCAACAGTATTTACACTGTAGACACCTTAGAGTGAATGACAGACATAGAAACTACAGAGGTAGAAGTTGACCTTACTACTTTCATCAAGGAATTTGGGCCTTTTGATGTTGACCTAGTGGAGACTTCCGAAGCTGAACATGACCATACTACTTCCATTGACTAGTTCGTGCCTTTCCACTTTGAGATTGTTAAGGACCTTCATCAGGTCGATCCCAACTGATTTTTGTCTTCTCATAACACCTATATCGACACAACTTGTTAGATCCATTCTCTCACCAATCACGTAAGAAGGTCTATTTTCTACCTTTTTGATCTCTATACATCCACCTCTTCGTATATCCACTTTCATTTTATTTCTTTCCATCTACCATTTTTGCTCATCCACCTCATTCTGTGTGTTTTGCCTTGCTTAGGATGAACTTTGTCCTAAGTTTAGGGGAGGTGGATGAGTTGAGTGATCGTTCTTCTTTTCATTTTCTATATTCTTTTTCTTCCTGAAAGATGTCACCCCTTCCTCGTTATAATACTTAGGACGTACTTTGTCCTAAGTATGGGGGTTCGCACCCCCAGTTGTTCGTTCTCTGATCCCCTCCATGTCTCCTCTCCTGTTGATATTTTTGTCTATACTTAGGGATACCTTACCGTAAGTATAGGGGATACATACTGGGTTGTGATATGTTAATTCCCACACTCGACCCTTCCTAACTCGTATACATTCTACTATACTTAGGATTATTTCATCTTAAGTATGGGGGGATGGTCGACTTCTCCTTTAGTTATTCTTACATTCTCTTGTTGTTGTCGTTTAGGATTTTCTATACTTACTACGAGTTCTGTCTTCTCGTTTTCTCTCTGATCTATAAGGACATTGCTCAAGCTAAGTATAGGGGGTGTATATACTTTGCATATACTTTATCCATAATTAGTAATTTTGTATTTTCAATAGGAATGACTAAAATACATATAAATACACACTACTATAAACTTCACTAAAATTATTTGTATATATTGATTAATAAATCTTTTAAATTTTTTTGTTGCAAAATGTTTGAAAAAAAGTTTGAAAATTATTTTGAAAAATCTTTTGAAAACTATTTGGAAAATATTTTGTTAAATATTTTAATCTTTATAAAAATAATCTGTTTATAAAAATTCCTTTTCTTTGTAAGAATAAAAAAGGATTGAAATTTGATTTGTAAATGTTTGGAAAATGGTTGAAAAAAACATGTTGAAAAACCTACATATACTTTTTGAAAAATATTTGCAAAATTATTTTAAATTTTGTAAAATGTTTGTAAAAACTGTGTGAAATTAGTTTACAAAATAAAGTTTTCAAAATGTTTGCAAAATTCTTTTCAAATTATTTTGAGAACTATGTACATAATTCAAGCAAATAAAAATTCTTTACAAACTTGTATATAAATCATATAAATTCCTAAAACCCAACTCTTGTAAATAATAAAAGCATTCCCATGTAAATATATATAACTACTTCTTTTTCCAAAAAAAATTGTTTTGAAAAAATGCCTAAAAATTTGCGAAATTAAAAATTCCAAAAATATTTGTAAAATCTTTTGAAAAATTACATTAAAAATTGCAAAACCTTTTCAAAAATCCAGAAAAGTTCAAACATAAGAAAATTCCATCACAAAAATATTTTTTGCATTGTGCATAACATTTGTATTTTTCAGATTGAAATTGATAATTGAATAAGTCTAAGTAAAATCCGAAGATTGGAGCTTGGTTGGTCCTTAAATCTACTTAATCGTGGGAATCTTATAGAAATAAGAATTGAGATGCTTCAGGTCTGCTAGACTTAATTCTTTGAGATCGTGAGACTTGGTTCAATGTTGTCTTGACTGCCTAAGTAGAACATTTCGGAGCACACTCATGATTATTGTTGATAATGACATAGCTTGTACACTTGCACCTTTCACTTGACTCATCTCGTTGAAGTGATAGAGGGAAAGCGAATGGAAACATAAGAAGTCAGACATTTATGACCATTGTACCCCAACCTAATCTAATAGCCATGAGGTCTAAAGTCCGAAGTTATGCGTTGCAATAAAGATTCAGAAGAGAGGTAGTCTACTGGATTAAGAAGAAAAAGTCCTTATGTAAATGTTGTTGTATATAATATTCAAAAAAATGTAAAATTAAAAACTCTGAAAGAGTGGACAGGCCTGATTGAAAATGAAATGCATGTCGGAGTGTATATATTTGTATAGTTAAAAGCAAGCTTGAGCTTCAAAGTCATATGTATGTGGGCCTGCAGTAGGATGACTTGGCTACACTAGTCAAGCATACTAGGATAGGTAGCTACACTGGCTACAATCCATTCTTCTCTACACCTCCTCTTCTTGAGCTAGTTGTACTTGAACCTAGAAGGAAATACCCTACTTCTAGAGGAAAGAGTTGTTAGATTAGAGAAATAGTGTCACCATTTTGGAGAAGACTGTCTTTTACCGCTTCAATCGAGGAGAGCTACATATCACACACATACACACACACTGTCCAAGATAGATTCATTGTCATAAGTGTTTGCGTACACATTGATTTGTTCTGACCTGGCTATTGAGGAGACTTGAGCAAAGTTACATGATTCTCAAAGGCTATTGTGCTTCAAATCTGATTCCTAATAATGTTCTGATCGCATCTAAAATCCAAAGGTCCAACTTAAGCTTCAAACTTTGATTTTGTGAAGATAATTTTGAAAATTAAAATCAATCCAAGTTTTTTCTTTTTTCTTTTTTCTTTTCTTGATTTTATTTTCTGTACTTATTCCATAAGTGTTTACTAGGAACTAGAAAAGGCAAGTATAGTGGGGTGATGAATCTCTATTTCATCACCTTTATTCTATCATTTTAGCCTTACAAAAGTAGCTAAATGCAAGTAAATAGCATTATTTCGTACAAATTAACATTCATTAGTCATTCCATTTATTCTTTATAAAATATAATTTTTTAATGACAAAATTATAGAATAAAAAAGGAAAAAGAATAAATACCAAAGGTATTTTATGACCCTAACCCCGAGACCAAGTCAAGAATTGAATTGGTGAACAATGAATAAAGTAGGGGGAGATAAGGGTCAAAAACACAATAAAATTCCCAATTTATTTTGCCAAATAATTCATTTTTGGGGACCTATTTAATTCATTATTATTTATACTTCAAATAAAGAAACTTTTCAAGAAATAGATAGAAATACATAGAAAAATACTACATTGATTTAACACAATAATAATACATGTTGTACATTTTATACTCTAAACAAGATTCCAAAGCCCAAACTTCCGAGAATCATATCTTCTCCATATGAACTCAAAACGTATAAAAATCACATTTAATTGTATATAACTTTTAATAAATTATTTAATGAAGGTGGTTTCATTCAATCTGGAGTTAAAATGCAAAAGGTTAGGTTTTGGACCCCTATTATACAATATACATTTATATAAACAAAAAGGGGAAGTTATTCTTTTATTTATTTTATAACCTTATAAATATTATTTATATTCTATAAAAATATAATAATAAAATAAACTATAAAAAATAAAATACAATAAAATAATATACAAAATACATAAATGAAATACCTATATGTATGCCTATATAATATATACATTTATTTAAGCATACAAAAAACATGATAAAATATAACAAAAATATATTTATGTGTATAAAAATATATCATAAATATATACGTATATATTAATAAAATATAATAATAAAATCAAACACACAAAATAAAAATAAAACATACAAAACATATGCCAATATACCTATAAATATACCCCTAAAAATTAACTTGTAATAAAAATCCCTTAAAAAATAAAAATCGTTTTAATATACTACATAAATTAATAAACATGTTTCGTGTTTTAGCCAAAAATTAATAAAATTATTTAATAATTTAAGTTCATTTATTTCAATTTTTAATCTCTGGTTTGTCTTTTTACGGATGACATGGACCTATCAAGGCACCTCATTCGTTAACTGAGGCCAACTGTCTGATCCATGTCCTAGACCTGTCAGAACCTCGGTTGACCCTCGTATTCGTCAATTTTTTTAGCTCTATACTTTCATTATTTTTTATTGATTCCTTCATGACTTTTCTCCTCGAGCATCCACAAATCACACTATATCATCTCCTCAAGGAATGATAACTACATCGAACCAGCTACCTCCATCTTCCAACCCTGTTCATCACCTGTACATAATCACCCACTCTACCTTCTGTCGATTTTTGAATCCCTTATTGCCATTTTATTCCCCCAATTTGATCTCTAGGGCTTGAGTAAGGTGACAACTCGCTCACCCCCCTCTTTGGCACATGGAGGAGTAACGGAGAGGGAGATTCCACCATCTCCAACAGTGCTCTACCATGAGGTCCCCCATCTCGCAGTCCATCTACTCGAGGTCTCATTTATTGCTTTTTAGATAGTTTTTAATCTTAAATTTCATTTCATGCATACATTCGCAGTTCACCGGAACCTCGCTTCGATGAACCATTTCAACGTCAACCACCATGTTTCCACCTCACCTTCCGCCTCCATCTTCTTCCCCAATGCTTCTTATATGCCTCGTCCATCTCCAATCAACCTGATACTTCCTAGATTAGGATCATGACACTCCACCTCCTCCCTTTACCGGAGCAGCCGCCGTCTCGCTGCATATCGCATCCATTCCATCATCTGACGGTTCGAGGTAGTTTTCCCTCGACCCTAATATTTTTTGTGCAGGTCGTTGGAGCTAAAGGCCCCATATAAGGCATCTATTTTATCCGAGAACCCTTCCCAAGTTTTCGGAGTGCCTTGAACTCCAAGGACTCGATCGGTAGCCCCAGACACTTTTGAGACCTCTTGGAGGTTCACCGTAGCTGTAGGTGCGTGAAGAGCCAACCCGAGGTGCGCGGGGTGAGTGGAGAAGGGAGAAGTGCCCGATCAAAACTTGCCAAGGGCGAGTTCTTTCCTTGTTCTTTCAGCACCCTCGAGAGTCGTTTGATCCTCAGCAGCTGCCCAGGTCTACATGAGTCATTGGATGCACCACACCTCTACGATTGATCTCATTCTTGAGATCTAATCTATGTCGTCTATTGTCGAACTGTCATCGCTCGTCCTCAACATGACATGTGGATAAGTAGACGAATTTCACTTGTTGGATCGTGTGCTTATGGGGGTATTTTGTACTTTCAACCACCCTATTTTTCGTATTTTACTATTTAGTACTTAAACATACATTTGTCGTTATAATAGTTTTGTAAAATTTCCATTGGAACCCCTGTCATTTATGCCATTTATTTTTGGGTCCAATCCACCTCACCTCACGTGTCGTTCCACATGATGTAGCAATTTTGTCGCGAACCCATCGTGGGTTTTATAATTTAATTTTGGTCCGAAAACTTTTAATATTAGTTGAATACTTTGGATATTTTCCAGAATCAATCTCGACTTTATTTTTAGTTGCATTTATGCCCTTTTCTAGTACTTGCATTTTTGTTGAGTTTTCTATTTATTAAAAATATCTCTCAAGCTTTAAAACTTACAAAAAATAGAGTTAAGTTCCTGCTTCCATGTAGTTTCATGCTATAATTTTATTTTAACATTTTAGGCATTTTAATTATTCATTAAAAATCAATTGAATACATTTTCCCTGTTTGACTTATAAAATACCAAGAAATATAAAAATATTTTGAAAATTTGCCAAAAAAATATATTTTTATTATAGTATTTTACAGCTACAGATGAAATCACTAAAAATAGAAAAAGAAAAAAAATTAAAATTAAAAAGTTCCAAAATCCTTTATCAAAAGATAATAATTCATAAAATAGTCATTTCTGTTGTGTAATTTTCTTTCTTTGTTTATTATATATAAAAATTAGTTGAGAAAATTTTGGGCATTTTTTACTATTTTTAATCTCCACATCAAGTTGTACTAGTTATTTAATCCCTATTTTAGGATATTTTTTTCAAAAATAAATAAAAATAAAAATTATCTAAAAATCATAAAATAGTAAAAATTTATATAAAATACAAAACATTTTATTATGTAATTTTTAGTTGTATTTATATTACATTACTCTATATTATATATATATAGTTATATATATATCCCTATATTATAGATTAAAAAGGAAAAAGGAAATTAAAAATAGAAAATATAAAAAGAAAATTAAAAAATAAATTTAAAAAAAGTAAAAAATTTAAAATTAAAATCCAAAAATATATAAAATTAAAAACCCACTCAAAAACACTTAGAAAAAAAGAAGAACACGAATTGTGGAATTCATTTTCCCAATCTATCGTTTGCTCCCTGTATTCTACCTCTACACAATGCTTACACTTATACGCACCTTTATTGTAAAGTTATAATAAATATGAACTCCACATCATATTTTTTATTGCTTGATATTGTTGATCTGCCTTGTGGATTGACACTACCCTCTAGATTTCCATTATTTCAAAGCTAAGTATTCTTGACACTGAAGATTTTCTCTCCACTAGTTTGCCTCGGGCGTGTTGTTGATGGAGAAAGGAAGCCGTCAATGGGATTTGTATATGAAGGATTGAAGGATGCAAAAAATCAAATAAATGTCTATTTTTAAAGATGTTGAACATTCCTACAATCCCTTTATAGGTGCCATTACCTTGAATATGAAATGAAGATTTGATAGCCCCCTCCATCTTGCAGCTTTCTATCTCAATCCCTATTATTTTTTCATGGATAGCGGCACAATTTATTGGACAGCTTTATCATTGATGGTTTAATGGAATTCGTAAGGATTTTTTGTATTGAGTAGGAGATTCAGGATGCGATCATGAAGAAAGAGATTCATATTTACTGAAGGTGAGAAGGAGCATTTGGAAAGTCAGTGGTTGTCATACAAAGATCCACCAATTATGATGATTTCAATATTGGTAATATATCTTAAGCTTATTATCGGCTTTAAAGCTCTTAAGTTATATTTATTGTTTTATAAGAAATTAATTGTATAATCTCTTGTAGCTCGTTGGTGGTTACTATATGGTTCTCAAACACCTTATTTGAAAGAAATGGCTTTGGGAATTCTGAAGTTGACATCTTCTTTTTTCTGGGTTTGAGAGGAATTGGAGCTCATTCATATCAGTATAACTCTCACCATTTGGATGTATAATTGAATATACTCATTGAGTCATTATAATTTATAATTGATTAATTTTACATATTCTTAATGCAGATTCACACCAAAAAGGGAACAAACTAGAAATCAAGAGATAAAATGATTTGGGTTTTGTGAAATTAAATTCAAAGCTGAAGGAGCATCGATCACTAATTGGAAGAGATCCATTCGTTTCAAAGGACAGAACACATGTTATGGATTGGATTGGTGCTAGTGAAGAAGAAGAAGAAATCTTCCAAGGGTTCGAGCTCATGTGGAACTTGGTTGCATAAGCAAGTGGGTAGAAGAATTTGTTGAAAATAGGAGGAGCCAAAGGAATATGGAAGCTTTGCCAACTTTGTGTGAAGAAGAAGAATTTATGAGTGATTCAGAAAGTGATGATGATATTCTAACAATCAATTTTGAAGATGATTTGGTTTAGAATTTAGAAGCCGGTTTATAAATTTATATATTTGAACATTCTACATTAAGAAACATATTTTTGATATCTAAATAAACTATGTAGATTTTTATTGTGTGCATTTTTTAAGTATGTTTTTATAGGAATCTAAAGGGAACTTGTTGTTTTTTATCTCTGACATCACAATTAAATATATATATCTTTAATATTTTTAATTAAAATAATGCAAACCACATAATTTGCATATCTGCTTGCTTATGACCGTTTGACCAAAGGAATACCACATGCAAACTTTTTGAACCTTGGTTAGTGGTGTAGTCTGCACAGGTAAAGGAAAGTCCCCATGATGGTACAACAATGCTTAACATCACTCATGGATATTATAAAAATGTTGTTCGGAATACCCCTCACCTATTTCAAAACATGCCCTCAAGTCATATAACCTGCAAACATGTCCTTAAGGAAGACAAAGACATTGGTATTACCTCCAACGTCTAGCGACCAGGTTGTAAAGAGCCATGATTTCCATCGCCGAAGAAGCCGCCCTAGGAGGGAACGAGTTTTTCCCTTGGAGGGAAATAAAAGTCTCTAGAAGGTTTATTAGGGCTTAGAGTTGGAACGTCGGGAACTCAATATTTTTAGAACATAAGTGGACGTTTTATGCAATAACGTCCATCTATATTTGCCATATATAGATGTTAAAAACGTAATGTCACTAGAGATTATATGTGTCAATGTTCAGACTAATGTCTACTTAAACTGGACATAGGCAGATGTTGTTGGAGCAAATGTGCCCCCTAAAGTATAATATGTTGTAGTGTCCTTATAATGAGTGGATGACCAAGGTGGAGACACCATGAAGGTCATCTAACTCTTTAGAAAGGTAGTTCTCCACTTTCCTAAATATTTTACATGGAGATTGATTTTATTGAGTTAATTTGTTAAAGAATATCTTCAACTTATTTTCTTGAGGATCGATTGTGTTCTTCAAAATTGCAAAACAATCTTCACCACTAATTTAGTTAGGAGTGCAGTGGGAGTACATCCTATCTATCAAATTTTGTACAAAAGAATGGCTAGTCTTCGCCTTATTTCATTGAATTAAGTTGAAGCAATTGTTGCAAGAACTCTATCTACTATAGGTCAACCCTCTCTATCTCCATTCCATTGTGGTTGTCCCTTGCCCTACAGTTGAGGAGACATGATTATCTCCGTTCTGTCGGATTGACTGCTTGTAGATCTCTGTCTTCTTCGATGTCTCGTGCTCTTGAAGATGGTGATGGATTTTGTATAAAGAAATCAGGAGGTTCTTAGCCCAGATCACCGTTTTGGATCGTGGAAAGAACACATTTCATCCAACCCACATGTGCTCTCTATGTCGGATCGAACTTCAAATAGGAGGTCTCTTCTCGTAGGGATGTGTAGATCACGATCACACTTCGAGAGGTAATCCTATTACTCATGTGATCATGATGAAAAAACATGGGAATTCTTGGAAACCACATGCATTTATTTTAAGGTGAATGATAACTCAATGGGATTCCTTCATCAAGCTCACGGTGTTATTCAAGGTGACACTGTCTCGATGTTCCTTTTCATCCACTCTCTTTCTATCATTGATGCAATGTTATAAAAAAATGGTCGATTGTGGAAAATTTTGAGTTTTTTAAAGAGCATGGACATAATGATCACCAATGTCCAAAGAGGAACACTTGAAGGATGTTGACACAACTATTAGAATATTCAATGGGCTATTTAGTCTAGAAATTAATAACAAGTAGTCAGAGTTTTATGCTCTAAATATCACCCAAGATGAGTTGCACCTATTTAAAAAAAACTTGGGTTGGAAGTGTAGAGCCTTTTTCGATTCATTATTTGGATTTTCCTCTAGCAAAGAAGAGACTATTGGCTAATGAGTTATGCTTTTAAATTTTGAATTTTTTTTATAAAATTACCGAGGTGGAAAGCTAAAGTCCCATCTCTGCTAGCTCGAGTCACTTTACTAAACTCCTCTCTTACTAGATCATCACTCATGTGATGTCGTGCCTAAATATCCCTGTCGGCATTAGAAGCAAAATTGGTAAGATTTGGAGAAAATTCCAAAGGCAAGTAATACCTTTAACAGGCGCAACCCAAGATGGCTTGGTCAAAACTTTGCCATGCTCAAAATTCGATGAAGAGTGGGTGCCATTAACCTATGGCTTTTCAATTCTCCTATCTAAATCAACCTTAAGCATTGTTGATTAAAAAAATCTTGGATTTTTGGAATTATGCTGCGAGCTATTGTGGATGTCCTATTTTCCTAAATGATCAACCCAAAGCCAACCAATACTTAGTTTGGAAAAACCACATTAGGGTTCCACTTAGATTCACCCTATTCTTAGCAAGTCGCTCCCCTAAGGGCATGTTTGGTTGTTGGGTTGGACTGAGTAGGAGTATCCCTGTGAATAGTAAACTGTGAGAAGGATTGAGAGGGTTGGAAGGAAGGGTACACCGGTGTACCCCAGTCCAACCCAACAACCAAACAGTCCCTAAGGGAGGGGGTCGTCTCTTTTGGTAGATCCTTTGAATGGACAGAAACCATTGCAGATTACGTAACTAGAAATTTGACCTTCTATAGAAAACTGGTATGTCAATACTAGAGTGTCTGAAAACATGGAATATGTATTTCAATTGGTACAAAAGTCTTAAAAATCATCTACTGATTGGTCTCTATATTAAAAAAGGGACTTAATGACATCAAACTGCCTCTTCACACTTTGGGCGATGGTTGTTTCACTTTTCCCATTGATAAGTTATTCAAGAAATACTATAATTGTGAACAACTTTAGTCGATCCTTGCGAATAGATGGGACATATCTTGAGTTTGCATCGAAACTTCTTGAGCAGCTCTTTTGATCCGTGCATCACTTACTTCGTTTGGCCCTTGGGTCACCTAACAATTCTTACTCAAGACATTCTAGGCAAAATGAATATAAAAACCAAGAATAGATGCCATTTGTGTGTAAACTAAGTAGAAAATCACTTCCGCTTTATTTCTGTAACAGCCCGGATCCT
The DNA here is from genome assembly GCA_037367405.1 of Ottelia alismoides. NCBI lineage: Eukaryota > Viridiplantae > Streptophyta > Magnoliopsida > Alismatales > Hydrocharitaceae > Ottelia > Ottelia alismoides. The sequence continues at coordinate 43,235 of JAZKJV010002675.1, forward strand.
CGGTGACCAGCGGAAACATAATACATGCCACGTCGGATCCGAGTGTTACTCAAAACATCAATGATATCACAAACAATAGGATGAACCATCTAAACCTTCCTTCATCCATAAAAAATATACATCTCTAATACATATCCAAGATCTTTCGTTCCAGTGGGCACAATGATATCCTTCCTTCAGGCCTTGCATTAAGTTTCCAACTGCCACTAAATTTAACCTTACACTGACCTGCAATAAAAACACAAAATACATGGTATGAGCTTAACGCTCAGTATGTGTCGAGGAAAGGTCAAGCCAGCTAGCGAACAATCAAGTCTCCTTATGCTAATACAAATAACTCCATGCACGGATCATTAGCTGGATAAATATTTCCCACAATGAATCTTTGAAAATCTTCTATATTTCCCAACCTGGAATAACATTCACAGCATCAGTTATCCACGGATTCGTTCCGTGAATACGATCTTAATCATAACATAATATGCATGGATTTCACTATGTTTCTCTTGCCCAAATTTACAATATCAACAATTACATAAAGATGGTTACATATATGGAATTGTGTGTTACACCCATACACCTATTGCTATGAGTTTTCACATGTAAGCCCTTATTGTATCCTAACAGCGAGATTTACCTTGTTCTCATTTCCATCATGATGTCATATACTTTTTCATATAACATATCATACACGAAAGTAGTACCATGGAATATTTATTTACGAAATACCCTTATGTTTGTTAATAAAATACTTGACTGTTGTCATACAATAGCATCATATGGATCACTCGTAAATATACGTATGCAGGCAAAGGATGTTCTTTTTATATACATGCATCTCATACTATACTTTCATATATGCCCTTAGAATTTAATCATATTTGCACTTATGTCCTTAACATTAACATTATTGCATGTATGCCCATAACACTAACATAATCACATGTAGGTACTTAGCATTTCATCTAATTGTACACAGACACTCAACAATTGACATGAATGCATATTTACGACTTAACATTTTACATGACTACACATATACACTTAACATTCACATAATCGCACATATGCACTTGGCATTTTAAATAATTACAAATATACACTTCGCATTTCACATAAATGCACTTATACACTTAGCAGTTCACATAATTACACATATACACTTGGCATTTCACATAAATGCACTTATACACTTAGCAGTTCACATAATTACACATATACACTTGGCATTTCACATAAATGCACTTATACACTTAACTTCCAATTAAGCACTTGGCTTCCTCATAAGCACTTAGCTTATTCATGATAAATTGTCTTATCTCATAATTAATTGGTGGCTTTGGTGGCTTTTACCGCTGGCACAAGCGGTCACTCAATCATTACATATAACATGATGACATCAGCGCTGAGTCAATGGGTGGACTTTCCACTAGGTTCCACTGAACCCGACACCCCCGGAAGGTGTTGCCCTTTAGGCCATCGATAAACGGACTCTAGAGGTGGCTCCCACTTTAGGTGTAGCACTTAGCTCCGATTACCATTTAAGTGCCATTATTTATTTAAGGAAATTCCAATTCTATTAATGTCATTTCCTTTATCATACAACAATGATTCATGTGGACAATACAATTAAACATCCTTCTGTTCAACCTTTACGACTTGATAGCTTCACTAATCACCATGGGATGTGAAATACATAGATATCTTATCTTATTAATGGTTATTACAATAAAAGACATAGTATGTACTTATTAGATAAATTTCTCAAAAGTGAGTGGATCGTATGATTTATCAAAAGACTGTCAAATGGTGCAAATAACATCATAGCAATAGAGATGCTTTGAATAGAGGAAAGACAGTTATCTTAGATGTGTCAAAACAAACAACATACCACTTATAATAACATCAACATACAATGCAACAAATCCAAAACTATATACCTAATATCTAATAAGTTATACATATAGAGATTGGTGGGCGTTGTTTAAACACACATGGATAAAAGTTATAACTAATACTCTGGTGATAAGAACATATTAATATCGAGGAGAGTATTGTTGTGGGAGATCAAATATAGATTAGCAATATTTATGAGAATAATAAATATATACGGTTTCTTTTGGATATACCTTACACGTACTAAACTATTTACTCAAGTTCATGTAAAGATATTAAGTTTTATTTATAATATCTCCATATATGCCTTATCCCATTCATATTATTTATATAAAAACATTAGTCCACACCATATGTGGTTTATCAACGAGTTCGAATAGCACAGGGCAATGGAGAAAATAAAATCTTCTTTTTTTATTTTTAATACACGGTGTTTCATTCCCCTTAAATCAACTTCACAGTATGTTGTTCTTACGTTTTATCCTTGATCGAGAACCGTACTTTCCATATGATCTAACGGTTATAAAATCAGACTTTTCCTATGACAGGTATCCTAAATCAGATGTGATCCATGTGATTTTTTTTGCATCCTTGAAGATCATGATAAACACAATAACATAGAAAAGAGAATCTATTGCTCAACATATTCGATTCTCTTGCATTAACAAAATAAATTCCCTATAAACAATCGCTACGTAATATTTCTATTCGAGATTTAGATACCATCTCGTCATTTAAAAGGCATTATTCCGCATACTAAATTTTATATTGAATTTTATTAACATGTAACAGTGATGCATATACGTACATATGCAAAAGTCAATTCATGAATTCCACGGCACACCATCTTCATGAATCCAAGACATTGCCGAATCCTTTCTACTAATGCATGCTCACAAACAAATGGTTGCGACACCTAATCTTACAATATCATTAACTTTAGTAGTTGATGCATACGTAATATCGAAAATGCTCATCCACAAATCAATTGATCGTAACATCATAATGAACCTATGTGTTCGACACATACCTCGATGATACGAAAAGTTCGTCCGTGAAGACTCCTTGATTCTGTCTATACGAATCGTCGTACCCCACGTCGACGTTCCACCGATTTTGCCAGATCAAAACTTTGACGTCGACCGAGAAGGTTGACGTTATCGGATTCAAAGATGGCGCACGTCTGATTTCTCTCTACTTCTTCCTCTCTCTCTCCCTCTGCATACACTTGAAACTCTCACTTTCTTCTCACTCTCTGTCGTCCATATTTCTCCTCTCTCTTTTTAACATTGAGCCGTTACATGTAATTCCATGCAATTGAAGAGGAATGGTAACTTGATATAAAGGATGGCACACGTCCCTTTCCATGCAAGAATTCCTCTTCCAAAAATAGCACATCTCTCTCGTCCATTCTCTCTCTACATCCCTCACTCCATCTCTCACGTAATTAGATCATATTCCAAAAATAGGAAATATGAATCGCACTCGTCCTCTCAAAAAACGCATGCACATCCTCTCTCTCTCCTTCTTTACCCATTCACTCGTTTACTCCCTCTCTCCCTCTCATTAATTCTCTCTCTCTCTCTTATTTTAATAACTTTAATGGATGATAATTATGTCACTAATTCTATTTATAGAAAAAGGGTAAGGGAGAACGTGAGATGGATCCATGTCATTGATGGCTTCTCAACAAATATCTCATAATTTTATATAGACACTCCTCTACTTTTAACATTCAACCCTTACATGTAGAGCCTACCATGTGGCCACATATTTCATTATTTAATTCTCTCTTTTTATATCTAATTATAAATTACGGGTGTTACAATTTCTTCATTAGCTTATCTCATATATGCGATTAGAATTGGCATGAGTTTTGATATGGATGGAGGTTGTTTTTGAAGCTGCACCTTTAGCGAAGAAGATCTTGAGCCCCCTAAATGATGCATTCCTACCCCTTCTCTCCTACAGGGTCACTGAATTCGGGTACATCTCCTTCCTCGGCGACCGTATCGATCGTTCTGCTAGTGCAATACTGAAATCCAAGAAGCTAACGCCCATAACTACTTTAAAAAGATCTCGAGGAACTCAATGCATGGGGATTCTAGTTTTGATGGTATTTTTCATTTGCTAAGGTGAATTTTTTTTTGTAAACAAACTTTATACCTTCGAGCGGTTTTTATTCAAGATGATGGCTTTGATCGTTTTCAAAAATAACTTGATAATATAACTTTTTCAAATCCAAATTTGGACTTTAATTATCCGGTCTAGATTTTTCTTGAATGAATCACATTGCACTCACTTAAAATGGGTTAATATTATTTGTTTGTCAATTTATTTCTATTGAGGTCTTTGATTATTTGAAAATTTTAAAAAACAATTTTGTCTAATAAGAAGATTTTTTGATGTAAGCATGTATCATCTATGCACTTATAAACTTAGAATCAAAGAAACAAATTGATATATTGTGTAACATCTAAATTTTAGATTTGGGGTGTTTCATAAAAAAACTTGAAACCTCTAGGTATGGGAAATGAAATAGAATGAATAAATTGATGTATTATATAAATATCATAAAAATATTAATAAACAAATAAATATAATCATAGATCAAATACGTAACAACGTAACATTAATTATCAACAAAGGAAAAATGTACTAATAGCAGAAGGATGAACATGAAGCATGTGAATGTTTCACGTGAAAAATAAATAAAAAATAAATTAATCCAGATGAACCAATACCATCATCCAAAAAGGAAAAAATATATATAATTTAAAGGGTCGAAACAAATGGTCATTTAACCATGTGTGTATGTATTAATGATAAAGCTTTGACGATAACATTGTGGGTGGGAATAATAATATTGATGTAATAATACTAATGGGAAACGGGCTATGCCTGGGTGGAATTACCCCCGCAACTCTCATTGCGTAGAAGTCGAGTATGTGTTGTGTTCGTCCCCGCAGATCATTATTGTTGGGAAAGTTAATGCTTTTACGTGATTTCTCTTCCTGTATTTTGAGTAAACTATCAAAATACTAGATCGGATTTTAGTTTGTGAACTCTGAGAGCTCAAAACCATTGTTAATTTATAAGTATGTGGTGCATCCTATATCAAACTCTAAGAACTCTACATTTCACATTCTACCTCACATAATCGATCACATCACGCATGGTGGCCGAAGACCCGATTCCAATCCTCAACTCCGCTGGAACCTCGCTCACATTCTCCTCTTTGATATTTTTCTTTGCGGACCGAGACGTGTGCTCGAGTCCTTTTTGTTATGCAAAATTTAAAAATAATAAAAAATACATATATAATTCTTTTTCTAACATTTGTTTTGCAAGATAAAATTAAAAATAAAAAGATAAAAAAGATTTACAGTTTCTATTTCTAAATAAAAACAAAAAAGTTTTTATTTAATTTTTGTATTTACAATTGAAAATAATAAAAAACAAAAAAAACAAAGGTTCGTAGGCATCGCTCTCCAGCCGCCGACGGTGCCCGCCGCCTCCATCCACCCTCCAACCGCCATCCTTGATCGTCTGGACGCATCTCCTGCGGCATCTACGTCACCACCGCTGAGGGCGTGTCTCGCCTCCACGTCCTCCAGCTCGTCCATTGCGCGGAGGAAGTGGGCGGTGCGTACAACCAATGCGTGCCACCGCAAGCTCCACCATTCGCCACCAGATCCACGACCACTGCTCCATCGCCTCCTCCGCCAGCTTGTGATGCCTGCACGCACAACAACTGCGCGCCACTGCCTCACCCGTGCAACGCCATCGAAGCCAAGGAGCTCTCCAGTTTCACTTTCAACGACTCCGCCTCCGTCCGAAGGTGCCCTCCACCTCGTCTTCTCCCACGACCACTGAGCCCTGACCCGCTGAAGCTTTGAACGCTACCCCCGTCTGCTGCGCCGGCGGCCACCTACGCGCTAGATCCGTTGCACGGGGGAGAAGAGAAGGGAGGGGTGGAAGCCTCGTTCCCTTTTGAAAAGAAAGGAACGAAAAGAAGAACCCTAGGGAATTTTTTAAAAATAAAAAAATTTGGGTAAATTGCAAAGACCTCCTAGAGGTTTCAGAAATTACGCAAAGTCCACTGCAGTCAGAGTCCTCAAGTGTTTTGCACGCGTCTTTCAGTAAATTGCAACATCCTCCCTGTTTTTTATTGTTGTTATATTTTCAGCAAAAAAATTAAATAATTGCATTTGAGTCCCTATTGTCCAGACATTCATTTTGCATGTTCTTTTCATTTATATAAACCTTTTTATTACTCAATAAATTCTGAAAAAATCATGTTACAATCTTGTCACTTTTCTCTTCATTGTATAAAAAATTCATCGCATTTCATTTTATTTACTATTTTTAAAAAATAAAAAACAGTGTCATTTTCTCTGTCTGAAATTTGAAATTCATTAAAAATCAAATACTGTCTGAAAAATTATAAAAAAATTATTTTAGGTGTGTTTCAATGTCTTTTATTTTTTGTTCAATTTTCACACATTAATTATTTTCAAAACCCAAAAATGAAAAATATCAAAAATCTATAAAAATTATAAAAAAAATATTGTAGAAAAATAAAAAATTGATTTAAGTTCATGAGTGTAGATATTTTTCTATATTTTAGCATAAAAATAATTTACAGGAGTTCTGGATACTTAAAATATTTTTAGTTTGCAAATTACTCTAGGTTGTGCACTGTTTACCTTCTTTGCCACTGTTTGATTTTTATCAAAACACAAAAATATCAAAAAAAAACCTTGGAAAAATTACCAAAAATATTGTAAAAATTATAAAAATAAAAAATATTTTCTTTACAATTTTCTGGGTATTTCTGAATATTTTCAAAAATAAAAAAGAGTGTGGTGTGTATATTTCATCCCATGTCCATAGTGTGCCTTATTTAAAAATTTAAATTTTGAAAAATAAAAAATAACGAAAAAAATTATCTCTGAAATTTGACTACTGAGTTCTTTAATCGTGCTCCTTGTGTTCGACCCTTGTCCCTATATCAGGGAAATAAAATAGCGAGGACCGCTTACATTACTTTTCATGGATTGATTTTTCTCGAATGGTTTATTCTTCTCGTTGAGTTAGCCGATTGATTGGGGTCGCAACGACCATTGATATATTTTGGTATTTAACTCTAGTCGATTAGACGCTCACCAACGGTCAACTGGATTGAGGAGTCATATCGTTATTCTGATCCCTTAAGTTAATGTAGGGACTTTATTTATAAGTTTATTTAATTTTGTTTTGTAGTTCAAACCCGATTACTTTATTCTTCTATTATTGTATGACACTCTGCTTATGGTTAATGGATTATCGAAATATTTATCTCGCTCTTAGACTAAAAAGTTAATAATTTCGACACTCTTCCCTAGTTTCCCCCGTGTTTGGAGGTCGGTCTCTATGATATCATAATAGCAAAATAGAAGCTACAGGAAACGCCAGTACGTATACATATTCGATCGAGAGAGTTCATATTCAATAATTCTGCTGGAGTTTTCAAATAATTTTGAACATATGGAAATAAAAGTTCGAATTCAAAAATCCACATGTTAAATTATTGCAAGAAGTTTTCAAGCCTTGATTTCTGTATCATGAATCAAGTACAAGTAAATGAAGAAATTCTGGAAAGCATGGAGTCATACAGAGTCAAAATCGAACAATCTAATCTTGTGTTCTCCAAAATATCCAAATGTTGCATGATCCTTCCTTCTAGGGCGCTAACTGCATCTCCATGCGAAAGCTTCCTTCTTTCCACATCCTCGACTCTCTCCTGAAGCTCAACAAGTCGTCTTTCCAAGTCGTTCTTCTCTTTCAACAACGAGGCATGCTCGTCTATTACAGACGCCAACATCGTGTTGGTCTTGGCTAATTCGGCCCGCTCTTCATCAACCTTTGCAGCGTCTCTCTCCATATCTTCCTTCAGTGATAGTAAGTTTTGAGTGGTAAGACATAACTCTTCCTTCTTGTGCTTGGACTTCAGGTTCTCGATCTCTTTCGATGTTCTTAGAATATATTGCACAAGTGAATTCCAATCATCCAGAGGAGCTTGACACATTATCAAAGTTTCAGTGAACTGTTTAATAGTTTTCATCACGTCACTGAAGTGTGCTCCAATCTTTGATCTTTTCATGAAGAAGCAACGTGAAACCTTTCATGACTAGATGCTGGCTTTCCATTACAGGTCCAGCGGGAATATAGTCGGGATGAATCCCAATATAAAAAATATCTTGTGTCGGAACTAAATCGGCATGTACTACAGAAATTGATGTATCATCTTGGGATTCATGGAGGTGATCCGGAAATATATTTGCAGGTACTGCATTTGTTTCTTCAGGATAATCCGGACAAACTAAGAACGGAGCTGCTGAATTATCGGGGAGATTCAACAAATCATTGCTCGGTGAGCTCACGGGGTTATTATAAGCAGGAGATTCTTGTGGAGAGAATTCTTTGTCCTCTTTAGGTTCATGCAATGTTATATTGGTGTGTAGCATATTAGGCATGGAGTCTCCGAACTGCAGGTATCTGATCACCTCTCGCATCGAAGGACGTGACTGCCTATCCGGATGAGCACAATGAAGACCGGCGAGAAGTAGTCGTTCCATCTCTATTTTGTCAAAGGGTCCGCTAACATCAAAAATCTTCTTCCTAGTGAACATCTGCAGCACCCATTCTGTCAGTGCTGTCTTTTGATTCACTTCCGAATCATTTGGAGTCGAGTAATTCAATTGTGCAGCTTCATCCCTGGCAACGATGAGATCGAATCCGGTTGCGATCTGGAGGAGGACGATGCCGAAACTATAAACATCTGATGCTTTAGTATAAACACGAGTTTTTGTGTACATGGGATCCACGTAGATAGGTGTTACCACTAACGAAGTTTCTACTTCTCCCTCTTCGTTATGGCGCCTGAATCTAGCGCGCTCAAAGGAGGAAAGCTTTACGTTAAAATCAGAGTCCAGTAGGACATTCTGAGGATTGATATTACCGTGCGAAACGCATTGGTCGCATTCCTCGTGAATGTGAAGAATGGCCAATGCCAGATCAATGGACATCTTGTACCGTGCATCCCAAGGTAATGATAGGTTCTTGGAACGAAGATGAGATGCAAGAGTGCCATTGGGCATAGACTCGTAAACAAGTCGAACCACGTCATTTTCGGTGCAGAGACCGGTGCATTTTATAATACTTCGATGATTGAACATGGAAATGGCTCGAACCTCCGTTTGGACATGCTCTAGCCTATATGATCTGATATACCTCTTCACAATCACGTCTTCGCCGCTCCTCGTGCGCCCTTTGTACAGATGGTAAAATGGTTCGGCTTGAAGTCGGCTATGGTTACCGAGTGCATCAGATCCCAATTGGATGTCATTGAGGGAAAACAATTTCAGGTTTCCCAGATTAATTAGCTCCTTTTGATATTCTTTGTCGATTCTGGTTCCCATTTGATCAGCTGATCCCGTCTTTCTTTCCCATAGCTTGAAATTGAATCTTCCACCCGTCTTCTTCCCGGGTTTTGTCTTTGGAGATAACGATGTGCTGCCTCCGTCATCTCCGTGGCCGTCGGAGCTGCCAGTAGAACTCGAAAGGCTGCTACTATCGCGAGAGAGTGATGTTCCAGAATTGAAATCTTTACTGACTGAACGAGATCGACCACCTTCATCCAACAGTGCTGTTGAAGAACTCACAGAAGAATTTCGAGAGGAACTGCAAAATTAATGTGTTGTATGCTCGAAACTATTTAGCGACAGGATTGAATTCGTGATAATGCAAATGCGAAGATCAAGTTACCTTGTTGGCATGCTTCGAGAGCGGACCTCCTCAATTTCACAACAAACATCTGGGTCATCGACTTCGCCTTCTCTTTTATTCTTCGAATTTTTTCCGGGTAGTGGAGGCGTCATGATCTGCTACAACTACGAGGCCTCATAGGAAAGTGGCTGAAGGGAAAGAACCAAAAAATAGAACCCCTATGTTGGTTACGGGCAGCTTGACGAATTAATAACATGCCGGTCTCCGATCTTTACGTAACAGCCATTGAATCTTCTGATCCAGTCATCTTCGGATTTGATACAGAAGGAAAAGAAAAGTTTGATCTAATGGGTACCTGCTTGGTGAATCGCAAAGCAATAATATTGACCTTGGGTTGAATACTCTCCTTTTTCTTGTTGTTAGATTGTGACTAAGCTCTGGTTTGTTGGGTCGGAGGAGAAGAATGTTCGTCGTGGGTGGCACAAATATCTAACCTACCAATCTAAGTAGCTCATTGCTTCGCGTTTAAAAACGATGTTTTTAAACATTGTTGGATTGGGCTGGAGTAATTGGGTAACTTTTCTGTGTGAATAGTAGTTGTTTAGATGAAAGGAAGGGTTGGATTGGTAAATGCGAAGTGATGTATATCGTTTATTTGTTATATTGATCATCTCTGTCATTACAATATGTTTTTAATGTTAACTTTTTTAATTTTTGGTGATTATAAATTAGTATAAAAAAGAAAATATGCGATCCCTGCAATTAACTCCAACCTAAGAATGCATGACTAGAAGTAGAATAACTCAACCAAACAGAGGATACATTCTGGGTAGCCAGTTTACCCTGAGTACAGGTCAGCAAGAGAATTTACCCAGCTCCATTTATAGTCTAACTACACGCTGTAATGCAGCGACACATGCCGTTTCAAGGGAAATTTAACCTCAGCTCCATTCTTTGTCTTGTCTATAGTGAGAAGTCCATATTATCCTCCAAAAGTAAAAAATCTATTTTCCCCTTAAAAAAAAGAACTCTTGCCAGTGTAGACCTAATTTATCATGGTAACAGTCCTTTAGTTTTCTTCGAACTGTTCAAAGTACCTCCAACTATTTTACTATAATTATGTTGTGAATATATTGTTCCAATTAGAGATATGGTTTCCCATTGCTTAAGACATAGTTTTTGTTTAGAAGGCTCCTAATATTCGGTAACATTATAGTTCGCTATCTATTCATATATATATATATATATATATATATATATATATATATATATATATATATATATATATATATATGGAAAAGGGAGCCTACACCCATGTGTAGGTAAGTTACCTACACCCAACTCTTTTTCCCTCAAATTTTTTTATTTTTTTGAATTAATTCCTTGGGGAATTTAGATCACAATATATCACCATATCGTCATTCAAATTTCAACTTATTTTGAGACTTCTAACTTCTCCATCATGACAGTCAAATTTTAACTGTCTGAGATTTGCTGAAATCGGCCCTTTCCGATGGAGCTGTTAGGAATGTCTGTTTTACATGAAATTTGAAACACATATTCCATTTAATATTCTAAGTAAATCCCCTAAAGATCCATTTCAAAAAAAAATCAAAAAAATTAAGAAACAAGAGGTGGGTGTAGGTAAGTTACCTACACATGGGTGATATATATATATATATATATATATATATATATATATATATATATATATATATATATATATATATATATGGTCATATGTGGCTGCCCCCTAGGGGCAGCCAACATGGCTGCCCCCGCCTTATTTGGGCAAAATTTTTTATTTTTTTTGAAAAATAACACCATTTACATTCATCCCTATATCCCTCCTATATACCATTCGAATTTCGTCAGAAACAGAGACTCCTACGGCCTCCATCCGGACAGTAATTTTTTAACGGTAACATGATTTTTTTAAATCGATACCATCGAGATGGAGGCCGTAGGAGTCTCTGTTTCTGACGAAATTCGAATGGCATGTAGGAGGGATATATGGATGAATATACATGGTTTTATTTTTCAAAAAAAAAAATAAAAAAAAAAACGCCGAAAAATGGGGCGGGGGAAGCCATGTTGGCTGCCCCCTGGGGGCAGCCCCATTTTTTCCATATATATATATATATATAGGAAAAAAATGGGGCTGCCCCCGCCCCATTTTTCGACGTTTTTTTTATTTTTTTTTGAAAAATAAAACATGTATATTCATCCATATATCCCTCCTACATGCCATTCGAATTTCGTCAGAAACAGAGACTCCTACGGCCTCCATCTCGATGGTATCGATTTAAAAAAAATCCTGTTACCGTTAAAAAATTACTGTCCGGATGGAGGCCGTAGGAGTCTCTGTTTCTGACGAAATTCGAATGATATATAGAAGGGATATAGGGATGAATGTAAATGGTGTTATTTTTCAAAAAAAATAAAAAATTTTGCCCAAATAAGGCGGGGGCAGGCATGTTGGCTGCCCCTAGGGGGCAGCCACATATGACCCATATATATATATGGGTAAAATGGGGCTGCCCCAGGGAGTAGCCAACTTGGCTACTCCCACCCCTATTTTTCCCTTATTTTTATATTTCTTTCGAAAATAAAAATTTGTATATTCATCACTATATCCCTCTAACATTCTATTAAAATTTTGTCAGAAACGGAGGCTCCTAAGCCCTCCAACCAGACGTCATTTTTTTAACGGTCGCAGAATTTTTTAAATCGACCATGTTTGGATGGAGGCCGTAGGAGTCTTTGTTTCTGACGAAATTTTAATAGAATGATAGAGGGATATAATAATGAATTTACAAATTTTTATTTTACAAAGAAATAAAAAAATGAGGGAAAAATAGGGGTGGGAGTAGCCAAGTTGGCTACTCCAAGGGGGCAGCCCCATTTAACCCTATATATATAGGTATTACCGAGGACATCGCATATAATCTACATATAACCTAAATATATAAAGGACAGTACATATGATCTACATGGTATATTCACTGCAAGGAAAATAAGTTGTGACCACAGAACTATGCCCATGGATGTGGTACTTATGGCCACAGAATTGAGCTCCGGCCACAACATTTTGTATCTTGTAGCCGTAGCTAAAAGTTCTATTGCGAGAGTCCTCTGACCACGAAGTGTTGTACCTTCTTTGTACATAATTTTATTTTTAATTTTTCTTCTTCTTTTTATTGAGTTCCTACTCCTTCATTTTTCCTTTAATCAATCTTTGGTGGAGAGGAGCCCAATCTCCAAGAGCTTCTTGTCGCAGAAGGGTGTCCAGCATATGGGTCGTCCTATGACAACGAGTCGATCGTTGTCGAGGCCATCACGGCGTATCCGATTTCAAGGTGAAATCAAATTTATTTTTCTTTGTCATTTTTATTTAGTTTTTGCTTCAATGTCATGTATATCTTTGTTCCCGATTTTTTCATCACCGATCGATTCATCTACGATTACCGATTTCATACCATTTTTCGACTCCAATTTCATCTCATCTCTCGAATCTACCCGTTTCACGTTCTACCGTACACGATCTCTCACCTCCGACCATGTATGGCGGTCGGAGATACGGTTCCGAACCCTCACCTCTGTTGGAACCTTACGCACATTTTCCTCTTTGATTTTTGCAGGCCAATCCACGTGCTCGGGTTGGTTTCTCAAATTCTTTTATTGAAGATTTAAATAAAAATAATAAAAGAAGAGTAATATTTCATTATTTTATCTCTAACATTTTTGTTGCAGGAATAAATAAAAAAATTACAATTGTTTTGCAGAAGAAAATATGAAAAAAATATAGAAATAAAAAATTATTCATTTATGTTTATAATTTTCAAATAAAAAATTAAAAAATAATAATAAAAGGGACAGCATGGCGATGACTCAAAAATCCCATAGTCCGGGTTAAGGTGCAAATCAGGGCCGTTGCAACCCGAAACGCGAGGCCAAGTCAATCAAGAAATAATCAAGACCACCAAATATGAAATCAAACAATCAGGTCAAAAACAGCGGTCACGCTATTTTATTTTACCTCGTATATAACATGGTCGAACACAATGAGCACGGATTGGGAAATCCTACGAAGTAGTCGGGATTCAAAAATAAGAATTTTTGGTGGATTTTTAGGTTTTTATTTTTTTTGGATTTTTAATATTAGGAAAAAGGTTGAAAATGTTAAGAAACCCTCAATCAAACAATTACTAACTATCTCAAAAACATTCAAAAAATTCAAATAAAAATATTTTTGGATTTTAGAAATATTCAGATGATTTTGATATTTTTCTGATTTTTAATTGATTTTATAAAAATGAGGCAAGATGAAAAATGACAACTACTATGCAGCCAGAATCAAAAGGCTATTCAAAAATATCTAAATAGCCTATAAAATTCCAACAACGATTTTATGAGGAATTGGAAATGAAATAATAACTGTAGAAACTGAAATTGCATTTTTTTTATTTTTCGTGAATTTTTAATGATTTTTCTAAGTTTTTTAGTGTTTTTCAATTTTTAGGATTTTTATAAGTCCAAAAGCATTGAAACTTGGATAGACATACGAGCACACAAAAACAAACACACAATAATGTTTTTAGAATTTTTTTGAGTGTTTTTGATATTTTTAGTTTATTTTTAAAACTGAACAAAAGCACATTTTTGGATTTTTGAATTTTTAAAAATATAAAAGGAAAACAAAACAAGCCTGAAAATTCAAGGAAATTTTTACAACATGACAGGAGCCATGTTTCCAAATTTCATGAAGTTTGGATGTGATTTGATATTTATTTCAACTAATCAAAATCATACAGCACACAGGGACTAAACCGCAAGAAAAATAATTTACAGGGGCTAAAACATAACATGTATGAAAAGTCTGAGGAGCCTACTACAATTTTCACAATTAATTTCAGCACATGTTCAAATAAACCATGCACAGGGGTATGAATGTAAATATAGAAATTATTTCATGAAAAAATGACATCCATAGATTCCAGGAGAAGATATGCAAATGTCACAGAAAGGCACGTGACGATGCACGTGCATCCATACAAGAAGGACTAAAAACCAAATATCACAAACTATAGGGGCTATAATGCAAAAAGTTCACAGTGTGCTAATTTATTTTACGGACTAAATAAAAACATAAAGAAAATGCAAAGGAGGTGATGCAAATTACCCAGCCAGGGGCGTGCAGGTCACGTGGGTGGCCAGGTGGCTCTCGTTGAGTGGAAGAGGATCTGCAGCTCTGGCGCTGACACCTGGAAGATCTGACAGTTGTCCTAAGAGCACGGACGTGGGCGTACGGAGGCCGTTAGATACCGGATCTAACGGCCTGACAAGGCGCAGACGACGGACGGTCCAGATGCGGTCTGGTGGATGGCGATGATCCAACGGTTTCGGAAGGGTCTGGATGAACTTCTGCTAGGCGAGGTTTGTCAGAGCACTGATGACCGTCCGAATGACTAAGGTAAAGGTACAGAAATATAGGTCGTTGCGACCTCAATCACTCAGACTAAGTCAATCAAGAAAAATGATGAACCACTTGAAAAATACGTAAAATCAAAACAAGCACAAAAGCGGTCCTGCTAGGAGATTTACCTGGTATAGCACCCAGGGTCGAACACAAGGAGCACGGATTGGCTTAAAAAGCCTACGAAGTAGTCAAAATGAGTAAAATAAAAGGCAAAGTATTTTTGTGGTTTTTAATTGTTTTTAATTTTTTTGGATTTTTTTTAATATAGGAAGAAAATAAGAAAGACTAAAAACAAGCACACTTGAGCAATTTATTTAAAGCATCAAAAATCAAGCAAAAATTCAAGAAAAATTGTTTTTATGTTTTTCACGTTTTTAAGTGTTTTTGGTGAATTTTTGGGATTTTTATAAGGTGTATTTCGTTTTCTAAAAATCAAACAGTGCTAAAAAGACAAGGTACTGTCCAGCCAGGTCCAAAACCCAAAGATAAAATATCTAAGGATCTCAAAGGGACCTGGAGGTAATTTTCCTGTATACTAAAGAAAACAAGGAAAATTTGAGCACCAAAATTATTGTTTTTGGGTTTTTAAATTATTTATTATGATTTTTATGAGTTTTGAGGTGTTTTTAAGTTTTTAGTGTTTTTAAGCAGTGAAAAATAGCCAAAATTGGCTAGAAAATCAAGAAACACAACAGAAACAACACCTAATTTTTATAGAATTTTTAAAGGGGTTTTTATATTTTTTGTGAGTTTTCAAGTGAAACAGTGCCAAAAGTAAATGTTTTTGAATTTTTAAAAATAACAAATACACTCAAAAATGTCCTCCAAAATTCTCAAAAATCCTACAACATGGCAGGAGCCATGTGTCAAATTTTTATCGAATTTGGAGATGAATTGATATTTTATTCAAAATCCAAAAGGGGGCGCTGTGCACAAGGACCAAAGTGCAAATACCCAAAGTTCTGGGGGTCCTGGTGCAAAATACCCACGAAATCACGCGCGAGGCGCGTGCCTGGGGCACTCTGGGACCTATATGTAAGAAAAACAAGTCCGAGGACCTTTTGGTAACTCGTACCAAAAAGTCCAGGGGTTGTTATGCAAATAACCCACTAAAAGACGCACATGCGGAAATAAAATGCTCACAGGGGCATAAATGCAATTACTGAAAATGTTTCATTCATTAAGGAACGTCCAGAACTACAGGATTAATATTGCAAATACACCAAAATATCACGTGTCGATGCACGTGTCTCACACAAACAAGGGCATAAATGCAAATACGAAGAAGTACGAGGTCCAATGTGCAATTTACCCTACGTAAATAAAACACATAAAATATTTACAGGACTGAAAGTGAAAACATAAACTATGAGGGGGCCTAAGGTAAATTACCCCTTTATTACGATCCAAGGGCGGAGCGTGCGCCACGTGTAGATCCGACGGTGGAGAGGCGGAGGCGCCTCACTCCTGCAACCCTTGGCGTGATCGTATGGCTCAGACGAAGACACGTGGAGGATCTGACGGTGTCGGCTCAGCTGCGCCTCATCTCGAGATCAAATGGTCCGGATCACTCCTCCTTTGATCGTGCGATGCCTGACGCTCCTGGAACGGATGGCTAGGATTGAAACTGGAGCTGGAGGGCGATCGAACGGTGCCTGAAGGTCGAGGAAGAACAGGTGGCCGGCGAAGTTCGCCGGCCCAGTACGTGCGCTCCTGACCTCCCCTGCTGCGCCTGAAGATCGGAGAAGGTCCGCGAGGGAGTCCCGCAGCTGGTGGTGGTCTCCGATGACCCAACCGAGCCCGGGAGGGGCTCCGGCGAGGTCGACGGCGATAAGCTCCTGGCCTGGATATGAGGGGGCCTCAGATGGCCTCCTCTTGACCTGCAAAATAGCTCAAGAGCTTCGCGGGTCGAGGGCAAAGTGCCTCGACCCGGTTAGGTGGGGTGAAGGTGAACGGTGCGTCGGGGTGAGCGAGCTCCGGCGAGCGGAGGACGGTGGAGCTCGATTCCCAGATCCTGTGCGATCTGGGTTGGGCGAAGGGGTGAAGAATGTGCGTGAGGGAATGGCGAAGGTGACGGTGCGTTCCGATGATCGAGAAGATACACGATATGGCCGGAATCAACGGATTACGTCGGAGGTACGAATTGGGGGAAAACTAAAAATTACGCTAAATGGAAAGGCTAAAGGGTTACCTGGGCGGTCGGAGAGACTGGGGAAGAGCAGGGGGTGCTCCTGGTCGTAGCCTCAAGGGTCGTCTCGGCCCGAGGCTCGGTGCTCACGCTGGTGGCGGAGCAACGGCGGCGAAGAACGCCGGATCAGTGGTTTCACCTCCTCGCCTCGCTGCAACAGGGGCGATCGCTTGCTGTCACTCTCGCGGTGCCTCTGGAGTTCACTGGGAAGAAGGGGAAGAGCCAAAGATGGGGCGCGGAGGCGGCGGAGGTGGTTCTATATATAGCTGCAGGCTCGATTAGGGTTGGGAGGCGACGGCTATGGAATGCGTGGATCTCACGGCGAAGGATCTGGCGAGGATGTCGGATGATCGGCGAAGGATCCGGGCGCGGGGTTTGCGTGGGCGACAGGCTAGAGGCGCGTGGAGAAAATGGCGAAGGCGGGGCGGCGCGCGTCTTCTCAAAAAGGAAAGAGTCCGCGGGGGAGTTGACCGGGGTCAACATTCCCCGTGGACCAGTGGGATGCTGCCACATGGACAAGATTTGACACTTAAAAATGAGGCAGCAAATGGCCGATTTTGCAAAAACTTTCAACATGAAATATTTTTCTTTTATTTTTTTCTATTTTTTGGTGATTTTTAATTAATTTTTGGAAATAAGAATAAGGTATGTACATTATATAGGGATATATACAATATGTAGGCTTTTTATTTTTGATTTTTTTATTATTATTTTTATACAATTTTATTCCTACTTTATGTTTTATTTATTTATAGAATAAAATGAGGAATAAAAGGCTATTTTTATTTTATTTTTATTATTTATACACATAGGTGGAATAAATAGATATATACATTTATACACATGGTATATATATAATGTATTTTTGTAATTTTAATTTTGTAATTTTTATTTGATTTTTGTTTTGTTTCTTTTTATTTCTGTTATTTACAAAATATGCCATAGAATATTCACAAAAAGTTTTGAAAATAAATACATTTATTTATAGGGTTAAAGGATGATGGTCTATGCACATGGTGGAGGGATATTTTTGCATTTTTGATTTTTAAATTTTTATTTTGTTTTTAGGAGTTTCTAAATATATACAGCATATTTTTGGGTGAGGAAAATATAATTTTATTTATTTACAAAAGTCTATACACATGAGCTCCTATCTCCCTCTACTTTGGCTTTTATGCGGTCAGGCCCATGCTGAGCCCTCCCTTGGGTTAGGTTGCTCAATATTTATTCTAAATATTTCCCTCTTTTTCTTTTTACTCTTTATTCTTTTATTTTTGCACAAAAACATGCTAATTACAGGTTTTTACACAATGCATGCTTTTGGTAATTATTTGTATTTACACATATCTACATGTATTTGCAAAGGTTCTTGTAGCTAAAATAGAAGAATAAAGAGTGATGAATGGGTATTCATCAAGCACCGAGGAAGATCAGTGGCTCCGATGAACGATCGGACGGCGGGATCATGATCAGAAGGTTCCTCTACGTCGGATGGTGGTGGTGGATGGAGCATCCACCAGTTGGATCTCTGGGAAGGAGGTGGTGACCTGGGATGACTCCGGCGAGGTGGGTTGAAGGCGAGGTTGGGGGTAATCTTGCGCTCCTTGACCTTCAAACAAAGGCTCTTGCTCGGAGGAATGCTCCGGCGAGGTTATTGGACGAAATACAAAGGGAAGCGATGGTGGGAGGCAGAGGCAGGTTCCGACGAAGGTAGCGGAGGGAGCCTAGCTCAATCTCAGCTCGGATGTCCAAGATCAAGATGATCAGACTATGGAAGAAGAGTTACTATGGAACGGGGAGTCGATCTGAGCGGATGAAGATGATCGATGGAGCTCCGACCACTGGGTCGGAGCTGGAGGAGCACTGATGAGGGATTTGACGATAGACAGAACTAGGATCGATGAAAAGGTTACCTGATGATCGAAGATCAATCCTGAGCTCCAGGAGGGTGCGGCGATGTTGGTCGTCACCTCGACTACATTGCGGTGGGTGGGGAGGCTCGAACGTGGTGGTGCTCCAGCCACGTGCCTTGAGCTTCGGCTACATGCACCTATTCCAGCCACCAAAGAAGGCTTCGGGTCGCTGTCACCGACGGAAAACTCTCTAGGGTAGAATGAGGGCTTGCGACGTGAGTTGCGGAGCTGGGAGACGAATGGAAGAATTTATACGCAGCTCTAGGTGATGAGGTTGAACGGGCACATGCACGCGAACCAAGAAAGATCTACCTTGCCCTAGGGATCCGCGAGGGTGGCTAATCCAAGGGCAAGAGGCGGGCGGTGGAATCGGGGCAAATGGTGGTAGGATCCGCTCCAAAGATATTGGAGAAATTGGGCCGGTGAGCAAGATCCGCGAAGAGGGGGCCTGGGCGGGGGAGTTGACCAGGGGTCGACGATCCCCCGTGGACCAATCACAAAAATCCGGAGTCAAAATTATTTGTAAATTAAATTAAAAATCAAAAATGATTTTATTTAAAAATATTTTTAACATGAAAAATGTTCCTTATTTTCCAAATTATTTTTTAGTAATTTTATTTTTTTGAAAAAATAAATTAAGGTATATACAGTATATTATATTATATAGAGGTATAAAATACCAATATATTTTGTATTTTTATTTTTATTTTCTTATTTTTGTAAAAATACTTTAATTTTATATTTTATTTATTTACAACATAAAATTTTGAGTATAAAATAATTTTTATTTTATTTTTATTGATTATTTACAAGGGTAAAATAAATAGGAATAGATACATATATACATGGTATATACAAGGTGGATAGAGACAAATTATTTTGTTTTTATTTTAATTTTATTTTTCTGATTTTTATCTTATTTTTATAAATAAGTACAAGATAATAGAAATGCATTTTTATTTTTGGGAAAATAAATTACTTACATACATATATAAGGGATATGTACAAGGATGAGTTGCCCTATCTCTCTACTTCTTTTATTTGGTGATCAGGCCCATGTTGGGCCCTCTCTTGGGTTCAGGACACTCAATATTTATTCTAAATATTTCCTTCTTTTTCTTTATTTCTTTATTCTTTTATTTTTGCACAAATACATGCTAATTGTTGAGTATTAACAAATGCATGCTCATTGACAACTTATTGTATTTACAATCATATACATGGTGTTTTGCCAAATTATCTAGCTAAAATAAAAGAATAAAGAGTGATGAATGGGGATTCATCACATGGCCAGCAACCACGCTCTCCGCATGCGCCTCCGTTGCATCCCTGATCACCCTCTCCGCTACGTGGCCCACCGCCAACAACGATTCCCACCGCACCGACTCTGCACTGCAGGCGCACGCCACCAGCAGCCACACCCTCTTCCGCGGATCTCACCCCACAAACTCCACCCACGTCAGTCGTCGCGAAACCTCCGCCGACTTCAGCACCATCACAAAATCTCCTCGTTACCACAGAGATCCGCCACGAGCTCTGCCATCCTACACGAGCCTGTCGAGAGCCAACGCATCCATCTGCTCGCAACTCCAGAGCCATCCGCGCGAAGTCCTCCATTGTAGGCGCAGTCCGCTGTAGCCTGCACGTGCCACCATGCGAGACCTCTGCCATGAAGCCACCTCCGCCGACACCCCCTTTGGAAGGAAGAAGAGGGGCAGCGGTGCCCCCCCCCCACCCTTTTGGGTGTGAAGTAAAAATGAAGAAGCCCTAGGGGGCGTATAAAAATAAAAAAATGGAAAATTAAAAATAAGACCCTAGAAGTTCTGAAAAGTATAAAGAGGCCTCCGCCGACCTGATCACGTTCAACGCATGCCTCCATTTGGTAAATTACAAGTTTCATCCCTTATTTATTTCTTGTGGTAATGTGATGCTCAAACACTACATATTTGCAAATAAGTCTCTGTAAGTCCAGACTGATTTTTGTAGGCTTTTACATTAAATGTTTTGGTTGCTCAATAAATTCCGCAAAAATCATGTTACATTCCTGTCACTTTGTTCTTCATTGTTTATAAATTTCATTGCATTTTAATCTTATTTTATATTTTAAAAATACAAAAATAGTGTCATTTTCTCTACCTGAAATTTAAAAAAATCATTAAAAATAAAATATTGTCTGATAGATTCCAAAAAAATTAGATTAGGTAGATATTTCATTGTCATTATTTCTTATCCAATTTTCACGCATTAACTATTTTCAAAACCCATGGAAAAATACAAAAAATCTTAGAAAAATCATAAGAAATTATAGAAAAATATGGAAATAGTGATTTCAGTTCATATGTATATATTTATCTTCAGTTTATCATAAAAATAATTTCCAGGAGTTTTTGTTACACAAAATATTTTTAAGTTGCAAATTACTCCAGGTTGTGCACTGTTCAATCTTTTTGACGTTGTTTGGTTTTTATAAAATCACAAAAACATCAGAAAAACTTGGAAATATTACCAAAAGCATTAAAAAGGATTTTAAACAAATAAATATTTTCTTTGCAATTTTGAATATTTTTTAACATTTTGAAAAATATAAAAAGAGTGTGTGCATATTATGACATGTGGATCTATTTGAAAATTAAAAATTTGAAAAATCAAAAACCACTAAAAATAGGTTATTTTCGAAATTTGACTACTGAGTTTTTAAATTATGCTCCTTGTGCTCGACCCTGGTTGCTATACTAGGTAAAATAAAATAGCGATGACAGATTACATTACACTTTTCATTGCTTGATTTTTTCTCTTAGGTGGTTTTATTATTATTTTTTTCTCGTTGAGTTAGCTGATTAATTGAAGGTAGCAACGACCATTGATATATTTTGATACTTAACTCTAGTTGATCGGCTGCTCATCAGCAATCCCATCCCCATACCCATAGCCGCATGGGAAGTAAATTCAAGATCCAGACCCATCCAAAAATAAATGGGCAAGATTTTGGGTCCTTAAATGGGACGGGCTTGGGCCGGGCACCCAATGGATATACCCAGATTGACATCCCTAGGACAAAGTCAATTCCGTGGTCACAAACCCCAGATTCGGGGACAAAGTTCGGTAGCTACATCTCATTTTCCTCGTAGTGTGTATTTAAATGTACAATAGCATGCGTTGCTTGCACGACAACATATTAACTTAAGGCAATCCTTCGTCGTTAAATATGTAACAAAAGATATTTTGTTACCCGATTATTTAAATTTGCAACAAAATATTGTATTTGTTTAAATATTCTAATTACTTGTTATTATCGATCAAATTTGTTGCAATGATGCTTATATAAATTGTCTATATTGCTAGCTGACATACCAATGGTTATAACTTGACTTTTTTTCTAATAGTTGTTAAATAACAACGGTTAGTACATATTTATTAAGAAAAAGTCATGAATAATTGTAACTATACAAAACTTCTTTTTTGAAATATAAAATGGTGCAAATCCATAAAAACGAGCATCCGAAAACTTTATATTCTTGGCCAACTTTCAAAATTATAATTTATTGCCTAAAAGAACAACCTCATTTCTTGCAAGAAAAATTTTCCAGACCATTTTTATATGCAATAACATTCTTAACATGAAATTTATTGCCTAAAAAACACCATTTCTTGCAAGACAAATTGTCCATAGGACGATGACGATTTAGATCTTCACTAATGCTTACACGTTGCATTGACTATCAATCGAGCCCAAAAGGATCATAAATTCTTAGTAGTGACCCGAGTATGAGTAATCTATGTCGATAACCATCTTAATGTTTAATAAGTGTAAAATAGATGGTCTAGTTCCTCCATACCTTCTGTATAACAATAAGATGACCTTTGTGCACCACTCCAGATCCTCTCATTGGCACATGCCACAAGAAAATTTTCACCCATCGCGGTATTTTTCAAGTCCAAATTTGCCCTAAGATGGGCATTGCAATCCCATGATCAGAAATAAATGGAGCTTAAATAACCTTGTAATTCTTCATCGCCAACTACCCATCCATCCAAGATCAATGGTCCCACCCAACCGAGGGCACTCTCACCCAAGATGACATCCTGCTAAGGCTTGACATATATGTCGTCTACTGCTATGTAAGCTATGATCACAATTAAGTGAGAAGACATCGCCATCCTTGCCTCACCCACGTAAATGACAATCCACATGCATAACAAACAACTAGGGAAATAACCTTTGACTAGACTAATCATCCACTCAAAATCAGAAGGCATCCCCAATGTTTAGTTAAAGCTGTAAGGATGCGAAAATCTAAGGATGTACAGAGCAGATCCCCCTCAAGAAGTTGGAGGGAACATACACATTTGGCCAAATCTCCAAGAGAGAGCTGCGGAAATGCTTGAAATCTTCCACAACAAAGAATAGGGGTTGTTCGAGACACTTCATGTTCAATAGTTTTCTATAACCTTCATAGCAACCTTCATGTTATAGGCATCCTTTCTCTTTGCCTGATGGTGGATAAAGTTTGCAAAGGTAGATATGATTGTCTTCTTCCTATCCCTATTCACCGTAGGCCTCCTCCACGAGGGGGTTATTGATGAATCCATGATTCATCGTCTTTATTCTTTTATTTTAGCTTTATTTCCTTAGTCAAATACCTGTAAATACCCACTAACTTCACGAAATTATCATTTTCCATGCATTTGTTAATTATGCATTTTTAATACTTATTATATTCAAATAAAAGAAGAAAAGAAAAAGAAAAGAAAAGAAAAAATAATAAAGGATGTATTTATGAAATAAATGCAAATTGACCCGAACCCCGAGAGAATGTCAAGACTTGACCTCATTGACCAGGAATAAAGTAGGGAGAGATAGGGTCTTTAATCCAAAAATCATTTGTAAATGTTTTTCCTTATATATTTGTACAAAACTTACACTAATTTTTTTGTATATAAATTGATCTCAAATTGAATATTTTTTAAATAAAAATTGTAAATAAATGTTTTGTAAATTATAAAAATAATTGAAAAGTAAAACCATGTATAGAGTAAAAATATCCACACTCAGAAATAGCCGTAAAATGACAATTGAAAGATCAATTCTGGCTCCATACGAACTCACATTGAATCAAATTCACTTCCATTGTACTCTAAATTTAGTTATCTTTAAAATGGTTGTGTCATAATTTTTGGAGTTACAGTTGAAAAGTCGATTTTCTGGGGTGGTTTTTCAATTTCACCATTCATTTATTGTAAATAGTTGTTCATATTATTTTTATACATAATGTACATAATTGTAAATATTTTCTTCATTATCAAAATAAAAGTAAAAATGAAAGTAAAATTTTAAAAAAAATATTTAAAAATAATTTTCTTATTTATACATGTGTATATTGTACTATAATAATATATTACTTGTATATAACTAATTTCCTAATACAAAAATCACCACAAATTTTAATATCAAACATTAATTAAATAAAATAATATAATTACGAAAATTTGATTTATTTACTTATTTATTTAATTTATTTGATTTGATTTAAAAACCTACCTTGTATATAAGATTTGATTTTATGTCTTGAATAACCACCATTAAGGTGACAAATTAATATTTGTGAATTAATTATTTTAATTATTTTAATTAATTACTAATTTCATTTTTAATTTCTTTATTTATTTTGTTTATTTTATCTAGCACTAAATACCTTCCTTCTTTGTACTTATTTTCCTTTTTGATTTTTCTTCCCCTTTTTATTGAGCTCCTCCCCCTTCATTTTTCCTTTGATCAATCTTTGGTGGAGAAGAATCCTCAATCCTGAAAATTTTGTCAGTCGATAGAGGAGCCCAGCTCCCGAGCCATCTGGTGACAACTGATCGGTTTTCGTCAAGGCCATCACGATGCCCGTATTCTTCAGGTTAGATCAAACTTTTATCTCGTTTTTCTAGAATATTCGTAGGATAATTTTCATTTTCAACTTCATTGTAGATTGTAGATCTATAGTCTTCGTCACCATTTTTTATCCGATCTCACATTTAACGTCCGATCCGACACCGATTTCCATCTCATTTTCTGATCCCTACATTTCACATTCTACCTCACGCAATTACACGCCTCCAATCATGCACAGTGACCTGATCTCAGGATCTATCTCCCTCTTTAACAGATCTGCATCCGCTCACATTTTTCCGTGTTTGAATTTTCTTGGATTGAGCCGTCGTGTTCGTATTCTCATGTGTCGATATCGAATAAAAAATAAAAAAATATTCTTTCCTTTAACATATGTTTTGCAGGACAAAATTAAAAAATATAAAAAATATAAACAAAAAAATATAAACCTTTTTGTTAATGTCTGTCTATAGGATAAAAAGAAAAAAATAAATAAAAATAAATAATGGGCGGTAACAGCCAGCCCTCCGCCTCTCGCAAGTGGCACCTCCGACTGCCACCATCCGCACGAGCATCGACCGCTGCCATGTTCAGCGACCCCCTGGGGCGTCCCTTCACCTCCAGCAGCGTTGCCCGCCGCCCGACGCCATCGCCAACCCCGCTATCCTCCACCTGTCGCTACTCCTCCATCTACCACGACCAACCACAAAACCACCCATCGGGTTGCTCATCCTTGCACCCGGGGCGGAGCCCTTCATCGGCCTCCCCCTCCAACCAGCGCGATGTTCCGCGGGGTGTGTATCGCCCCCATCTCGTTCTTCCATCTCATGGAAGCCTCTACCACCGCGACCAATAGCAGACTCTCCTCAGCAACGGCTTTTGCGGCCGGTCATCCGCTAGCACCGTAAAGTTGACCCTTTGCCAGTGTCGCGTGACCTGCCGCCTAACGCCACCTCCACCAGGCATGCCACCTCACCCCAGTGGTACCCCACCAGGAATGCCACCAGGTCACCCTGTTGAGGCATAGTTTTTTATTAATATAGTTTTTATTTTCCATCCCTAGCATATATTCAATGTTTGTTTAGCACAATTTCCTATTATATTAGATTTAATTAGTCAACCTCTAGTTCGTCGTAGGGTCATGTATTCACTGTGAATTCGACTATTCCCGACATGCCTATATACTCTACCATTTTCCCGCTCACTTCTTAATCATTTTCCCCCACTCAGATCATCTTGATCGCGCACAGATCGAGCATTCAAGCTCCACCTCCGCTGCTTGTTAGAAGCTCATTGCCACCTTACCCCCTTGCTCTGAAAACCTTCAAAACCTATGATTATTTTGTACAATTTAGAGGCTCAGAAGCATACATGGGAAGAGAAATTACATATGGAACAAGCTTCCAAGTGGTTGTGTGCAAATCAACCTCCAGGCCTCTTCACATCGAGGCTTAGACATTCTCAAGCCCTCCTACAGGTGCGAGATCACCCCATGAGTGATTTGAGCTGATCAACTAGGGAGGAGAACATTAGAGCAGAAAGTAATCATGAATCGAAGCTTGAATAGGGAAGAGTTCTTACTTGTTCTTGTTGACCCCTTCACAGTCGTTCGAGCAAGCTATGACCCTGGTCTAATCTGGGTCGTTAAATTTAAATAAAACATCACCCTCCTTGAGCCTTCCGATCCAAGTGAGCACCACATGGAGCACCTCAAACTATCGATCAGGATCTCACGTGCCTTGTACGTCGCATCCTTGGGTAAATAGCATTAAAGACTTCACACTATTTTGTAATTTAATTTAATATGTAAATAGTATCTGTAGTATAAAAAGTTTAGGGTATTTTATAAGTAGGACCTAGAACTTATCCGTTATTGCTCTTTTGTCCTCCCGCCTCACGTGTAGCGCTACATGAGGCATTGTAAAAATTGCATGTAACCCCTTAATGTTTTTGGGCCAATTATGAAATAATGAAATATTTTCATGTATTTGCAAAATAGTCTCTTTCATCTTAGTATTTTACTTCTGTGTATATTGTTCATATTAAATAGTTTCTTTCATGCAAATTAGTAGGAAAATTAATACATATGCATGTCGTCATGATTGTTCATATATATATATATTGTTACACATTTAAATCAATTTTCATATTTATAAAAATACAAAAACGCACATTTTATTAAATATCTAAATAAAAAACCATAAAAATTCTAAAATCATTTCCAAAAATCTCAAAAAAGTAATATTACTATATAGTTTACCACATATGCAAAAATCACTAAAAAATACAAAAGATAAAACCTAAAAATCTCATAAAAATTAGCAAAAATAGTTAAAAATCCAAAAAATACATCTTTCTCTTTTTTATTTTTCTTTATAATATGTACTATATACTAAATAGTTTTAGGTAGATTTTGGACTTATATTAAACATAAAACAAAGCCAAGTATTTAATATGTACACTTTTTTGAGTATTTAATAACTTAAAACCCATAAAATTATAAAAATTCTAGTAAAATTATTAAAAATGTGAAAAATACAAAAAAACTCCAAAATGTTTTATTTTATGAAATTTAAATATATTTGTCTTATATATGATATATAAATATATAATACATATTATCTAAATAGTGCTTATAATATCTATAATATCTATATTATTGTCAATAATTATATATTTTATTTTAAAACTTAAAAAGGAATTAAAATTTTACAAAATTTAAATGAAGATATAAAATTAAAAATATAAAAAATTAAAAAACTTAAAATCGTTTAAACCATAAAATTAAATATAATTAGAAATCCAAACAAAAATAAGAAAAAAATATAAATATAAAAAAGAATATGTAAATTATTAATTAATTAATTAATTATTACCTACATTGTTTGCTCCTAATATTCGGCAACTCAAACTACTTATACCTTTATACACGTATTTATCTGAGTTGCAATATATTTTAACTCACTTCACATTTATTATTTAATATTTATGTGGGTTAATTGTTATTTTATTTGAAATTGATCGTCATAATGATTTTCATTTTAGCCTTGTTAGGAATGACATGTCAGTCTCTACACAACAAATGGCACCATTACTAGATAGAAACGTGTAGTTTGTACATATTTGTTTATTTTATTTCATTTCTTGCTTTTGATTTTTATTAAATATTTATTTATCTATTCTAATCCATTTCTATGTTTGACTTTGTTGCGAGGTCCCGTGGAGCTATGGTTATTCTTCTAGGAGACCTTTGCACCCGAGTGATGTCAAGATCAGCTTCTTCCTTGAATCCGATAGAAGAGAGCAGCAGGAGCAGACTAGGAGTAGTACTAGTGTAGAGTAGTTTTATTTTTTTATTTATTAGAGATTAATATTTATTATTAATTTGTAATAATACATGACAAGACTCTAAACACTTAGACTTATCGAGCATAATTTACCAAGTGTTTGTTTACTTGGGGGATCATGTCATTCTTCATGTTTCTCACATTTTATTTCTACAAATTTCCCTTTATTTTATGTGTTTTCTATGATTTATGTTTTTCGACTTTTTTATATTTCACTTTTTCGCTGATTGAACCCTTAGATATTTAGGGTTGCTTCTTCAGTAAGCTAGGTCTCAAGCCTAATTATCTACATGTGCCTTTTATTTTTGCTCTTGAACTTAGTCAAATCAAACTAGTTCTTCACGTTAATAACAATTCTTGTGCCTAGGGTGATTTTATCATTCCATGTACATATAGATTAGTTTTCATTATATATACAGATCACTTTACATGTAGAGTGCTGGAACAAGGTGTGCATTTCTAACTCTACATGCACTCATTGATTTGACGTGCATCGAATTTTCTAACTCACCCTCTACTTTCTTGGATTTAAATAATCTGAGAATCGGAAAATTTGTTAGGCGATTATTAATGAAAAAAACTCCAAAAATTGGAAACCCAAAAACTAAAATAAGGGGATTGCTAAATAAACTTTAACCGTAATTAAAATCTGTAATGGACTTCATTGTATTGAGTTCATAAATCTCACATTGTCTTCATGTACCCTCCAGACCGAGTGAAGTACGACCCCTTATGACTAAAACCTAAATCCCAGTCTGTGGATGCCTTGATTATCGTCAGGGTTTGTGAAGTAATAGAGCTTCTATCAGTGCATGGGCGAGTAGGGCTAAGTATGCCTGTAGACTTTGTCTGAATTACTTATGCATAGTGGAACTGCGACGACAGGTGCCTATTTCGTCATTCCACATTTGAGTACCTCGCAAAGGGGAAGTAATTGATTTACTACATCGTCTTCCTCTCCCTCTCTCTCTATTTCTTTGGTTGGGTAGCAGGCTCGGATTTGATATCAAAGACTTCTAGAAAGTGCACACTACTAGTTACAATGGTAGTGGGAAGTACATGATTCTTGTCTAGTAGTGCTCGCTCGTCTATAGGGGTAGAACTAAGGACTAAGATTGATGAGATTGCCTAAAACAACTATTAAAATCGACAAGATAAAATAATTGATCTTTCATAACTTCACTTGTGTTGAGTTGGTGAACCCAATTGTATTGGTATTTGTTTTATCTAGATTATGTAAGATCACAGTCCCGCACATTAGCACCTTTTATTCACTTATTTATATCATTCCTTTTTTACTTTGCTCATTTGAGGCTTTTCTTACTTTCTCTTCATTTTATTCCTTGTGAGTCTTCATGCTCATTATTCATCATCTCCGCTCCTTTTATTTCTAAAGATATTAGGTCTTGGATGGCTTATCCGGACTCCACGGACAATAACATCGATTCATTAATGCCAACATCTCCAATAATTCAGGGCGATTACAGAGAGACCAGTTCGAACTTTGTGTATTACGTACTCTCAAAACTCACCGTCTTATTATCTCAAATAAATGGGATCCTTCTTGTTCCAAAATCCCTCATTTATGGAAGAAGATCGATCTGCCTCCATACACATTTCCTGATTCAATAAAGTTCAGAATTGACCCTAATTCCGAGAACTTTTTTATAGCTGGTACACAATTCCAGACTGATCATGATTCATTTCATCATGTAGATCTGCAAACCAATCAGAAATTGATTTCCTCTGAGTCTAGTTCAGAGATGGATCCAAAAGAGAAGGCACATAAAGTTGAGCGGAATGAAGTGAAAGATCATATGCTCGCCTCCATACAGGTGATTCATAGCAAGATCTAAATAACTTTGAAAAAAAAATCCGTGATTAAAAAAAAGGACAAAGAATCTGAACAAACTTGACCAGATTACAAAGTAACTAGAGTTCTTAGTGAGCACAATTAACTCCTGCCAATCCGTGAGTACACCCGCCATGACTTCTGTTTAGTTGAAGGAATCTCTACCATCGCAGAATCTAAGGCAATTGACATCCATCTAGCATGTGTATTATGTACACGCACTTGATCAGGCACTCCGTCGACTATCATTGATATTGTTGGCCTTTGATATTGTTAATGGGTACATGATAACTGATTATGCAGTGAATACCTATCATATTGTTTTTATTGCCTTATTGAGATAAATAGTTTATTGGATTTTTGTATTTTTTATTATTTTATTTATATATCATGATCATTATATAAAATGTTCTAATGCTTGGAATGGAATGGAGGTATAGTTATGATTTCTTTTTATAATTTGATGGAGCATGCTTAGTCAAATTTATTTGACTAATATTGTTTACAATATTGCACAATAGCATGGTAGAAAGAGATAGAACGTCAAATCGTTGAGCCATTGCTTTGTTCTTATAATCTTTTTAAGTCAATGTACTAGATCTATTGGTACAACTTCTATTTATTTATTTTGTTTAGAATTCACGAGTTCACTTCTTTCATTATGAGTGACACACTGATCATTATTAATTGGTTATTGAGATTTTGTCTCGCTCTTGAACTTTGAAAAAAAACCATATTTCATGGAGTGGTGGTGAGGTTTTTGTCAAGATGTCTACAACTTTAGGAGTCTATAGTACAATTAGAGTCAAGAATTGAATTCCCATTAGAATTGCTTTCTTTAAAGGGAAAACGGGCATGCAGTAGCTTTATCTCCTTGTCATTAGTCTCATGTCGACATTGTTCTTGCCTTGCTCGCGAGGTGAGGAGACTCGGGCTTTCTTAATTAGTAATTGGGATTCTCGTCTCACTTGAAAGGAATTAGGTCATCCCCACATTTAATTGGGTGGTCAGTTCGGTGGGGTGTTTGGTAGCAGTTGGTGGGATATGTATCCAAGAGATGACATCTGAACAATCTAATTATAATTATCTTAGTAATAATAAACTGATTTTGTTTTACCTACTGCCAACCATCATGACACACTTGGAAAAGTTTAACACACGGCATTTAGGTACATCCTATGATGCAACATATATGTCTCCTTATCTTTAGATGAAAAACACTTTATATCGTGATAATTTATCTTTAAGACAACTAGTCACATCGTAACTACGTCATTCCTTGAGCGGGATTTTTTTTAAATAATTATTAAAAAAACCGTAATTAATTAAATAAACACGAAGAAAAAAATTAAAAAAATAGGCACCGATCGACACCTGAGGTGCCGATTTGGGGCGCCCCCTCCAAATCGGCACCTGAGGTGCCGATTTGGGCGATGCCCGTTGGCCTCAACTCCAAATCGGCACCTCAGGTGCCGATTTGGGAGGGGCGCCAACGGCTATGGCCCAAATCGGCACCTGAGGTGCCGATTTGGGAGAGGGCCGTTGGAAATTTTCCAACGGTCCCCTCCTCCCCATTTGTTATATATACCCTCCCCCCCCTCATTCCCATCTTCTCACAATTGCCTCCTCTCCTTCTTCATCATCTCCTCTTCTTCATCCTCTCTTATTTCACTCATTCTGATTTCTGAAGTGGGATTGCTTCTCTCGATCGCCTAATCTTATTCAAGTAAGAATAAGATATTTTTTGTAGATTTTGTTGTGTATTTTTTGCAGGGTTTTATCAGTGAGGACGCTATATACATCGGATATCGGATTATATTATTATCTTTTGGATAACTTTTCTTGTAGAAGACACGCATCTTCCAGGTAAATTTACTTAGGATTTTTTTTAAAATTTAACAAGTAATTAGATGCAAAATTGGTACTTAGTTTAAAAATAGTAATTTTAAATGTAATATTATTTTTGTCAATGTCACTCAGATTAGACATTTTATGAAGAGCTTTTTGTAACAGTTATTAAAAAAATCGAAATCAATTAAGTAGGGGACAATAGACATTTTATTAGGAGATTTTTGTTGTAATTATTAAATAATTGAAATTAATTAAGTAGTGGACAGTAGACATTTTATTAGGATATTTTTGTAATAATTATTAAAAAAATCGAAATTAATTAAATAGGGGACAGTAGACATTACATTAGTATTCCATTCATTTATATTTAAAAGTGCACATATTCATGTTGAAATTACTGTCATTTTGATTTGGAATCGAGCGCCGAGAGGGTCTCTATACAACGCTGGCAGGACTCACTGTGGTGAGCACCGATGAGCCCCCAAGATCGGACTTTTGGATTCTATTTCTGAGTGATTAGTATATCAATTAAATTATCGATTATTAAAGACAACATCTGACTGAATTGTTAATTAATCTAATTGTTACAGCCGATTATTAAGTAATTGTTTTGTATAATTAAACTAATTAAATCATTATTTTATTCGTATAGATGGCCTCCAACACTGCTCATGTCTTAATATATTGGGGAGGATCGATTGATGTATCTGATGACCACGTAGAATATATTGGGGGCAAGAAACGGATGGTTACATTAACATGCCAATTAACATACATTGGCTTACTGTCTCGAGTCTCTGAAGTCACTAATCTCCCGCTCGACCAGTATATACTTACATTAACTTGTAAGTGGTTGTATGAGGGATCCAGTTTCTTTGCAGTACCGATTGACGATGATGAATCAACATTAGCAATGTTGAGTTCAATCGTCGATGTGAGATTTATCCATCTTTTTGTACAAGCTACTCCCGTTAGTACGGAAAATATGCCGTCATCTTCGAGGTAAAATTAATTACATTCAAATTATAGAATAATTTCACCAATTATATTTAAACTAACAAAGATTTAAATTAATCAGGCCAACAAATGAGACCATTTTTGAGGATATCGAAGGGTCATCACAAGTAAATGTAGAAGATGATTTAGAGACAGAAATATCCGAAGAAAATGAGGAGTCCGAAAATGACGAGCCAGAAAATGATACTCAAACACTAGAAGAAAATATTGGTGGTAATACTTGTCACGATTTTGGATATGGTTCGCTAGTTCTAGCCGTAGGTAATGAGGAAAGGGGGAACTCATATTCTGCTAATAACGATGATGCTGAAGAAGAACCGATGGAGGAGTTGCCTCATGTTTTCGATCATGAAATTGCAGAGGCAGAAGATGTAGTATTTGTAGAGAGTCAATCAGAATCCACCGATGATTCCGGACTAAGTTATTGGTTAGGTGGGAGTTATAAGTTGAAAAGGGATCTACAGTACGATTTACAGAAATGGAGCATGGAAAATCATGTGCAATATAAACCCAAAGCATCAAACAAGCAGATTTTCACTGCTGTTTGTATCTATGAAAACTGTGGATGGCGTTTGCATGCATCAGAGAGGAAATCTCGAGGAGATTGGTATGTTTCAGGATACAGGGGAAAGCATACATGCAGAAATCCAGTCCTTTTATTGAAACATCGCCAGTGCACTTCTGTTTTTGTAGCGCAGTATATTTTATCTTCCTTTAAAGCAAAAGTTAGTATGACCCCAGGAGCTATAATGTACAAGATAAAGGAGGAGTTGAAAACTGAAATCAACTACATGACAGCTTGGAATGCTAGACATCGTGCAATGGATGTGGTTTATGGAAATGAGGTTGACTCATATCGTGATCTCCGGAGATTCATTCGTGCTTTAGAACGGCATAACCCTGGCACATATACGTGGTTCAAGACAGTAGAAGGCCAAAACGACAACACTATACACTTTCAGAGAGTGTTTGTAGCGTTTGCAGCGTGCCGTAGAGCGTTTAGATTTTGTCGACCTGTTTTGTCTATTGACGGAACCCATCTATACGGGAGATACGCTGGTCACATGTACGTAGCCACAGCAATTGACGCCAATAATGGCCTATTTCCGTTGACATTTGCAGTTGCCGAAAAGAACGAGAATATTTCGGCATGGGGCTGGTTTTTGAATTTATTAAAACAAATTATCGATCGTCGGGACATTTGTTTTATAAGTGATCGATTTCCTGGTCTACAGAACACTATACGTAGTTTATTTCCACCGGAAGAGGGATTCACACATCGTCATTGTCTTAGACACATGCGTGCAAACATGCAGAGAGCTGGTCATAGAAATCGTACAGTTCTAAGTCGATTCTACGCTGCTGGACAAGAACCATGTCAGAACAAGTTCAACAGCATGATGCGTGAAATTTTCATTCTAGATAGAAGTGCTTTCGAGTGGATTGTATCTCAGGATAATGGCGAAAAGAGATATTGGGCATTGAGTTTAGATGATGGACATCGTTATGGTCATATGACAACCAACTTATCTGAAAGTTTTAACGGAGCCTTTAGAGGAGCACGTGGTTTGCCAATTATTTCTCTCATCCTAACAGTATTCCTTAGAATAAATGGCTATTTCAATGATCGTCGTGAGGAGTCAGAAGGAATGACTACATATTTGACTAAGAAATATGAAGAGTTGTTAGAGAAATAAACAAGGGAGGCAAGAGCATGTCACGTTGAAAGATTTTCGTTAACTCAGTTTCAAGTCCGCGATCGTGATGGATTTGCATATGAAGTCAATCTAAATTGCCGGGAAAGTGAGTGCACGTGCGGGTTTATGCAGATGAAACACTTCGTATGTCCACATGTTATTGCCGCAGCTGCAAATACTCGTACTCATGTAGATAACTACGATTTATGTTCGCAGTACTTCTCCAGCGATTACTACCGTCAGGCATACAACTTCTACTTTCATCCCGTACCTGATAAACGTTATTGGGGAGAAGAAGATGCTACTTTTATGTTACCTCCAAAAATGGGAAAGAGAAATGTCGGAAGACCTGTGGAGGGAAGAATTAGAAATGAAATGGACGAAGTGTGCGTCCGACCAAAAGTATGTAAAATCTGCAAGCAACCAGGACATAATAGATTAAGTTGTCCACGCAGAACATAGGCACACTTGCATTTATAAGGGTAATTTTATTTTATTGTTAATATATCATTTTATTTACATATTTAAAGTTATTTTTTCATGACATTTGTATTTATTACTGTAGATGGCACAGATGGATAGGCTTCCTGGACCAGTAGATACCTCAGTATTGTATATGCAGAATGACCATCGATCAGCCCAACCCACTAGTTCGGTAAGCATTTTTTATAATTTTTAAAATTTACTTTTTCGGTAATACTGTTTCTTATTTTTTATTCAATATATTTTACAGATTCGATTTGTAGAGCATAATGAGTTATTGAACTCTATTTCTGACAATATATTCAATATATTCACGAGCATAATGAGTTATTTTTTATTCAATATATTCAATACATTAGCATTCTATCGCAACGAGCTCGATACACAAGAACCTCATCAGGTAAAAAACTTTAATGCTCATAATAATTTTAAATTATTGTAAACCACAATATCTAATTTTTTTCCTAAAATATAGATGATTTGGACACCATATGCTGAAGTTGAGATATCACAACTGCATCCTATCTGCAGAAGTGGTCAGCCTGTATGGATGAGTCGAGTTCCACTTATTTGCTACGATCTTGTAGTGATGCACCTACCTGATCGTGTAATGCGACAATTTGGGATGCGTCAGCACATTCCTCTTTCCGTGGAGAGGATAAATGCTGTATCTAGACGTAACAAAACCCGAAGTGGGGACATCCTTAACTGGGCTACTGTACATCGACAATACGTGGATCGTTGGGAGGACAGAGAAGCCGCAGTTGTTCATGAGCACCCGGAATGCAATACCGATATCTATATGCAATGGTATTGGAATATAACCAGAAGATGGATCCAAACACAGATTCTTCCTCCTGTAGTAGCTTACCGACCACACGGACCCATGGAACGACGTCTGGTATGTTCAAGAAGTCTATTTATTCTACTGAGATTCTTTTAAATTATTCTTACGATATTTGTAAATGGATTAGGTGGATACAATTGTACAAGGAAGAAACAGTATGGAACACTTAGACGATCGACGGACTTACCAACCAACATGAGGACAACAGTCGAAAATACAATTAACATGTTCGATGAAACACTCAACATGTTCTCCTTGATGTATCCCTTCCATCAATATGAGCATCAACAATTCATGCCATCACAGGAGCATTATACTTCTGGAGCATCAGGTTTGTGATTTCTTTCTTACAAATGTAAACTAATTTTTTATCTTAAAATCGTGAATAACTAAAATTATATGTTGTAAATTGTACAGGGAGTACACGAAATATGGTGGGGAGGGGACGCAACCACCACCGACGTTTCCTACTTCAGGTTTTAGTTATTTATTTATGTATAGTCAACTCTTATTCATATATCGATTTTTAGACATATAAATACAACTCCTCATAAAATATAGCAGGACTTGGTGAGCGGGCATTTTCTCAAGGTCAGACAATGGAGGAGTCAATATTTGACACCTCAGGAATGACGTCTGCAGGATATGACGAGCAAGGGTACTCATCAGGTCATCAAGGACTCGCATCTCAATATGACCAAACCGGATTTGGAGCTTCTGGTAAAAAAATGACTAAATAAAATAACTAATTTTTATCTTATGTATTATTTTCTAAAAAGATGAATATCTCATTCTTGTAGGATATGGAGAAGCTTTCAGTCAATCGCAATTTGCAGGATCATCATTTGCTGGTCCTTCGAGTCAGGGCTACAACAGGCAGGAGGTTCCACCAATTCAACCTGGATTCGTATCTACAGGTAAATTGCACTTAATTTATGATATTGCATTATCCTCTTATTTATTAAGAAATTTATGTGACATATAATGTAATTAACATCTTTCAGGTATGAACTATATCGAGTATGGCTTTAGAGGGTCTCAAATCGGTGAAACCGGATTTAGAGGTTTAGGTATAAATATATTATAGAATATACAAACTCATTTCAATATATACGTTTAAATTTTGTGATACTTATAACAATGAAATTGTCTCAATCTTGTAGGACCATCGCTTGTGGGACCTTCGAGTCAATTTGACTCTGGTCCCTCTCAGCTCATACCGTCTACCCAATATAGTTCAGGAGATTTGCAGTCGCAGATATTTGATAGTGTTCGGCAAATGGAGGTAACTGATTTTGATAGACAGTTGTTTGGTATATCCACGATACCACAACAACGTCCGGAGCTGCCTCGAAGACCTTCTCCCGGAGTAAGAATCACTGAGCCTCCTCAATCAGAGCCACCTCGCCATTCAACAAGCGTACAAACCGCCACAGAATCACAAACAATCGAACCGCCACGGAAGTCATCAGCTAGACCGCATCCTCCAGGGCACGTTCCAACGCATTCAGAACAAATGTCCAAGCAGAAGAAGAAGAAGAAGACAACACATGAGGAGACTCACAAAAAATTGGGAGATGGAGGGAAAGGAAACGACAAGGGAGGTGGAGCAGGAGGTGGAGGAGGAGGTCTGAAGGGGTTTATGAAGATATGGAAACTTTAAGTTTTTGTAAATTTTTTCTTATTATTTGTAAACTCGTATTTCTTCTCTTATGATTGTAATGAAATACTTGTAATTTTTTTAAATTAATTCATGTCAAGTTGTACCTTGTTGAGTTCACCTATATCAATGGTAAATGATGTTGTTCAAACTCTCAATTTTTTCATATTTACTATAATTTTGTTGATATGTCAATCATAAGTATTATAAGTGTATCAATATTGAAGAATATAATAAAAAAATAGAGATATACTTAACATTTTACAATAACGTTATCGGGAAGAAGATGAGACCACGAAGCTCTACTGATAGATTAAAAATATTGTGATGAAGGAAAATATTGATAGCCAATTAAATTTATTTTCTTTTTTATAATTATTTACATAGTTCCTCAAATGAACATAGATAGAATTCTAGAATATTATTTTGTAAAATTATTTACATAATTCCTCAAAATATTTTTAAATTATTCAGATGTAATGAACATAATAATAGTTTGAAGTATTCCGAAATTGAATTACAGTGATAAGGGGGTGAGATTTGTAAAATGCCCATCCCAAATCGGCATCTAAGGTGTCGATTTGGCGCCTCTGCCCAAATCGGCACCTCAGGTGCCGATTTGGAGGGGGCGCCCCAAACCGGCACCTCAGGTGCCGATCGGTGCCTATTTTTTTAATTTTTTTTCTTCGTGTTTATTTAATTAATTACGGTTTTTTTAATAATTATTTAAAAAAATCCCTTCCTTGAGCTTCTGTTTGATGTATTTCCTCTCCTCTCTCAAACAAATCGAGTGTTGTAGCCACAAACATCATGAAAGATATTAACTAGCAATTTTTCGAATTCACATAAATCATTTTAATGGTATCACATATTAACAGAGATATAATCAATGAATTAGGTTCATAATCCAATTACATAAATTAAATAGGAATTGATTAAATATCTGATACAACATATTAGGGTAAGATCTTTAAAGGGCAAAACAATAACTCAATTGTGGCATGCGCGGCAGGAAAAAGATTAGATTAGAAATCGTCAAAGCATTCATTTGAATAAACTTCCGTTAGAGAAGGTATCGTCCCTATAATACCGGTGAGTAGAGTATCTGGAAATACGCTTTCATGATAAGATGGCCCACGGTCGTCATCAATTTACACCGATGCGACCATCCTCGAATATACCTCACAAAACAGCAAACGGGAGAGAAGGAACATGAGAACACTTTGTGGTGGAAGAACAAAGGGGTCGTTCGGTACATGGAGTAAACTCCCCTTAACTCACTCCTTCTCTCTTTAATGTAGGCCCCACATTTTTTCTTTTTACTACATTAAATAAATCGATTCTCTTTTATCAATTCCATCAAAAAATAATATATTATACCATCATATCATATCATATAAAAATTATAAACTACTCAACTTCTACTCACTTTCCAAATTTCAATGCAATCACATTACAATAACTACTCACTTTTTCAAACTTCAATACAATAACAATCACTACAAACCCACTTAAAATTAACCCAAAGTTCACTAAAAATACAAAAACAGGTTACCCTCTACCAGTTTAACTCACCCTAACCCGCATAACAATGCACCCAAAGAGAATGAGAATTCTTGCATGTGAAGAAAGCCGTGTTTGGGGACTGGTTTATGTAGATCTTGTTGTGGCCCTTCATATCCATAGCCATCCATGAATGGAGTGTTTTCTTATACCTAAAAAAAGAAATTTATTTGACGTTTTTAATGAAACACACAACAAAAGTATGGGGTATCAAATTTTGGCTCTCCCGAACTCGTGCCCCAAGCAGAGACAAGAAGAACGCATAAGTGCACGTGTGGTTATTCATTCTTCATCTTTATTATTGCTATAAGAGTTTGATGTGATAACTCAAGTCTCTCAAGTTTCTAAAACTACTTGTGCTACTAAAAACTTCACTCAAACTCCTAGCATATTTCAAATTGGTAATTCCAACTTTCCCTCCAACTTATCAGTTCCCCGCTAGAAACTGATTTACTTACCAAATGTAAAACCATAGATTTACTAATTTAAACCTAATTATATTAATTTATACAACATTAAAACCATTAATAAATCTCACTTATGACTTATCTCACGCTAAGTGCTTGTAAACTATTTTCTTCGGGTTAATTTCCAAAATATATCTCGATAGATATTTAGTCTCTTTTTGGCAGATGCTATCAATGCGTATCTAGTGCAAAAATAAAAGGACATGTAATTTTTATTTGAGTGAAATTATATGCAAATGCAATTGTTTTAGTTGACAAAAATATTTGCATGTATTGAATTAAAAGGCAGACCGTAATTTATTGGTATTTTTACAACATGACCTTAATATCTTGTTCAATTACACCACAATCCCTATAATCAACGTAATTACACCACAACCCATAAACTTTACTCTATTTAACAAATGAGGAAAGGGAGCCTACTACACAGTAGGTAAGCTACCTACTGCATGTCTATTTTTCGCCCTGTTTTTTATTTCTTTGGGAAAATATTATCCTATGACTCTAATATGTCATTCCAATTTTGTCAGAAACAAATACTTCTATACCCACCATCCAGGATAGGTCGATTACAGCAAATCTAAGACCATTAAAATTACATGTTCTGGATGGAAGGTATAAGACTCTTTGTTTCTGACGAAATTGGAATGACATATTAAAGGGATACATTGACGAAAATACATGATGGTATTTCCTCCTAAAAAATTAAAAAAAAACAAGACGAAAAATGGACATGCAGTAGATAGCTTACCTGCTGCATGCAGTAGGCTCCCTTTCCTCTTAACAAATATGACCATGCCCTGGTTGTGGTCTAAGGGTTCATATATAATAGTATAAGGGTGATGGCTTATTTTGTAGCCTCCGCAACAAAATTGATCGACAATGATGTAATTTGAAGATTCGTTGATATATCCGTCGATATTGAATTCATAACAACGATTGTATCTTAATGATTGTATCTTATTGTGACAGTTTATTTTGTTCTTGTAATTGACAACGAAATTATTATCCATTGCTAAATAGTTAGAATATCAACTACTTGCTGACTTTTTCGTTAAAAAATATTGCATAGTCATTAATTTAGTCAGAATACAATATTCGTTATGAAAAATAAAGAACGAAATAGTAACATTCGATGCCATAAATTTTACATTAAAATATACAAAGATGAATATTAAACTAATTACTATTGTAAGCCATTTTTTTTGTGGTAGGGTTTCTGGTTTAGAAATTAATATGCATATCACCTCGATGATGAACCTCTCATGGGTGCTCATCTCGATGAACTAAAATCACAATTGTAAAATGTGGATTCAAAATCAAGTTGTTATCGATGAAATTTTATCACTACAAATGAATGCATTTGAGTTGAATATACTATATCAATAATTAACCAAAATATTTAAACTCATGTTATCAAGCATTATATCTCCATTCCTGTGATCAACACATTTTATTAGATGTTAGACTGTTTTGGGATGTTATTTTTCTCTTTTATTTGCAACATCCTCGTCACTAGTGATAGTGGCAGATATACATTTTATGTAGCTTTTACCTCCTAAGTTTTCGCAGTGATAGCTTCGCCCCTTAAGTACCTTCGGTAGTCAAAGTCATAAAGATAGGACCGAGGATTTCTCTGTTCCAAGCTTGTAGTATGCGCATGCTTCTTTCTGCGATAAGCTGAATGAGTCGAAGCAATGGTAGGCTAAACACGAGGAATCACTATTGATGAGATCATGGCTTTCATATTATTTGTAACACCTCATATTTAGATATAAGTTGTTAATGAAAATACTTAACCTTGATAACTTGCTAAATATCATGCAAAATGCTAGGGTTTAAGTTGCCAACAATTTACAAGTATCGGTTGTGATACTACTTCGGGAGTGTTAAAGCACGACATCCACTATTAGATATGAGTATGGCAAATTCGATACCAACCTACAACACAAGATAACTCGACAATTATACACACACAATAATAAGAAGAAACGAGTGTAAACAAAATATTTTAATGGGATATTGATCATTATAAGGCCACCAAAAATAGGTTATCAACAACAACAACGAAGCCTTTTCCCACACTAAGTAGGATCGGCTACATACATTTTTTGCTTCCATTCAGATCTATCTTGGGTCATTCTCGGGTTAAGATCCAAAAAACCAATATCAGTTCGTATATTCTCATTCCAAGACTTCTTGGACCTTCCTCGCCCTCTTTTACATGTCTCAACATCTCAAACCCACATCTCCTCACCAGTACATTAGATTACCAGCTTTGTAAATGACCAAACCACCTTAAACGATTTTGTCGCATCTTATCATTGATCAAAGATACACCTACTTTCCTTTTGATGGCATCATTTCAAATCTAATCTCTACATGTGTGTCCACAAATCTACCTTAGCATTTTCATTTCTGTTATCGTCATTCTCTGCACATGTCTATGGCTCACAGGACAACATTCAGATCCATAGAGCATGGCAGGTCTCACAGCTTCTTTGTAAACTTTTTTTTTGTTTTCAAAGGAATTTTCTGATCACAAAGAACATGAGAGGCTCCTCTCCACTTTAGCCAACATGCATTTATTTTATTTGTAACATCTCCATTAATTTCCCTATCAAGCTACAAAATAGATTTCAAGTATTTAAAAGAATCTCTCTTCCGAATGTTATGGTCACCAATCTTAACCTCAACTCCTTCACCATTGTTTCCATAAAAAGTGCACTTCATATATTCAGTCTTAGCCTTGCTAACATGAAATCGTTTAGTCTCCAATTCATGTCTCCAGACCTCAAGTTTCTCATTTACTCCATCTGTAGTGTCATCAATCAATACAATATTATTAGCAAATAATACACCAAGATATCTCATCTTGAATGTAACTTGTCAACTCGTCCATAGTCAAAGTAAAAAGGAATAGACTCAAAGTTGAACCTTGATGCAGACTAATTTTGATATCAAAATAGTCAATTTTCCTAGTGGTATCCTTGCACAATATGAAGACCACCAAAAATAGGTTATCAACAGAGAGAAATGGCTCTCACACCCAAAAAGTTATTCAAAAACAAGATGAATCGGTAGCTACGTAGGACTGCCACTGCTTGCTTGATGGTTTATGCGTGTAAACACATCCCATCTTTTACACGATAAGTTACACCGTTTGACAACTATCGCTAAATAAAGGTGCCTAACCTTGGATTCGATTGAATATTTTTGGTGTACTCAGAAGTTCTTCGAGCCAACCTCCCATCGGTTAGAACCTGTCATATTTTACTTTGTGCTTATAACAAGTATTTGGGACCACTTGCCACATGCAAGATTTTAATTTGAACTTATAGTTGATCATTAGGACAACTTACAATCACTTATAGGGACCTCCTATACTTTTAGTATGAAATTGAAGTGGGTGTTTCTTTCAATCTAACATGTGAATAGTTTAAGATTCGTAATGGCTTTCTTCTTCATCCCACTAAAAGCTGTACAAAAAACTTATTGTTTGCATTATGCGCATTGTGCTACCACCACCACAACCATCAAATAGTTGTACAAAAAACTTGATGTCTAATTCAAGTTGTAGGGAAAGCCTTTGGTTTGTGATCTAAAGCATTTGTAAGAGGTTGATTTGAATATGGAGAAATAACTCGAGATAGTGGAATAGCAATTTAACTCGATCAATATGAAATTCTCAGTCATGCGATTTCGGTCATGATTTTAAGCAGTGGAATTTCCACGCTAAAATGCTTGTCTCTTATGACTCTTTTTTTAGAACTACTTGTAATAGATGTGGTGATTATTATCTGTGATATCTTTTTATTGGTTGTAATTCTTTGTTTAGCGATCCAGAGGAACTCGCACTTATTCAAATATTGTCATGTCATAAAAGCTATATAATGTGCTTCTGGTGTTTCATAAAACTCGTTTGCTTTGAAAGATTCCGATGAAACACCATGGTAGCTTAGGAGCTTAACGACATCCATCTGGTATTTAATTTGAAAAGCTTGATAATTCCTTCAAACATTCCAATGTATATTTATATAATAGACAAAATTGTCAATTAATTCAAATTTCTATGTATGGCTCGAACCTTACTATTCAACGACATCTTTGATTCCGGTTCTAAATAAGGATGGTATCACCACTGACTTACTTATTTGCTTAGTTTAGTAGCATTACTTATCCTTTTGGCTTTTGGATTAAATTAAATGTGATCTCTTGATTCACACTTGAATGAATTCTTCGATTCCCTGTGTTGCGAATCGCAGAAGCAAACACGCGCAATTTTCGATCAAACAAGTAAGACACAAACACAAGGATTCACAGGGTTCACCCGTAACTGGGCTACGTCCTTGGGCAGCGACGATCGGTTTCATGGAGAAAAAAGCTATTACATATGGTACTGAGAAGGTAAAAATATGGGATGAAAAACAAGATCAGAATGAGGATGCAATATCTGGTGGTCCTAGGGACCTTTTATACCGCAACAAAAGAATACCATATGTATTCAACAATCCATCCCAACAACTCTCGGCCAATCAGAAGATAGGACACAGATCAGACATATCAACAATCTTGGCCTAACAG
This sequence comes from Ottelia alismoides, assembly GCA_037367405.1. Lineage (NCBI taxonomy): Eukaryota > Viridiplantae > Streptophyta > Magnoliopsida > Alismatales > Hydrocharitaceae > Ottelia > Ottelia alismoides. The sequence goes on from JAZKJV010002675.1 coordinate 87,724, forward strand.
CTCTCAGCCAATCAGAAGGCAAGATACATATCAGACGTTATCAATCCTGACCCAACAGCTCTCAGACAATCAGAATGCATGACACATATCAAACATGTCAGTAATTTTGTCCCAATAGCTCTCAATCAATCAGAAGCCAGGATAGGGATCAGCCACATCAGCAACCCAACAAATGGTTAGGATTCAAGTCATATCAACAATCTTCACCTTGAATTGAATCCTCATATAGAAGAATGAACCACTATTATTACTCCACCATTAGATGAATTCTCCACTAGCATAATTAACCACTGCTAGACTCCACTGGGGTTGAATTCTCATATGGCAGAATTAACCACTACTATACTCTACCATGAGTTGAATTCTCCACTAGCAGAATTAGTCACTGCTAGTCTCCACCGGGGTTGAATTCTCATATAACAGAATTACCCACTACTATAATTCACCACTTGAAATTCAGATAACAGGAATCAAGGAATTATAAACAATATTCATCTTGAAATTTCTCCTTAGAAAAGTTTACCGAACTTCGCCTTACTGCCGCCAGCCCCTCCTTGGGGCTACTGCTAACTGTCGATATTGAGCAAGTCCAAACAATGCTTGAACTTACTCCCAGGAACTATAGACCCTTGCAAGACATATAAGGTCTTCTCCTTGTTGCCCTTGATGACAACAATCCCATCTTTGGCAACCTACATGACTCCACCTTCAGTGTTGTACCTATATCATTTAGTGTCCAAGACTCCAAGGGATATCGAGTTCTTCCTTAAATTAGGAATATGTCTTACTTTTGTCACGGTCCTCACGACTCCATCATGCATCTTGATCTTCATGTAGTTGATCCCTACAATCTTGCATGTTGTATTACTCCTTGTGATGACGTTTCCACCATCTATCTTCTCAAAGGTGCAGAACTAATCTTTATTAGGTGTTATATGGTAAGAACAACCTGAATCAAGAATCCATGTGCTATCTGTCATCTTCTGATCTGTGATAGTGAGAATGAAATCATCTTCAGAATCTCTGCCACCTTGAGCCACTACAGCGATTGTGGCCTTCTTTGGCCAGTCTTTCTTCCAATGTCCAAGTTCCTTGCAGTAATTGCAGATATCCCTAACATTGTAATTTCTTGGATTTCTGCTTTCCATTCTTTGAGTAGTCAGAGTCGGTAGGGCTCTTCTCATGAATCATAACCAAACATGCAGCATTAGAGTCTTGCATCCCAATAGCCATATGTCAAAGTTCATGTGTATGCAAACTCACGTGAACTTCCTCTAAGTTATGGATTCTCTTCCCACAATGAATGATCGAACAAAATTCTCAAATGATAATGGAAGAGAAACCAATAAAATCAAGGCGGCATCCTCATCTTCAATCTTAACATCTATGTTTCTTAAATCCATCAATAATGTATTTAAGTGATTTAGATGTTCTTTAAGATATGTACCTTCATGTATGCAGAAAGAGAACAGACATTGCTTCAAGAGGAACTTGTTGGTCAAATACTTCATCATGTATAGACTTTCGAGTCTTAACCACAAATCGACTGTGGAATCCTCATTGGCAACCTCTGCGATAATCTCGTCCGCCAAACATAGCATGATCATCAAGTGAGCCTTCTTTTCCTGCACCATCAACTCAGACGTCTCAAGTGCCTTTGCTCGCTCCTGATCTAGCGGTGCCCAGATGCCATGCTGCTTCAGAAGGGCGCACATCTTGATCTGCCATAAACTGAATCCATTCTTCCCCGTGAACTTCTCGATCTTCAGATCGTGTGATGCCATCTTCCTGGATGATTCTGACGGAACCTGAAGATATGATACTAGTTTCTTGCGAATCGTGAAAGCAAACACGCACAAACACGATCAAACAGGTAAGACGCAAACACAAGGATTTACAAGGTTCACCCGTAATTGGGTTACGCTCTTGGGTGGCGGTGATTATGGAGTAAAAAGGTATTACATAGGTACTGAGAAGGTAAAAATATGGGATGAGAAACAGGATCAAAATGAGGATGCAGTATCTGGTGGTCTTAGGGTCCTTTTTATATTGCAACAAAAGAATACCATCTATATTCAACAATCCATCCCAACAACTCTCAGCCAATCAGAATGTAGGATACGGATCAGACATTTCAACAATTCTGGCACAACAGCTCTCAGCCAATCAGAAGGCAGGACACAGATCAGACATGTCAGAAATCCTGACCCAACAGCTCTCAGCCAATCAGAAGGCATGACACAGATCAGACATGTCAGCAATCCTAGCCCAACAGCTTTCAGCCAATCAGAAGCCAGGATACGGATCAGTCACATTAGCAACCCAACAAGTGGTTAGGATTCAAGTCATGTCAACATCCTGTCTAATTCTGAGTCCATAATCTACACCTCTAAAGCCATTTTATTTTTTCTAAAATTATATCTGAGAAAGCACTCGTTTGTCAACACTGACCGAAAATTCTTTGATTTTGAATCTTAGTATGCTGTATAGGAAACGAATATCGATACACATCTTGTACATTCTATCAAATCTTGGCCTCGTAAGAATACTTATCATAAATCTTCTTGACTCTACACACTTTTCACTTTGTCTTGTATATGTTTTCCTTGTGTCCATTCTATCTCATGTTCTTCTCATAATTCACTGCGATTTCATCTTGTTTTTATTAGTAGATATACTTAGGATGACCATATCCTAAGTATCGGGGGTAAATGAACCAAGTTACTTATTCTTTTCGGTTATGTTTATTTTGTTCGTTTATAACGTCACCGATTCCCATCACTTCATCTCCATCTCATACTTAGGTTAGAAATTTTAAATATATGGTGTCAATTCTCATTATGTTTATAGTTATTTCTCATGTTTATTCATTTTTTGCCCTCGACCGCCTCATTTTTCTCTCTATTGTACTTAGGTTGATCAGAACCTATGTAAACGATGCAATCACTTTCTATTCTTTGTTTCTTTTGTACTTGCTTACAGTTACGCTAAGAATGAGTTATATCTTCCTTTCTATCTGTGTCATGAGAACGTAACACAAGCTAAGTATGGAGGTATGTTAAACCCTTTTTACTCTAAGTTGTTTTAAAGACGATATACACACAAATATCGCAGCCGCTCCCATGTTTATTTTGATTGCATGATTATAAAGTGTTTCAGTGCATCAGTATCTCTACAAAATGAACTTCAAGATGAAGTTGCAAAACCTAGAAGTTTCTTTCATTTGTTCAAAAGTTGTTCACCATTTACATTCTATTTTGACAAAGTTTTAATCCCAGCAACATCCTCAACAACTTTTGAACTCAATAATATTAAAGAATTCGACCATGATCAATCACTTTTGCTTAGTGATCGATCATCCTGATCGACCATATGTTTACATTTATCAACCATCTATGATGGACCACTACTTTTTCATATCGATCATATTTTGTGAATACCTAACGGTTATGAAATGATCGGTCACCCTTTTAACATGATTGATAATATTGGACTGATAAATCAAACATCTTTTCTGATTGATCATATTTCACAAATCTTCACTTGTGTATTAGCTATTTTGCTCCCAACAGCTACCTACTTTAGGAATCCTATACAAAGGATCCAATACTCTTGTCGGAAGGCACACGAGACGATTCCATTGGACACAATCATTCTTGCTCTCATTAGAAAAGTAAATGAATCTCTCTAGATAATTCATCTATTATTCTCTCTCTCTCTTGTTCTTCGAGTTATTCGATATTTTTTAGGAGAATAATTTTTGAAGTATAGCTCTACAAGAAAGCTATTAATTCAAACAATTTTGATCATTTGCCTATCCTCGTATTTTTCTAATATCAGACAGAATACTTTTGCTAGCTTTCTCAAGACTAGCGATAGTTATTCTTTAAATTTCATGTACTAATTGTGATATAATATTTATGTTTATATTTGTCAATGTATTTGTTATTAGATTTTTTGCTTATATTTTTTTATTTTTTAGTTCATATATTTGTCAATGTCAAAGAATCCGGCAATGATCAATCACTTTTGCTCACTGATCGATCAACATGATCCACCATCTATATACATTGATCGACCACCTATGATGGACCGTCTCTTTTCATATCGATCATATTTTGTGAATACCTAACGGTTATGAAATGATCGATCGCCCCTTTGACATGATTAATAATATTAGACTGATCGACCAAACATCCTTTCTGATCGATCATATTTCACAAATCTTCACAGATGTATTACCTATTTTGTTCCCAACCGCTATCTACTCTTGGAAACCTATATAAAGGATCCAATATTCTTGTTGGAAGGCACATAAGATGACTCCATTTGACGCAATCACTCTTGCTCTCATTAGAAAAGCAAATGAAACTCTTTAGATGATCTATCTATTATTCTCACTCTATCTCGTTCTTCGAGTTGTTCGATATTTTTGAGGAGAATATTTTTGAAGGATAGCTCTATAAGAAACCTATCAAATTCGTAATTTTGATCTCCTGCGTATCTTTAAGTTTTTCTAGGATACTTTTGATAACTTTATCAAGACTAGTGATAGTTATTTTGTGATTTTTTTCTTATTCACATGTACTAATTGTGATATAATTTTTGTTTATATATTTTCCAATGTCTTCGCCATTATATTTTTCGTGCTTATATTTGCTTATGATTTTTCGTGCCTATATTTGTCAATATAAAAGAATTCAATAATGTTCAATCACTTTTGCCCACTGATCAATCATCTTAATGGACCATTTGTTTACATTGATCGACCACCTATGATGGATTGCCTCTTTTTCATATCCAGCATATTTTGTGAATACTAATAGTTATGAAATGATAAATCACCCTTTTAACATGATAGATAACGTTGGACCGATCGATCAAACATCTTTTTTGATTGATCATATTTCACAAATCTTCATAGATGTCTTACCTATATTGTTCCCAACAACTACCTACTCTAGGAATCCTTTATAAAGGATCTAATACTCTTGTTGGAAGGCACACAAGATGACTCCATTCGACACAATCACTCTTGATCTCATTAGAAAAGTAAATAAATCTCTTGAGAAGATTTATCTATTATTCTCTCTCGTTCTTCTAGTTCTTTGATATTTTTAGGAGAATACTTTTGAAGGATAGATCTGCAAGAAAGCTCTTAGTTCGCAATTTTGATCTCATGCCTATGTTCAACTTTTTCTAATATGAGACATATTGCTTTTGGTAGATTTCTCAAGACTAGTGATAGTTATTCTGTGATTTTTTTCTTATTCAGATGTATTAATTATGACAATTTCTATGCTTATATTCGTCAATGTCTTCTATGCTATATTTTTTTAATGCTTACATTTGCTTTTTTTGCTGATATTTGTCAATGTCAAAGAATTCGACAATGATGAATCACTTTCGCTCACTGATCGATCAACATGATCGACCATCTGTTTACATTGATCTACCACCTATGATGGACTGCCTCTTTTTCATATTGATCATATTTTTTGAATACCTACCTGTTATGAAATGATCGATTGCCCTTTTGACATGATTGATAATATTGGATTGATTGATCAAACATCTTTTTTGTTTGATCATATTACACAAATCTTCACATATGTGTTATCCATTTTGTTCTCAACAGCTACATGCTCTTGAAATCCTATACAAAGGATCCAATACTCTTGTTGGAAGGCACACAAGATGACTCCATTCGACACAATCACTCTTGATCTCATTAGAAAAGCAAATGAATCGCTCTAGATTATTTATCTATTATTCTCTCTCTCTCTTATTCTTCGAGTTCTTCAATATTTTTTAGGAGAACATTTTTTTGAAGGATAGCTCTGCAAGAAAGCTATTAAGTCGATGATTTTGATCGCATGTTTATCTTCAAGTTTTTCTAATATCAGACAGAATACTTTTGCTAACTTTCTCAAGACTAATGATAGTCATTCTGTAATTTTGCTTATTCACATGTACTAATTGTGATATATTTTTTGTGTTGGGTAGATTATGTCATGGCTCAACTTGAACTTAGGGGGAAGAAAAAGAGATTAGGTGGCACTACTATGACCTAATACTACATTTATTTATGTCACACTCGTGTTATCTTTCGTTTGACAAGGATTGCTTATTTAGTCACCGTGTGAAACCTCATAGTGACAAGTAATATTTTATAACAGGTATGGAGTATCTTTAAAATGGAATAAGTTCAAGAGTAACCACTCAATCATGCATATTAAGGAGGTTTTGAGAGTTCTTTTAGATTCTTTCCTGCAACAGTAATCTAGTTGTACTTTCTTCAATCGTACTTAGTGGCCAAAGCATGATAATAACTTGTTAAATGAAGAAATCAGATTAGAATAGAAGTTCATTCTTATACGTTTGATATGTTATGTTTATTGATGCAATACAATTACTTAATCCTTTATTGTTATTAATTGTTATCACCTTGCGGCTTACATGTTCATATATAGTTTAATACATCTACCTACTTGCAAGTGAATGTGGATTAAATGCATATAAACTCTTAATGTAATTTTTATTGTATTCTTACCAATTACTTGTTAAATAGATACTCGTTGAAGTTGCTCATTACCTAGCACTCTTTGCATTGACATTGCTTTATGTGTATGTGTGTCTGTGTCTATGTGTGTAAATATTGCTTCACTGGGCTAGTTAGCTCACCTTTCATTTTGTGACCCAAGTATAGGCATTGTTCAAGAAGAGATACTTGATGACGATTTGGAGAATTAAGCACTTCTGATAAGGAGATGTTCTTTTTATTCTGGTTTTCCTAGCCTATTTTTGCTTTTGTTATAATCAGGGTGTCTGACGTCGTGTAATAAGGCTTTCTAAGTATTCCTTTCTTTTGATATATTATAATGTCATATTATGTTCTTTCTTGTTGAATATATGGACATCTTTCTTCGTGATGGAATTGGGTATGGTTTGTTATGTGAATGTTTCATATTTGATGCTTGATGACTCAATTTTGGGTTGATTGATGAGATTAATTCCCCGCATAGGAACATTCAGACAAGATTCATATCAGTCGGGACGGGGTTGTTACATGTTCTTTCTAATTAAGCATGAATTAAGTTATAAATTGAATTTATATACTTCAAAGCATATTGTCAAGGTATGATTGAATAGCTCTATGATATTTAGACATCAAAATTATCTTCTTTAAGATATTGGTTTCTTTATGAATAATGTATCTTTCTTTAGCTAAACAATTATTGCTACAACATTAAATTTGAGTAGCAGGCTTGTTATGATTAGTGTGAATCTAAATCTGTTTAACTTGATAATCTCTTAAAGCACTTTGTGATCCTCTTAATATCATAAATTTTCTAATTAGCATGCTAAATTTGAAGATGCTTTGTATTCCTCCAAATTATGAAGTCACATTACTGTCTGAATATAATATGCTTAGTTAAATCTTCTATCTTAAATGTCATCGCTCAAATGCAGTTTGGAAGTAGTGACATAAGCTTAGATGTGTTGGGATACTGATACACAGATGACCCCTATTCCTGAGCTATGTAGATAACTTGGAGTCATACCACTTAGAACATATGTTCTTTAAGATAAGGGCTAACTATCTCCGATTGTATTTTACAAAAGTAACCCATGAGAAATACTAAGTGGTGTTGCGACTAAGTTGGGATATTTCGCTTAAGTATCTTGACTACTATGAAGATATTAATCGAAGGGATTCCTGAATTGATGGGCTTTGAGTAGATTGTGTGGTGGTTTAACTTGAACTTAGTGAGAAGGAAAAGAGAATGTGTCGAACAACTGAGGCCTAATATTACATATATACATGTCATACTCATATTATCTTTCATGTAACAAGGATTTCTTATTTAGTCATTGTGTGAAGCCTCGTAATGACAAGCAATAGCTTATAACTATAATAGTGTATCTTTAGTATGGAAATAAGGTCAAGAGTAGCCACTCAATCATAAAGGGAGTTTAATAGTTCTTTTAGGTTCTTGCTGCAATAAGAATCTCGTTGTACTTTCTTCTTACATACTTAGCCATCAAAGTATGATTAGTAACTCTTCAAATGAAGGAATTTGGATAGATATAGAAGTTAATTTTTCCTATGGTTATATGTTAGTGTATTATGCTTATTCGTACGATACAATTGCTTAGTATTTCAATGTGAACAAATGTCACTGTGTTGCTACTTACATGTGCATGTACAATTTATTGCATCTATTTACTTGCAAGTAAAATTGGATTAAATACATGTCAACTCTTAGTATATTAGTAATATTATTATTGTTAATTACTCATTAATAGATACTCATTGAAGTTTCTCATTACCTAATACTTTTCACCTAGACATAGCCTTGTTATGTATATGTATATGTTGCTTCACCATTCTAGTTATCTTACCTTTTTAAATTGTGATACAGGTAGATGGATTGTTCATGAAGAGAAACTTGGTGACTATTTTGAGAATTAGGAACTTTATGATAAAGAGGTGGTCATTTGCTCCAGTTTTCTTAGTGTAATTTGCTTTTGTTATAATTAGAGCATATATTTAACAATGTGTAATAAAAGTTTCTAAGTACTCATTTTCTTTGAGATATTATTAGATGTCATGTTATCTTCTTATCTTCTTTCATGTTGAATATATGGACATCTTTTATTAGCAGTGAACTTGATTATGGTTGGTTATGTGAATGTTTCGTAATAGATGCTAGATGACTCAATTTTGTGTCGATTAATGAGATTAACTCCCTATACAGGAACATTCGAACATGATTTGGATTGAACGAGGGCAGGGTTGTTACAAGTACTACATTGACACAACCATTTCACATATATTAGAATTTTCAGAATCATCAATCGCCCACCATGTCGTGCTCTCCTTCTTTCTTTTCCTCTGATCCGCCTCACATGTTGGTTGTCTTGTTGAACTGTTGCATCCTGCCTCCCTTACGGACCCACGTGCCCCCGCTCCCTCACATAATCACTTTGGTTGTGCCCATTCCTCCCTCTCGGGCACATCACATCTCAACCTCCATCTTAAAACTATTGTGGTTGTGTCGCTTCCTTGCCTCCCTTGATATCCACCCTTTCCTTGCATACATGTTGCATCCTCTTCTCCCTCTCAAACAAGCTACAGGTGCGCTCTTGTGTTCCTCTCAGATTCACTATATCCCCTCCACTCTTACAAAAGACAGTGCCACATTCGCGGGCCCACTAGGATTGTGCCCCCACTTCCATCTTAGACACATCATGCCCTTGGATCCATCGCAAACCTATGACACTCCCATCTCCTTCACGTGCATGGACCAGCCACTCTTCTCCCTCACATGCTTTGCTACCAACCGGTGCATGTCACATCCATGCAATCCAAGTGCATGTAACAATATCGACATTAAGTTGAATTGTTTGAAATCCAATTTCAAATTAGATTTAATATATATTCGTTGGTTTATGGTGAGCTTAAATTCGTATTTAGACTAAGGCATTTTGAGTTTGTTCAAAGAATCATTATGTGATAGCATACATACTTTGATCAGATCGAGTTGTTGTGCAAATAATTTATAACATTTTAGGTAAAAACATGAACAATTTCCAATATATGCATAGAATTATCCATATAAACATATATTTAAGCACAAGTGTGGATTTTCAAAATTTGCTTTATATGTAAAACATCCTTTATATATCTTTATGCATATCAATGTTTATAATGATTTATTTTTTTGAATATTTCAATCTTATTTATTATCTCTTTTTTATCGATATGATATGCATAGTGTATAATCTTGGGACTATCATTGGTTCAATCATTTGAATCTATGTAATTTGATGAATTTGGGTGACTGGGATAGAGTAATGGGAACTTTGGATGGAATGTGTGGTTGGAAATAACAGGATTTTTCATTGTGCATCTCTCTCACACACTCCGATTGAGTTGATGCTCTTGCCTTCTCCAAAGGGGAAGATATGAGATGGGATGCCCTTGCCCTCTCCCTTTTTATTTAATGTCAAATTGATCGAGACTAATTTTGTAATAATTATATGAATCAAATGCACATATGTTGCTCCATAACATTTGTTAATCGGCTTCATAGAATTATCCCATGAGTCAGCAATATGTGGATATTCCTGACTCTGATTTCTTAGACAGGGCTATCCACGATTTTTCCAAATTCAATTCGCATAATCAACTTACATTTTAGTAATAACTGATTATTTCAAAGTGGATGTCCCAAACCAAAATTCTTGGATAATGGAATCATGAATAGTGATATCCACAATCCATGTGAATCTGATCATATGATCTCATGATCTGACGATAGATATATACCATGTTTCATTACTTGGATAGAGCATCCATGGCTAGAGATAACTCAATAATATTGGATAGCTTTCTTTATACATGGATACTTCTAGACATTATTAAGGAGATCGTATAACCATGTATGCTAACTTAACATCAAAGTGAATACGATATCAAGGGTAAAGTCTATCAAAGATATCTATGTGTGAATTCAGATGGTAAACCACGTCAATATTAATCTGAAGTATCGATTAACCTCCAAACTATGTGTAACTTAACTAAGTTCTTTAATTTATGATTTAATCTAATCTAATCTTATTCAACTTATCTTTAAGTATACTCATTTGCTCGAAGTAGAAGTGTCATAATATACAATATATTACGATTGCACCAACCTAAGTATTTTAAATAATCATTCATTGTACATAGTGGGAGCCCTGAACCCGAAGATGTAGTCCCACACTTTCTATTTTCTTCTGGGTTGTGGAAGATATCACAATTGGCAATAGAGAAACAATATCAATCATATGCTTTCTAAATGTATTTATTCATATTCTAAAATTCTTATCATGTATTCAAAGAAGGATAACCATCGGCGGAATTCATCTTACACTAGTATCTCATAAGTAAGCTTTATCTTTAGGTCTATCATGTATAAACCTGTATGGTTCTTTTAAAAAAATCATACATGTCATATGTATGCACATCAACTCCTCGTATATCGATCTTGTCATGTGTAATATCTCACCTAATCAACTCGATGTATGAAGAAAAATAAAAGGGGTAAATGAGAAAATAGGAAGGTTATAAATATGTAACATGAAATGACATGACTAATGAGTGAATTACAAAATCCATTATAAACATATAATGTGTTGAAGCTCTTGTTATAAGTACATAACATGTTCAAACCTCTGCTATAAACTTATATCGAGTTTAAGACAATGCTATAATACTTCAAATTTTAAACATCTGCTATACATTAGTAAGTTCAAACCCTAGCTATAAAAATAAATTATATTCAAATTCCTGCTATAATATGAAGTAGGTTCAAATCCCTTGTTATAAATATCTACTGGATATATGCTAAACAAGCTATAAATATGTAGTATACTCAATTTCCATACTACAAAACAAAAAAAATCCTTTATATATACATAGAATGAATATGGTACATTTTAAAAGGGATTTTTTTAGTTATGCCCCCTCTTATATTTCGTAATATCGATTATGCTCCCTTTTTTGCAGTATCAATTGTGTTCCTACCTTCTTCCACCCCTGTCACTTGTGCTCTCGAGTTAGTTACCATCCATTTAAACAAGCATTAACTATTGGATATAATAATAATTAGAAAGAAATCTTAAGGTATAAATGTAATTGGTTTGTTCTTCTTTCTCCTTATCTTCTTTCTTCTTCTTATTTCCTTCTCCCAACTTCAACCTTAAGAACCATTGACACATTGGTAGTCACTCGAAGCCTCACAACCTCCTGTGGGAACATTCCTCAGCAAAGCACACACCACGCTCTCTGCCACTTCTGCACACATGATCTTCGCAACACCCGATCCCAGAGTGAACATGTTGGGCTCCAAGAGGGACCCCTCTAGGAGGACGTCGTGGTTGTTGGGGATCTTGTAGAGAGAAGCAAGGACTCACCCAATGGTGACATCACATAAATGTGATCTCATGGGTCCTATTCACTAGGATCTCGAGCTCGATAATGGGTATAAGAGCTAATGTTAGTAGCTGATGATGTTGTGGGTCAACGTGTTATCATTTTCGATGACAGTGCCACTTGGCAACATGTGCTCCAGCCTCGTAGTACTTCTAGCAATGCTTGTTAAGGTCGTTGATGACCTACATCATGGTTTTGCCATTGATCCATACGAGTATGAAGGTTCCTTATAGACTTTGATGCCTGAGAAGACATCACTCTCCTTGAGGACATCATAAAGGGCTTCTCGTTTGAGGCCTTCTAGTAGAGCGTCTCCTCAAAGAGGATGATGTCGATGAGGTATTGGAGGGCATCTAGGGCGTTGAAGAGGAGCTCACAGGTTTTAGTGATTGGGATCCAAATTATCGAAGTTGGTACTCTGATTCATCACCTTTATTCTTTCATTTTGGCTAAAATCTTTAGTAAAATGCATGTAAATACTCGTTAATTACCATTAATGAACATTCTAATCACAAATGATAATGTTATATATTCAACACATGTTTTATCCAAAATAAAGTAATAAAAATAAAAAAAGAAAAGAAAAGAAGGATGTATATAATATGCATACAGGCTGATCCAAACCCTGAGACCATATCAATATTGACTTGGTCGACAAAATAAGTAAGTAGGGAGAGAAATAGGTTCTGACGTATAAAAATACCAGAAACTCGAGATCACAAAAATACCTTTATTCATTTTTCACCTTGTAAATATTTCAGCTATTTAATTTATCACTTAGAAAATTCTAATAAAAAACTTCCTTTATAAAAGTTTTTCATAAAAATATATATTATTTTATTAAAAAATATTAGAAAATTTATTTAACATAAAAATAGTTAACTATAATGAACCGAAAAAGCCGTAAAAGCCGACTTTCGAGGTTCATAACTAATTACAAAACTCCAAATAGACTAAATTTACTTTTAAACTTCATTTTATTAATAATACTATTTATAAAACATATTAAAAAATATTAGAATAAAATGGGTGAGTTTTGATGTTTGGGCCCCATTGTATATATGTATTATATTTAGAAACTTCTCGTATTTTTATTTAATTAATTATAACTCTGATTAACTGAATTTATTTACTGAAATTCTTCTAAAAATCATGAAAAAATATAAAAATTTAATTTAAGACAAAATACCAATAAATCCTGAAGCCACAAAGCTGTTATCTAGATTTTTCGGACCTCATAACTCGGTCATACGAGCTCCGAATTGGGAAACTTAGTCTCAAAGTTCATATTATTTATTTATCTATCAAATGACAATGATTTTACTAAAATCAGAGTTAATGTGCAAAATGTGGGTTTCAGGACCTGATGAACATCAAATTTGCTTCTTTAAGAATAGATAATTGTCGTAGTATATGAGATAAATTTGGTTCAATAAAAACCACAATCTTTGGATGCTGTAGAATATTTATACTTGGAAAGTCTACCAATCTCGAACGCAGGGACACGAGCTACTCTATATATTTATCGAATTTTGATCAATTAAGAGTAAGTGTGAATTATTTCTCAATTTCAGGTCTTCATGCAGATGCACAAGGTAATATGCAGAACGGTGCAAATATAGGATGCATACATTTTTTTAGTTATTTTTTAATGCAAACGTAGGAGTGTGCATGAAAGTAATGCAAAGTTAAATGTATGCAATTGTCTACTACAAATATACCCCAGAAAGATCAATAAATTGAGCAATAGAAATTAGATTGAAATAACGGTTATTTTGAACATAACATCATGAGAAAGCATCTATTTTATGACAAGGCATTGGAACAAGAGTCACCATCTAACACTAAAAATTCATTTCATTTAAAATGGTGTCAGATGAGAAACTTAAACATGCCATGAAGTATATGATGAAACAAGGAACAGAACGACACTAAAATCATGCAATTTGGATCTATGATGCTCAAGTTAGGCTAAAAATAATGTAGGGGCATAAATGTACTAAAAATGCAAGAAATAAAAGGATATATATTACAATTAGGTCCCTGGAGGGACCTATTTGTAGTTTAGCAAAACCACATGGGCTTCTCTGCAATTATCCCAAAAGCACAGGCATGTATCTACAATTATGTAAAAACTTTGAGGGCTTCCCTGAAATTTACCCAAGTTCGCACATGAGGCACGTGCATGGGGACCATAATGAAATAACCAGATCTTTCAGGGTATTTCATGCAAATGACCCAGCCCTCAAGCATGATGCACTTGAAGGGGCTAGGCTCAGGGGGGCATTGTCAGTTCGGGCCACGTAGCGTCAGGTGGAGGCTCGAGATGAGGCTCTGGAAGTCCGAGACTATTGGTTCATTGTGAGGCTCGGAAACACCACGTGTCAGCAACGTGATCGTCCGATCCAAAGGATCGGACGGTGACTGCTCATCGTGCACCGTCGTGGCCCATCGGAGAAGACGAGACTCCAGCGAGCACTATGAGGCACCTCCATGCTCCCTTGAGCCTCTCTATAGGTCGTAGAAGAAAGCTATAGACCTCGCGGAGGAGATGGATGTACAACAATCCTCTGGGAACGAATGGATTGGTTGATCGAAGAAGTGCCACCGATGGCGGAGCAGCAGATCAGAGCAATCGAGCGGGCTCCGGCCATTGATGATTTTCGCACCTACAGATGTTAGTATAGCCCAAGGGTGTTGTGTGAAGTGTGTGCATCGGATTATGAGGTGAGTGAGGGTCGTGGGCGATGGGAGACGATGGCCAGAAGTTTCTTCTCCGGCGAGGTTGAGAAGAAGGGGATCGGAGCGGAGGAGGTTCTGGAGAAGAGGAGGGGGGTCGGTTACCGGAGATAGGAGCGAGGGGTTTGAAATGGTGGAATTGAATGTCTGGTATGAAGAGGGAGATGTTGGGAGTTACGCGAAGATGGGGGATCTAGGGGCGATATGCGGGTGGCGTTACGAGAGGGAGAGCAGGCTGGGAGTGTTGGCTGAAATGGAAGGGGGAGGAGGAGCGGTGAGATGTAAAGGACAAAGAGGGGGGTTACAAAGGTAGACAATGAAGATTTAGCCGTTGGATCTCCCGATCCAACGGCCAAGATTAGGGAATGAGTAGAGGGTTAAGATCAGATCCGGAGATATAATCCAGCGGCAGAGAGTTAGGCGGGAACGGATGGCAAGGATGCGATCTGACGTCTCATCCTATGGTGGGGACTGAGGGGATGACTTGGTGCAAGGAGGAGTGTGGGATGTGATGACGATGGGATGGCTGTGAGAAAGGTGCTAGGGAGTGGTAAGTATGATATCTGGAGAAGATCAGAAGGCTGAGGGCGTAGTGAGGCTTAATGATGGAGATGGAGGCGATTGGAGGAGATCTAGTGACCTAGGGGGCGCCGGGTGGCGGAATGTGAAGGAAGCCACGTGGGCGGCCCAAAGGGTGCCACATGGCTGCATCAGAGAATTCAAAAAATATTAAAAATAAAGAAAAATATGAAAGAAATAGTTATAGGAAAAATTAGAAAAAAGTCAAAACATGAAAATTGTTCGCCTCGATGAGATCTACAAGTTTCTTGTTGGACGAAAATCAGAAAGAGGTCATTTATACAAAAAATATTTTTGAAGGTATTTTTAAGGGGTTAAAAACACCTGCTTTTTAGTTTTGAGTTGTTTTTGTATTTTTTAGTCTTTTTAAGGGTTAGGCACTTATAGACAATTAACCCATCTAATTTTTAGGGGTTATTTTTTGATGAGAAAATAATTACAAAGTAAATAATAGTAATTAAATACAATTAATTATATGTTAAGTATGTACAATATAATACAAGATAAAATGAATGAGTTATTAGTAGATTTTTTTGGATTAATCAGGACAGGGGTTTAATTAATGAATTTTAGCATGATGAATACGAGATTCATCATACTCCTATACTTAAACCATGCTTAATTAATGAATTAATAATAGGTTAAGTATGTACAATATAATACAAGATAAAATGAATGAATTATTAGCAGATTTTATTGGATTAATCAAGATAGGGTTTAATTAATGAATTTTAGCATGATGAATACGAGATTCATCATACTCCTATACTTAAACCATGCTTGCCCTCAAGCATCTAAAGAATGAAGGAGTCGGATTAATTCCTGACAATGCAAGTGAAGATTTCAAGGCCCAATCTTTCGAAGACCCTTGATTTAAGCGATCCTAAAATTCTGAGCTTATCCATTCTTTAGTCTGACGGAATCCAACTTCTCTAATTATCGGACTCTCTTTTTATACATATAATATAAGGATATGACATTAAGTATACTGCATTCATGAGAGTCGAGTCAAGGCATCACTCGAAGTTCCAATCCTAAAGACTCTCCTCTAGACCTCATCCTCAATACTAGGGAATAAGTCTATTCTTGCTTCAGTCAACCGTCTCATTAGTTCGTCAGACTTGAAATGTAGAAGGATGACCAGATGATGGAGGGTATAGGATTGTGTCTATTTTTCTCTCCCTGCCATTGGAACAAGGGGCCTCTTGAGTGCCTTTTTACTCAACACATGTAGATTTTTAGATTGTTGATCAATGTGTCCGTCAAGAGAGTTGGAGTCGTCTGCACTTGTTTTTTCTAGGAGTACATCGAGGTGTGTCTCTTTTGAGTATTAAGATACCTTCGACACCCAGACTTGTAGCATTTATGATGCAAAGTCCTTTTATGGTGCTAGTCCAACTCCTTGATCCTAATTAGTGCTTGGTCCAAGTGGACACTTTGAAAATGTTTGGGAGCACTCATCATTGGTAGACGCTCATTTATAAGTTGACTTTGGATGATATAGCTTTTCTTTGACATTTCATTTCTTTTGTTGGCTAGCTCCACTGCTTTTATTAAAAATTGGTGCACACTGATCAACAACTATCATTAAGTTTCATCACACATTGGAACATAGGTAAATATCAAAGAGATAGCATAAGAACGTGTTCACATACTGGCTAGAGTTTTGCTGACACTCAGGTTTTATGAATCCTTCATTAACTTTATCCCATACTCGAATGTCATTAGATCAGGTCTAAGCTCAAATCTCCAGTCCTAGTACCTCAAGTGATAACTCAACTGATCTCATCAATCATGCAGTTGTGAAAGTGAATGTGTTGTTCATATTCTTTTGAAGGTAGAGATGAAGAGTGCAATATAGCGCTCAAATCTTTCAAATTAGGGAAGTGTGAATAATTAAGTTTAAAACCCTACTGACTAAGGCATGTTAACTCATACTCTCAAGATCACATAAATCCAGTGTCCTCAAAATCCTCAAGCCTTGAGTGAATGCGAATGTGTCAGGAATACACCAACTTAGTTAGTGATTTTTGTGATTTTTGGCTCTTGCAGATTCTTATGAATTTTGATTTTTCATTTTTTAATTCTTGGAGAGACAATGACTGGCCCAGACTCAAATGAATAAAAGTATCTACTCTCAGCCAGTAGAAGTGTATGTTTGGGCAGTTACACGGACTGTGTTCCTTAAGGACGGAGCCATATACCGTGTCCTCTATACTACCCACTCTGCTAAGGGAGACCGAAGTTCCCTCACTAAAAGTATCTACTAAGCCTAGTAGTCAAGGTCTAATTCAAAGAATGGTTTTTAATTTTTCAAATTTTTATGGAGTTTTTTTTGAAAAAGAGTTATTTACACAAACTAATCCCTCAGTTTTTATGAAAATATTTTTAAAGCTTTTTACAAAACTTAGTTCACAGGATTACTAATACCAATAAAGTAAATATACAGTAGTATACGGTATACCCACCTATACTTAACATTTGATATGTCCTCATAGCATAAGTGATATGAAGCCATGGCTTGGTCAAATATGGGGTGATATAACGGAACTAAGGAGGAGGGCCCCTATACTTAGGTTAGATGTTCACCCAAGTATAATAAGATAACGCGAGAGATGGATGAATAGGTCGGTCCCCCTATACTTAGGCTACAAATAACCAAAGTAACAGATCTGAGATAGGGGATATCTTTCTGGAAGAGTAATTACTCTAACATACAAGGGTGGAGGGGGGAGTGTTTTTAAATAAGAGGATGATAGGGAGAGATTGTCCCCGACAACGGCGCCATTTGATGAATCTCAATTTTGCCTCTTTAAGAATAGATAATTGTCGTAATATAGGAGATAAATTTGGTTCAGCAAAAACCACAATATTTGAATGTTGTGGAATATTTATACTTGGCAAGTCTACCAAGGTCGAACACAGGGACACAAGCTACTCTATCTATTTATCAAATTTCGATCAATTAAGAGTAAGTGTGAATTATTTCTCAATTTCAGGTTATCATGCATATGCACAAGGTAATATGCAGAACGATGCAGATATATGATGCATGCATTTTTTTAGTTATTTTTCAATGCAAATGTAGGAGTGTGCATGAAAGTAATGCAAAGTTAAATTGTGCAATTGTCTACTACAAATATACCCTAGAAAGATCAACAAATTGAGCAACAGAAAGTAGATTGAAATCAGGGTTATTTTGAGCATAACATAATGAGAAAGCATCTATTTTATGACAAAGAGTCATCATCTAACATTAAAAATTCATTTCATTTAAAATAGTGTCAGATGAGAAAATCAAACATGTCATGAAGTAGATGATGAAACATGGAATAAAACGACACTAAAATTATGCAATTTGGATCTATGATGCCCAAGTTATGCTAAACCAATGCAGAGGCATAAATGTAATAAAAAATGTAAGAAATAAAAGGATAAATACTACAAATAGGTCTCTGGAGGGACCTGTTGGTTATTTAGCAAAACCACCTGGGATTCTCTACAATTATCCCTGAAGCGTGGGCCCGTATCTGCAATTCTGTAAAAACTTTGAAGGCTTCCCTAAAATTTACCCAGACACGCATGTTAGGCATGCGTCTGGGGACCAGAATGAAATAACCATATCTTTCAGGGTCTTTCGTGCAAATGACCCAGCCCTATACGTGTTGCACGTGAGGGGGCTAGGCTCAGGGGGCATCGTCAGTTCGGGCCACGTGGCGTCAGGTGGAGGTTCAAGATGAGAAGGCGGGGCTCCAACGAGCACTGTGAGGCCCCTCCAAGCTCCTTAGTCTCTCTATAGGTTGGAGAAGAAAGTTGTAGACCTCGCGGAGGAGATGGAAGTGCGACTGTCCCCGAGAATGAATGGATTGGGTAATCGAAGAAGCACCACTGGTGGCGGAGCAACAGATCGGAGAAACTGAGCGGGCTTCGACCATTGATGAAATTCGCACTTGTAGACGTTAGTATAGCCAAAGCGGTGTTGCGTGAAGTGCGTGCATCAGATTGTGAGGTGAGTGGAGGCTGTGGGCGACAGGAGACGATGGCCCAGAAGTTTCTTCTCCGGTGAGGTTGAGAAGAAGGGGGTCGGAGCGGGGGAGGTTCTGGAGAAGAGGAGGGGGCTCAGCGTGGATGTAGATGATTGGGCAGAGCTTAGGGTGTGGTCTGATGAGGGTGACATTGATCGGAGATGATGGGAAAATTAAGAGAAATAAAGGAAAAATAAGGGGAAGGGGACCTCATCGGAGAGGGGAACCCGACGAAGGAAGTGGCCTCGGTTGGGCTTCATATGGAACCTCGGTCGTCAAACAACGAGGACAACCGTTCCTCGGTGTTCGACGGCGACGAGTCCACCGTTACTCAATCGATGATGGCTAAGGGTTGACACCTGGGTAAGAAACCCATGATCGTCGATCGAACACCTCCTCCCTTGTCACTGGAGGAGGGTGCAGCCAGGGACAACCCATTGATTGGTGAACGAGGTGAACGGAGGGCGAAGGAGCGGTATTTATAAGAGGATGATAGGGGGGAGAGAGAGTGATTGTGAAATATATAGAGATGAGGGAGATGGGAAGTGAGTGTATATGTGCAAGTGTATGGGGAGGAGGTAAATCATCTAGTGATCTACTTTTTCCTTTTTTTACAACATGCAAGCCCTCTAATGAAGACTATTAAAATAATGCACATGCAACACACAGTTTTTTTTACAAGATGCAAATGCAAGCAGATTGATAAAAATTCCTAAAATTTCTCCACCAAATCTTTTACGGCCTCTTCAATGAAAGCTCCCAACTCCACACCTCCATGGAGATCAAGCGTCCTCGATCTTCATGGGCCATGCCACAAAAGAGAAATGTTTGAAAAATAAAGAGGAAAATAATCGGCAGAAATGATATAAAAATAATGCATGAAAGAAAGACCTGTGAATCTTGAAAATATTCAACACCAAAAATAAATCAAAATTAGAGAAATAAATAAAGGTGAGCCGTGTCCCCGGCAACAACACCATTTGATAAACGTCAAATTTGCCTCTTTAAGAATAGATAATTGTCGTAGTATAGGAGACAAATTTGGTCAGTAAAAACCACAATCTTTAAATGTTGTGGATTATTTATACTTGACAAGTCTACCAAGGTCGAACACAGGGACACGGGCTACTTTATTGAATTTCTATCAAATAAGAGTAAGTCTGAAATATTTCTCGATTTCAGGTCTTCATGCAGATGCACAAGGTAATATGCAGAACGATGCAGATATATGATGCCTGCATTTTTTTTAGTTATTTTTCAATGCAAATGCAGGAATGTGCATGAAAGTAATGCAAAGTTAAATTTATGCAATTGTCTACTGCAAATATACCCTAGAAAGATCAATAAATTGAGCAACCTAAAGTAGATTGAAATCAAGGCTATTTTGAGCATAATATCATGAGAAAGCATCTATTTTATGACAAGGCATTCGAACAAGAGTCATCATCGAACATTAAAAATAAATTACATTTAAAATGGTGTCAGATGAGAAAATTAAACATGCCATGAAGTAGATGATGAGACAAGGAATAAAACGACAATAAAATCATGCAATTAGGATCTATGATGCTCAAGTTATGATAAAAACAAATTAGGGGCATAAATGTAATAAAAAATATAAGAAATAAAAGGATAAATATTTAATTTAGCAAAACCTCCTGGGCTTCTCTACAATTATCCCTGAAACACAGGCTCGTATCTATAATTCTGTAAAAACTTTGAGGGCTTCTCTGAAATTTACACAGGCGCACACGTGAGGCACGCGCCTGGAAGCTAGAATGAAACAACCAGATCTTTTATGGTCTTTCGTACAAATGACCCATCCCTCGCACGTGATGCACGTGAGGGGGCTAAGCTCGAGGGTCATCGTCGGTTTGGGCCATGTGGCATCGGGTGGAGACTCGGGATGAGGCTCTAGAAGTTTGATCCTGTTAGTTCATTGCAAGGCTCGGAAACACCACGTGTCAGCTGATGAATACCCATTCATCACTCTTTATTCTCTTATTTTAGCTACAAAAACCTTTGCAAATACATGTAGATATGTGTAAATACAAATAATTACCAAAAGCATGCATTGTGTAAAAACCTGTAATTAGCATGTTTTTGTGCAAAAATAAAAGAATAAAGAGTAAAAAGAAAAAGAGGGAAATATTTAGAATAAATATTGAGCAACTTAACCCAAGGGAGGGCTCAGCATGGGCCTGACCGCATAAAAGCCAAAGTAGAGGGAGATAGGAGCTCATGTGTACATACTTTTGTAAATAAATAAAATTATATTTTCCTCACCCAAAAATATGCTTGTACATATTTTGTATATATTTAGAAACTCTTAAAAACAAAACAAAAAAAAATTTAAAACAAACCAAAAAGACCAAAAATATCCCTCCACCATATGCATAGACCATCACCCATGTATTTATTTAACCCTATAAATAAATAAAATTATTTTCTAAACTTTTTGTAAATATTCTATGTTACATATTGTAAATACATAAAATAACAAGAAATAAAACAAAAATCAAATAAAAATTACAAAATTAAAAATACAAAAATACATTGTATAGAGACCATGTATATAAATGTATACAACTATTTATTTCACCCTTGTGTATAAATAATTAAAATAAAATAAAAATACCATTTTGTTCTTTATTTTATGATGTAAATAAATAAATTATAAAATGGGCATAAAAATACATAAAAATAACAAATAAAAAATCAAAAATTAAAATCTATATAGTGTACATATACCTATATATATATATAGCTACCCTATTTTTATTTCCAAAAATTAATTAAAAATCACCAAAAATAGAAAAAAATAAAAGAAAAATATTTCATGTTTTGAGTTTTTCTTAATTCGGCCTTTTTCTACCTTAAATTAAATAAACAAAAAAATAAAAACGTGGCAGCTCCTGATTGGTCCACGGGGGATTGTTGACCCCGGTCAACTCCCCCGCGGACTCTTTCCTTTTGCGTTGACTCGCGCCCGACCTGACTTCATCGATTTCTCCACGCGTCTCCAGCCTGTCGCCCCCGCGAACCCCGCGCCCGGATTCTTCGCCGTTCATCCGACATCCTCGCCAGATCCTTCGCCGTGGGATCCACGCCTTCCATAGCTGCATCCACTCAACCCTAATCGGCCCTGTCTCCATATATGTACCGTCCGATCCAGATGATCGGATGGTGACTGCTCATCATGCACAGTCGTGGCCCATCGGAGAAGTTGAGACTCCGACGAGCACTGTGAGGCTCCTCCAAGCTCCTTTAGGCTCTCTGTAGATCGAAGAAGAAAGATGTAGACCTCGCAAAGGAGATGGAGGTGCGTCTATCCTTCGGGAACGAATGGATTGACTGATCAAAGAAGCGCCACCAGTGGTGGAGCAACAGATCGGAGCAACTGAGTGGGCTCCGACAATTGATAAAATTCGCACCTGCAGACATCAGTATAGCCGAAGCGGTGTTGCGTGAAGTGTGTGCGTCGGATTGTGAGATGAGTGGGGGTCATGGGCGACGGGAGAAGATGACCCAAAAGTTTCTTCTCCAACGAGGTCGAGAAGAAGGGGGTCGGAGTGGGGGAGGTTCTGGAGAAGATGAGGGGGGTCGGTTACCGGAGAGGGGAGCGAGGATATTGAAACGGTGGAATAGAATGTCTGGAATGAAGAGGGAGATGCTGGGAGTTACGCGAAGATGGGGGATCTAGGGGTTATATGTTGGTGGCGTTACGAGTAGGAGAGTGGGCCGGAGGTATTTGCTGGAAATGGAAGGGGGAGGAGGAGTGGCGAGGAGTAACAGAGGAAGATGGGGGTTACAGAGGAAGACGATGAAGATCTAACCGTTGGATCTCACGATCCAAAGATTAAGATTAGGGAGTGAGTGGAGGGTTAGGATCGAATCCGGATATCTGATCTAGCATCGGAGAGTTCAGCAGTAACAGATGGCTAGGATGCGTTCTGGGGTTCATCCTATGGTGGGGACTGAGGGGATGACGTGGCGCAAGGAGGAGCGTGGGATGTGACGATCGGATGGCTGTGAGGAAGGATCTAGGGGGCGGTGAGGATGATATCTGGAGAAGATCGGACGGTTCAGGGTGCAGTGGGGTTTAACGGTGGAGATGGAGGCAATTGGAGGAGATCCAGCGGCCAGAGAGGGCACTGGGTGGCGGAAGGAGAAGGCAGCCATGTGGGAGGCCTAGAGGGTGCCACGTGGCTGCACCAGAAAATTCAAAAAATGTTTAAAATAAAGAAAAATACAAAAGACATAGTTATAGGTAAAATTAGGAAAAAGTCAAAACATGAAAGTTGTTCTTCTCGATGAGATCTACAAGTTTTATGTTGGATGAAAAGCCAAAAGAGGTCATTTATACAAAAAAGTATTTTTGGGGTATTTTTAAGGGGTTAAAAACACCTGCTTTTTGGGTTTTGAGTTGTTTTTTTTAAATTTTTTAGTCTTTTTAAGGGTTAGGCACTTATACATAATTAATCCACCTAATTTTTAGGGGTTTTTTTATGAGAAAATAATTACAAAGCAAATAATAATAATTAAATACAATTAATTACAGATTAAGTATGTACAATATAATACAAGATAAAATGAATGAATTATTAGTGATTTTATTGGATTAATCAAGCTAGGGGTATAATTAATGAATTTTAACATGATGAATACGAGATTCATCAAGACCATATTGGTATATATATTGTACAATGTACCCTAGATTATATTATTTAATATATGATTTATTACATTTATATACTTTATTAATATTTTATTATTAAATTAAAACAAAATAAAATTATTTATTTATTTGGTTATTTATTATTTAATTATTTTCTAATTCTCATTAAAATTCTTTAATTAATTCCTTCATTATATTTAATCTATTATTTAATTACAAATTATGTCATTAACCCTATAATTATCTTTTAAATTAATATAAGAATTAAATAATGTAATTAATTAATTTTTTTAATTTTTCACTCCTCTTTCATCTATCTTCCTTTCCTTTCTCTTTCCTCCTTCCTTCTTCCCCCGACATCTATTCTTCCCATTCCCCTTCTTCCTCCTCTGCCTTCTCTTCTAACGCATGTCAACCACCTCAACGGTCGGTCGTTGGCCAGTAGTTCACCAAACAGCTTATTTAAGAATAGATAATTGTCGTAGTATATGAGATAAATTTGGTTCAATAAAAACCACAATCTTTGAATGTTGTGGAATATTTATACTTGGAAAGTCTACCAATCTCGAACGCAGGGACACGAGCTACTCTATATATTTATCGAATTTTGATCAATTAAGAGTAAGTGTGAATTATTTCTCAATTTCAGGTCTTCATGCAGATGCACAAGGTAATATGCAGAACGGTGCAAATATAGGATGCATACATTTTTTTAGTTATTTTTTAATGCAAACGTAGGAGTGTGCATGAAAGTAATGCAAAGTTAAATGTATGCAATTGTCTACTACAAATATACCCCAGAAAGATCAATAAATTGAGCAATAGAAATTAGATTGAAATAAGGGTTATTTTGAACATAACATCATGAGAAAGCATCTATTTATGACAAGGCATTGGAACAAGAGTCACCATCTAACACTAAAAATTCATTTCATTTAAAATGGTGTCAGATGAGAAAATTAAACATGCCATGAAGTATATGATGAAACATGGAACAAAATGACACTAAAATCATGCAATTTAGATCTATGATGCTCAAGTTATGCTAAAAATATTGTAGGGGCATAAATGTAATAAAAATACAAGAAATAAATGGACAAATATTACAATTAGGTCCCTAGAGGGACCTATTTTAAGTTTACCAAAACCGCATGGGCTTCTCTACAATTATCCCAGAAGCACAGGCATGTATCTACAATTATGTAAAAACTTTGAGGGCTTCCCTGAAATTTACCCAAGTACGTACGTGAGGCACGCGCCTGGGGACCATAATGAAATAACCAGATCTTTCAGGGTATTTCATGCAAATGACCCAGCCCTCACGCGTGATGCACTTGAGGGGGCTAGGCTCGGGGGGCATCGTCAGTTTGGGCCACGTGGCGTCAGGTGGAGGCTCAGGATGAGGCTCTCGAAGTCCGTGACTATTGATTCATTGCGAGGCTCGGAAACACCACGTGTCAGCAATATGATCGTCCGATCCAAATGATCGGACGGTGACTTCTCATCGTGCACCGTCGTGGCCCACCGGAGAAGACGGGGCTCCAGTGAGCACTATGAGGCAACTCCAAGCTCCCTTGAGCCTCTCTATAGGTCGTAGAAGAAAGCTATAGACCTCGCGGAGGAGATGGAGGTACAGCAATCCTCTGGGAACGAATGGATTGGTTGATCGAAGAAGTGCCACCGATGGCGGAGCAGCAGATCGGAGCAATTGAGCGGGCTCCGACCATTGATGATTTTCGCACCTACAGATGTTAGTATAGCTCAAGGGTATTGTGTTAAGTGTGTGCGTCGGATTATGAGGTGAGTGGGGGTCGTGGGCGATGGGAGACGATGGCCAGAAGTTTCTTCTCCGGCGAGGTTGAGAAGAAGGGGATCAGAGCGGAGGTGGTTCTGGAGAAGAGGAGGGGGTCGGTTACCGGAGATAGGAGCGAGGGGTTTGAAACGGTGGAATTCAATGTCTGGTATGAAGAGGGAGATGTTGGGAGTTACGCGAAGATGGGGGATCTAGGGGCGATATGCGGGTGGTGTTACGAGAGGGAGAGCAGGCTGGGAGTGTTGGATGGAATTGGAAGGGGGAGGAGGAGCGGTGAGATGTAACGGACAAAGAGGGGGGTTACAAAGGTAGACAATGAAGATTTAGCCGTTGGATCTCCCAATCCAACGGCCAAGATTAGGGAACGAGTAGAGAGTTAAGATTAGATCTGGAGATATAATCCAACGGCCGAGAGTTAGGCGGGAACGGATGGCAAGGATGCGATCTGACGTCTCATCCTATGGTGGGGACTGAGGGGATGACTTGGTGCAAGGAGGAGTGTGGGATGGGATGACGATGGGATGGCTGTGAGAAAGGTGCTAGGGAGTGGTAAGTATGATATCTGGAGAAGATCATAAGGCTGAGGGCGTAGTGAGGCTTAATGATGGAGATGGAGGCGATTGGAGGAGATCCAGTGACCTAGGGGGCGCCGGGTGGCGGAATGAGAAGGAAGCCACGTGGGCGGCCCAAAGGGTGCCACGTGGCTGCATTAGAGAATTCAAAAATATTAAAAATAAAGAAAAATATGAAATAAATAGTTATAGGAAAAATTAGAAAAAAGTCAAAACATGAAAATTGTTCGCTTCGATGAGATCTACAAGTTTCATGTTGGACGAAAATCCAAAGAGGTCATTTATACAAAAAAAGTATTTTTGAAGGTATTTTTAAGGGGTTAAAAACACCTGCTTTTTGGTTTTGAGTTGTTTTTGTATTTTTTAGTCTTTTTAAGGGTCAGGCACTTATAGTCAATTAACCCGCCTAATTTTTAGGGGTTATTTTTTGATGAGAAAATAATTTCAAAGTAAATAATAGTAATTAAATACAATTAATTATAGGTTAAGTATGTACAATATAATACAAGATAAAATGAATGAGTTATTAGCAGATTTTTTTGGATTAATCAGGACAGGGGTTTAATTAATGAATTTTAGCATGATGAATACGAGATTCATCATACTCCTATACTTAAACCATGCTTAATTAATGAAATAATTATAGGTTAAGTATGTACAATATAATACAAGATAAAATGAATGAATTATTAGCAGATTTTATTGGATTAATCAAGATAGGGGTTTAATAAATGAATTTTAGCATGATGAATACGAGATTCATCATACTCCTATACTTAAATCATGCTTTCCCTCAAGCATCTAAAGACTGAAGGAGTCGGATTAATTCCTGACAATGCAAGTGAAGATTTCAAGGCCCAATCTTTCGAAGACCCTCGATTTAAGCGATCCTAAAATTCTGAGCTTATCCATTCTTTAGTCAGACGGAATCCAACTTCTCTAATTATGAGACTCTCTTTTTGTACATATAATATAAGGATATGAAATTAAGTGTACTGCATTCATGAGAGTCGAGTCAAGGCATCACTCGAAGTTACAATCCTAAAGAATCTCCTCTAGACCTCATCCTTAATACTAGGGAATAAGTCTATTCTTGCTTCAGTCAACCGTCTCATTAGTTCGTCAGACTTGAAGTGTAGAAGGATGACCAGATGATGTAGGGTATAGGATTGTGTCTATTTTTCTCTCCCTCCCATTGGAACAAGGGGCCTCTCGAGTGCCTTTTTACTCAACACATGTAGATTTTTAGATTGTTGATCAATGTGTCCGTCAAGAGAGTTGGAGTCGTCTGCACTTGTTTTCTAGGAGTACATCGAGGTGTGTCTCTTTTGAGTATTAAGATACCTTCGACACCCAGACTTGTAGCATGCTTGGTCCAAGTGGACAATTTGAAAATGTTTGGGAGCACTCATCATTGGTAGAAGCTCATTTTTAAGTTGACTTTGGATGATATAGCTTTTCTTTGACATTTCATTTCTTTTTGTTGGCTAGCTCCTCTCTTTTATTAAAAATTGGTGTACACTGATCAACAACTATCATTAAGTTTCATCACACACTGGAACATAGGTAAATATCAAAGAGATAGCATAAGAACGTGTTCACATACTGGCTAGAGTTTTGCTGAAACTCGGGTTTTATGAATCCTTCATTAACCTTATCCCATACTCGAATGTCATTAGATCAGGTCTAAGCTCAAATCTCCAATCCTAGTACCTCAAGTGATAACTCAACTCATCTCATCAATCATGCAGTTGTGAAAGTGAATGTGTTATTCATATTATTTTGAAGGTAGAGATGAAGAGTGCAATATAGCGCTCAAATCTTTCAAATTAGGGAAGTGTGAATAATTAAGTTTAAAACCCTACTGACTAAGGCATGTTAACTCATACTCTCAAGATCACAGAAATCCAGTGTCCTCAAAATCCTCAAGCCTTGACTGAATGTGAATGTGTCAGGAATACACCAACTCCTTAGTTAGTAATTTTTGTGATTTTTGGCTTTTGCAGATTCTTATGAATTTTAATTTTTTATTTTTTTTAATTCTTGGAGAGACAAAAACTGGCCCAGACTCAAATGAATAAAAGTATCTACTCTCATCCAGTAGAAGTGTAAGTTCGGGCTGTTAGACGGACTGTGTTCCTTAAGGACGGAGCCATATACAGTGTCCTCTAAACTACCCACTCTGCTAAGGGAGACCGAAGTTCCCTCACTAAAAGTATCTACTAAGCCTAGTAGTCAAGGTCTAATTCAAACAATGGTTTTTAATTTTTCAAATTTTTATGTTGTTTTTTAAAAAGAGTTATTTACAAAAATTAATCCCTCAGTTTTTAAGAAAATATTTTTACAAGGTTTTTACAAAACTCAGTTCACAGGATTACTAATACCAATAAAGTAAATATACAGTAGTATACGGTATACCCACCTATACTTAACATTTGATATGTCCTCCTAACACAAGTGATATGAAACCATGACTTGGTCAAATATAGGGTGATATAGCGGAACTAAGAAGGAGGGCCCTATACTTAGGTTAGATGTTCACCGAAGTATAAGAAGATAACGCGAGAGATGGATGAATAGGTCGGTCCCCCTATACTTAGGCTACAAATTGCCAAAGTAACAGATCTGAGATAGGGGCTATCTATCTGGAAGAGTAATTACACTAAGATACAAGGGTGGAGGGGGGAGTGTTTTTAAATAAGCGGATGATAGGGGAGAGATTGTCCCCGACAACGACGCCATTTGATGAATGTCAATTTTGCCTCTTTAAGAATAGATAATTGTCGTAGTATAGGAGATAAATGTGGTTCAACAAAAACCACAATCTTTGAATGTTGTGGAATATTTATACTTAGCAAGTCTACCAAGGTCAAACACAGGGACACAAGCTACTCTATCTATTTATCGAATTTCAATCAATTAAGAGTAAGTGTGAATTATTTCTCAATTTCAGGTCATCATGCATATGCACAAGGTAATTTACAGAACGATGCATATATATGATGCATGCATTTTTTTAGTTATTTTTCAATGCAAATGTAGGAGTGTGCATGAAAGTAATGCAAAGTTAAATTGTGCAATTGTCTACTACAAATATACCCTAGAAAGATCAATAAATTGAGCAACAGAAAGTAGATTGAAATCGGGGTTATTTTGAGCATAACATAATGAGAAAGCATCTATTTTATGACAAGGCATTAGAACAAGAGTCATCATCTAACATTAAAAATTCATTTCATTTAAAATAGTGATAGATGAGAAAATCAAACATGCCATGAAGTAGATGATGAAACAAGGAACAAAACGACACTAAAATTATGCAATTTGGATCTATAATGCTCAAGTTATGCTAAACCAATCAGAGGCATAAATGTAATAAAAAATGTAAGAAATAAAAGAATAAATACTACAAATAGGTCTTTGGAGGGGAACCTGTTGGTTATTTAGCAAAACTGCCTGGGATTCTCTACAATTATCCCCGAAGCGTGGGCCCGTATCTGCAATTCTGTAAAAACTTTGAAGGCTTCCCTAAAATTTACCCAGACGCGCATGTTAGGCACGCATCTGGGGACCAGAATGAAATAACCTTATCTTTCAGGGTCTTTTGTGCAAATGACCCACCTGTTGGAAATGCGAGCCCACGGCGAGCCATTATGCAATAAATGTTATTGCACATATCATTCCCTGATCTGAAATGAAGAATGAATAATTTGTATAATAGTCCCTTAGTACAATTAGGGTTATGTACCATGGCCATCCTAATAATCATTCAGCCGTTGATTCAACTGTTGAATCATAGAGGCTGGTGCTTGGATGAATATCTAAAGAGTTAGATTGAGGACTCATCAAGCACCGTCAAATGATTGTTAAGAGATGATCTCCAGCCTGAGTAGGAGATGGCAATCCTTATCTCTGAAGGCTGATATCTGACCGACCTATTGATGCAGGTCCTCTGCATAGGAAATAGAGATTCGGAGGTGTCAGATTAGTTAGGTCAAAGAGTTGACTTAACGAGATCGAGATAACCAAAGTCCTATATCATATGCCGTCATGATATAGGCACGCATCCTCTGACCGGAGACAGATGTGTTGCTATATGTCCGAGTATGTACATTTGGCAGACCAATAGGTTGATGACCTAATCAAGGTCTATACACCGGCGCGCTGGTGTGCATATAAGGGCATATGAGTAATACGATCTCTCAAAGGGATCATACAGGTTCAGTTACTGAACCGGAAGACATGAGCTCACTCATGAAATATTGGGAAGAATCAAATTCCATGCGCATGGTCGTCTCGCTTTGGAAGCTTGACTGAATTTGTAGGTTTGATATATACTTTTTAGTATATGATCAAGACCTAGGTATGATATACACTTTTGGAAAGTGTATGATCGATACCAACTCCCAATGATCGAATGAGAAACTTACTGATAAAAACCACGAAGTAGACAGTATAAAGTTGATCCGATACTTCGGGTTTAATCTGAGTCTTCCAGTATGCAGGATGTACAGGTATTGGGAATACCTGAGGGTGATTTGATCATAAACGGTTGTATAACCATGACGCTTCCATTCCTAGGGAGTGATGAAACGGGTCTGGATTTTAGTGACTCCTCTCAGTAGAGAAGTGATCTGATCTTGGTCCAAGTATTGGACATTGATCAGAATGTGATTCAGATACAATGAGAAGATTAGATTTACGGTCTTGATTTAATCAAGCATCTATGGGAGGCCCGCGATCTGGATTTGAGATATGATCTCAATATCCATGTCACTATACGTGGAACAATACAATCGCCCTGTCCTTATCTCCAAGTATCTGCGGAGAGATTGCATTATTCTTGAAGGGTTCAAGAATAATTCCATAAGATCTAAGCAATGAAGAAATAATGATTAAATGTGATTTAATCATCTTGATGTGTGAAGAAATTATCCAATTTAATTAAATGTGATTTAATTAATGTGGATAAGAATAATGTGGATAGAAATATCCAATTATTCATAATATATTATAAATGTGATTTATAATGTATTAGAGAGAGCTAATTATAATTTATATGTGTTGATTAATTATTATGTGTATTGGATACACATTGTGTAATTAATTAACAATATGAATTATATGTTGTTTTGGGTTGTGAATATGATTCACAATTTTTTCCATGGCAAGAATGCAATATTCTCAAATATAATTGTGAATTATTTTTGAAGAATAAAATCCAACAAATTTGTTGCAAATAAATAAGAGAGAAAAATCAAGGAGATATGCAATCTCATGGGAATCCATGAGATTGCCTCCTTGGACTCCCATAGTGGGCGGCACACCATTCCTATATGGAATGGGTGGCCGTCCAACATGGAAGGTGCATGGAGATGAAATCTCCATGCACATTCTCTCCTTATTTGTTGGGTTGATTTAGGACTAAATTATATTTGATTTTTTCAAATTATTTTAACCTAAATTTGTTGCTTTTGACAACAACAATCTTGGCCATTGGATTGACACAAATCAATCTCATCCATTGATTTTATGTGTCCCATGGATTGAGATCCATGGATCCCAAAACCCTATAAATAGAGAGGCATTCTATGCTCTCTAAGGACTTGCAATATTGGAGCTCTCTCTCTCCCTCATTTCTTCATACACGCCAGCCCTCTCTCCCTCTCTTGTTGGTGGCCGTCCACCAAACCCTAGAGGAGAGAACCGTCGTCGCCTTCGCCACCGCGCCGCCGCTTCGACGTTCTTCGGTTCTCCGTCTTCTTGGAGAGTTCCTCTCACGAAGGAGACGTTTGATCTCGTGCGACGAGATCAGGAGCAACCATGCTTGGAACATCTTCTTGGATTGCGAGGACAACGCGGTTCATCCCCGCGCTCGCAAGCGGTCTCGCCGACGATCGGACTTGAGACATGAGGTCTCTTTCTTTAGAGACTTGATCAACCACGCTTCAAGAGGTATTGCATTATACTTGTTGTGGTTATAGATGAAACGATCTGAGAATGGTTCTCGGATCATGTGGTTTCATCGAATAAATTTTTTTAAATTCCGCTGCACCGAACAACTAGTACGACTAGTCATTCTTCGTCGTATCCGATACGACGATCACGCTTCCGTGATGCGCTTGAGGATAATTCCATATCCTTCAAGTGGTATCAGAGCCTTAGGTTGACGGTTTCGAATATGATTCGAAAAACCGAGGACGACTTGGGTTCGTTAAGGTCGCGAAAGATTTTATTGCATTTGATTTCGCAGATCTGTTTAGTAAATAAATTCGGCACTGTTTAAATTGTTTAAACACGAATTTAATACTTGGATTATGTTCCCCATTAAATAAGGAAACCATAGGATCTGAGTTTACGTAAATCGGATTTCGTATGCTCTAGATATGGTTGTTTTAATGAACATGTATGCACTGTTGCGGGAACTGTAGATCTGAACGTGATTAAAATGTTAATTACTGTTTAGACTTGCCTCGAAATGCGTGTAACATCACTTGGATTCTGTCCTAAATCAAATTAGCAATCTATGAAAATTGATTTTGTCTAATTTGGATTTAATATGATTGAGATATGCTAATTTTAGTAAGAAGGGGTCACTGCTGAAATTACAGTCCTAATCAAGAACCAAGTGATTGTCAATTAGTGAAATTAATTGTTAATTTCGTGAAATAATCATGAAAAATATTTGTGAAATATTTGAAGATGATTATTTACATAATTGACTTGGCCTCATCCAATTAATTGATTAGATTTGATCTAAATCTTAATTGGAAACACATTCATCAAACTTAATGTTTGATTGGTGATTGTCATTTAATCATTTAGTGAAATTAAATTGTTTAATTTCCTAGAATAATTGTGCATAAATATTTGTGAAATATTTGATGATAATTATTCCCTTAAATGGCATTGCCTTAACCAATAATTGATTAAGATGTGATCTAAATCATAATTGGAAACCACAATCTTTCAAACTTGATGCTTGAATAGGATTTGGGAATTTGTCTAGCAAATTTCCTTATAATAAAAAATGTTTTGATTATTACTATATGGTACAATTTCGGTTGAAGAACCGATGATCATCTCAAGTACAAATTAATCAATTTGGCATTATCCTTTCCCGAGGCGGATATGGTGCCTAGTCGGAGAGCATTGGGGTTGCGGGTTGCAACGTATGTGGTCCGTCTCACTCTCGTCGGTACTGGCCATGACAGCGGGTAGGGCCGGGATAATGTCCGAGGGATTAAGATGTATTTTTCTAATTATTAAAATTCGAATTAATACGTATTTTGAGATATTACCATATATGTATTCAAGTAAAATAATCAAGTTTGATTGATTGAATTGGATTGATAATTAATTTAATATGATTAAATTGATTATGTCCAATTGAAATACTCTAATATGATTAGAGCTAATAATTCCCTTGGAAGAATTAATTATGTGAATGTGATTCACGATAA
Source organism: Ottelia alismoides (assembly GCA_037367405.1). Classification (NCBI taxonomy): domain Eukaryota; kingdom Viridiplantae; phylum Streptophyta; class Magnoliopsida; order Alismatales; family Hydrocharitaceae; genus Ottelia; species Ottelia alismoides. The sequence goes on from JAZKJV010002675.1 coordinate 121,576, forward strand.
TTAATTAAAATTTGAATATGATATGGAGGATCACATAAGTGACATCCATGGTCTCCCGTCAAGGCGGAGGGTTCCGTCGCCAGGGATTTCATGTGGGAGACGCCTGTCCGAAGTGACAGCTCCTGTATGCAAGCGCATCTGGATCGGGCTCGTTACTTCTCGAAAGAGTAAGGACGTATGTGTAGTGACCCCAATATCGGGTCCTCATATTATTGGGGTGATATTGGATTGCGCATAGCGAGTTGTATTCCTGTTGACGGTTGGTTCAATTAATGACGGGTCAACATCGCCTTAGGGGTGGTGGGCCCGGGTGTTAAAGACCGAATTGGGAGATGCAAGTTGGACTTGCAAGGCGGAATGTGTTCCCGCTTCTTTTTATCCGAGTTGTAGGTTCTCATATTATTGGGATGCAACAAAGATAAGGAAGGAGATCCCAGATCTTGCTTGAGATATAATGGTAAGTATATCTCTTACATTGAAAGTGATTAAGGGAATGAACTTTCAGTGTTGACATGGCAAGACAACTTTGATATAAAAATTCCTAAATAAAAAAAAAGTGTATATATATATTTATATAAATTTATGCAAAATTTCTTATTTCAGATAATCCTTCATTAAAACCCACTCAATGATATACTCAATAATAATCAGTAGAATATCATGGATTGGACTCATGATCCAGATATTGTACTTGCAATTGAACACATAATGTATGTGGTTGCAATGTGCAAATTTCCTCATAATATTGAGAAATGACAATTAAATAGAAGATAGGACTACAACCCTAGGGTTTGTATGTCTCTATAGTCTTGGTATCATCAAATGTACTTTGGAAGTGACATGTTGATGATGGTCATAATTGTCATATAATCCTTATAAAATCAATGATTATTTTCTGGCATACATATGTGCTCTTGACATTTAATCATGAGTGACATGGTTTTCTACATCATGTAGAATGGTAGCTCTATAAAGAGATGATGTATTCAAATTGTTTGAGTACCTACCTGAACCTATGTTTTATGAGTTTAGATGGATGTAGATGATGAGTGTCATTATTCTACTGTCTATACTCTAGTCATTCATGAAGCTTCATAGTATTCATATTGTGTGAATCTAATGAAGTATAAATAAATGTTGAAATACTCTTATTTTGAATTCTTTTTGAATTTATTGTAAGAGATCCTTAGTCTTAAGCAATGGTTGCTTATAGATAAAAGGAGCGCAATGGAAGCATGGGTTGGACCCAAGAAAGAAGGAAAGTCAAAGAGTTGACTGGACTTCCGTGACTTCCATATGACATCCAAAGAGTTGGATGAATGCCAATACTGCAATAAATTGATGTGTTGATAGTATGACTATCAAGTCTGTCTAGAATCCTTAGAAAAGGACTCGGATGGAGCATCAGAATAATCTACATAAATCATTGATATTGACTTACTTATTGAATAAGATAAAGTCAAATAATTGTATCTCAATCTTCTGATGGCATTTGCAATAGGTTGCATATGTTTTAGAAGACCAGAAAATTTGATCTTAAGGTTTATAGTTATCCACATGGACATTGATGTAATTATTGCAACAATCTCTGTTGGATTAATAGACTTGTTAATTTCAGTAGGAGAGCCCTTAGTCGTAGAGAATGTCTCTATGACCTAGATATAAGAATACACTCATTGTTTGTTTCTAAATGTTGGAAATAAACATGAATTCTGAGATAGAACTATCATAAAGAGTTATGATGAAGATATTTCAGATAGTAATCTAAAATCTAGTGGACTCCACATAAATTAGAAAAATTAATGAATGGTTCATTAACATTTCTGAATACTGAAATTAAACCTTAAGATCAATAGGAGGATGAAGATCATTTGACAATGATCTAGCATCAAGCCTTGGACATTTGTCTATTGATTTGATCAATAGAATAGTAAGAGATGAAACTTTAGAATGTCTAAAATTTCAAAACTTACATACTTATGAATATTGTATTCAAAGTAAAATGTCCAATACACCCTTCTTTGGGAATGGTGTAAGATGTCAAGGTATTCAGGATCTCATACATATTGATGTATGCGGATCATCTATATCGTAGTAAACATTATGGATATGTGATATCTGTTGACGATTATGTATGATATGAGATTTCTTCTCTTCACCTAAGAAACCTTTGAAATGTTCAAAGATTTCATTAATTTTGGTTTAGAACCAAAGTTTGAAGGAAGATAAAATGAATTTGATCTAATCTAGGTAGCAAGTACCTACTAGATAAATTCGAAGAATACCTTATGGAGATATGAATATCATTTCTATCTCAATCCTCCTAACACACCTTAACTCAAAAGAGTTATAGGTAGATACAATTGGATCATGTGTGACATGATCTTATCAATGTTGAATTTTTAGCATAATTATCCCTTAGTTTCCAGGTATATATGTGTAGTAGAGACTACAATGTATATCCTTAATAAGGTTCCATGTATGTTGGAATCTAGCACTTGAGAGTGCTGCTTCATTAGGAAAATAAAGGATGGTATTGGATACCTACTTTATGACCTTGAGATTCTTAAAATATCTCATCTCCGAGAATGTGATTCTTAGAGGTTGAGACTCTTGAGAATCAAGATGAAAATGAAGTGTAGGAACTCATTTATAATGAGACTCCTTAAATTGGAAACTAAAAGGGCAATTAAAGATGAAACACTAATACCTCTTCAAATGAGTTTGATGAAGGATTCCATGTGTTAGAGAAATCTAACAATGATCGAACTTCATGTGATGAAGCTTCTGAAGATCATAGCATGGATAGATGGATAGCAATAAAAGTCTAATGTAGACTTCATATACAAGTGTTGTATATGGACCCTCGAGGATCCACCTATATGGGTAAGACCTGTAAAGGTGTAAATGGATCTTCAAGAGAAAGGGAACCTGATGAGAAGGTAGAGACCTTCAAAGCACGGTTCGTAGCCACAAACTACACACCGGAAGAGAAGACATTGCTTGCAATGAGACTTGCTCTTCGGTGACCATGCTTAAAACCGTCAGAATATTGCTAACCTTAGCTACACAACTTGACTATTGCATCTTCAAGATGTAAGTCAATATTGCATTCCTCTATGAATACCTCTTTGAGGATATTCACATGAAGTAGCCCCAGGGCTTCATGGTTGAGGAAAGCAAGGTGTGAAAGCTAAGGAATCCATCTATGGACTCAAATAAGCTTCTTGAAGTTGGATCATAAGATTTGATGAAATTATAAATGTTATGATTTCAGATAGAATCTTGATGAACCATATGAAGCTTAGTGGGAGTGCTTTTGTGTTCATCGTGCTAAATGTAGATGATATCCTAATCATTTAAAAACGATATAAGGATAATAATTAGTGCTTTATAATCTGGTTGTTCCATAACTTGAAATAAGATTTCAAAGATGCCTCTCAGATCTTAGTTCTGAAGTTGTTCAGAAGCAAAGAGAAGAGGATAATGGGCTGTCACATATGTAGTACACCTTGGACATATTCTATTCATAGAAATTCCAAGAAAGGCTTCTAACCCTTAAGATATGGTACTGACCTATCTAAAGGGATAACACCTCAAAGAGTTGAGGAAGTGAATGCTGGAACTACTTGCCCTTTGGGCATCAGTTCTGAGAAGCCAAGTGTGTGCTAGATGTGCACAAAAGCCAGATGGCTGCCATGCAGTGGGAGTAGTAAACTGTTGCTAATCCTACTATGGAAATAAAACACTTGGTTGCAGTAATGACAAAATCTTCATAGATGACAAGATTTTTGAGATAGTGATCTCAAAGTCTTATCTTCAAAAGTTTAAGACTTTATAGATAGTGATCTAAAAGGTCTTAACTAAAGATACCTTAGGAGATAGAGATCTCCAGAAATAAGGATATTCTTATAAGGATTATGGAAATACTGGTTATGATAATTGTTAAGCTGTAGTGTCAAGGACACTATAACTAACAAGATTGAGTATTAGTTGCATAAGATGCAACATTCGCATTGGATGCGAGCACTGTTACTGGGGATATGCAAGTGCCATAAAAGGACTTGGCGTAGTCTCGCGGGAACAGAGTGACTGATCAGCTTACCTAGCTATTTTCTAAATAGCCTATGATTGTCACATGAGTGCGGGTTTAAATGATTAGCCAATTAATGGCTCTTTGGGCTAGTGGGAGATTGTTGGAAATGCGAGCCCACGGCGAGCCATTATGCAATAAATGTTATTGCACATATCATTCCCTGATCTGAAATGAAGAATGAATAATTTGTATAATAGGTCCCTTAGTACAATTAGGGTTATGTACCATGGCCATCCTAATAATCATTCAGCCGTTGATTCAACTGTTGAATCATAGAGGTTGGTGCTTGGATGAATATCTAAAGAGTTAGATTGAGGACTCATCAAGCACCGTCAAATGATTGTTAAGAGATGATCTCCAGCCTGAGTAGGAGATGGCAATCCTTATCTCTGAAGGCTGATATCTGACCGACCTATTGATGCAGGTCCTCTGCATAGGAATAGAGATTCGGAGGTGTCAGATTAGTTAGGTCAAAGAGTTGACTTAACGAGATCGAGATAACCAAAGTCCTATATCATATGCTGTCATGATATAGGCACGCATCCTCTGACCGGAGACAGATGTGTTGCTATATGTCCAAGTATGTACATTTGGCAGACCAATAGGTTGATGACCTAATCAAGGTCTATACACCGGCGCGCTGGTGTGCATATAAGGGCATATGAGTAATACGATCTCTCAAAGGGATCATACAGGTTCAGTTACTGAACCGGAAGACATGAGCTCACTCATGAAATATTGGGAAGAATCAAATTCCATGCGCATGGTCGTCTCGCTTTGGAAGCTTGACTGAATTTGTAGGTTTGATATATACTTTTAGTATATGATCAAGACCTAGGTATGATATATACTTTTGGAAAGTGTATGATCGATACCAACTCCCAATGATCGAATGAGAAACTTACTGATAAAACCACGAAGTAGACAGTATAAAGTTGATCCGATACTTCGGGTTTAATCTGAGTCTTCCAGTATGCAGGATGTACAGGTATTGGGAATACCTGAGGGTGATTTGATCATAAACGGTTGTATAACCATGACGCTTCCATTCCTAGGGAGTAATGAAACGGGTCTGGATTTTAGTGACTCCTCTCAGTAGAGAAGTGATCTGATCTTGGTCCAAGTATTGGACATTGATCTGAATGTGATTCAGATACAATGAGAAGATTAGATTTACGGTCTTGATTTAATCAAGCATCTATGGGAGGCCCACGATCTGGATTTGAGATATGATCTCAATATCCATGTCACTATACGTGGAACAATACAATCGCCCTGTCCTTATCTCCAAGTATCTGTGGAGAGATTGCATTATTCTTGAAGGGTTCAAGAATAATTCCATAAGATCTAAGCAATGAAGAAATAATGATTAAATGTGATTTAATCATCTTGATGTGTGAAGAAATTATCCAATTTAATTAAATGTGATTTAATTAATGTGGATAAGAATAATGTGGATAGAAATATCCAATTATTCATAATATATTATAAATGTGATTTATAATGTATTAGAGAGAGCTAATTATAATTTATATGTGTTGATTAATTATTATGTGTATTGGATACACATTGTGTAATTAATTAACAATATGAATTATATGTTGTTTTGGGTTGTGAATATGATTCACAATTTTTTCCATGGCAAGAATGCAATATTCTCAAATATAATTGTGAATTATTTTTGAAGAATAAAATCCAACAAATTTGTTGCAAATAAATAAGAGAGAAAAATCAAGGAGATATGCAATCTCATGGGAATCCATGAGATTGCCTCCTTGGACTCCCATAGTGGGCGGCACACCATTCCTATATGGAATGGGTGGCCGTCCAACATGGAAGGTGCATGGAGATGAAATCTCCATGCACATTCTCTCCTTATTTGTTGGGTTGATTTAGGACTAAATTATATTTGATTTTTTCAAATATATTTTAACCTAAATTTGTTGCTTTTGACAACAACAATCTTGGCCATTGGATTGACACAAATCAATCTCATCCATTGATTTTATGTGTCCCATGGATTGAGATCCATGGATCCCAAAACCCTATAAATAGAGAGGCATTCTATGCTCTCTAAGGACTTGCAATATTGGAGCTCTCTCTCTCCCTCATTTCTTCATACACGCCAGCCCTCTCTCCCTCTCTTGTTGGTGGCCGTCCACCAAACCCTAGAGGAGAGAACCGTCGTCGCCTTCGCCACCGCGCCGCCGCTTCGACGTTCTTCGGTTCTCCGTCTTCTTGGAGAGTTCCTCTCACGAAGGAGACGTTTGATCTCGTGCGACGAGATCAGGAGCAACCATGCTTGGATCATCTTCTTGGATTGCGAGGACAACGCGGTTCATCCCCGCGCTCGCAAGCGGTCTCGCCGACGATCGGACTTGAGACAGGAGGTCTCTTTCTTTAGAGACTTGATCAACCACGCTTCAAGAGGTATTGCATTATACTTGTTGTGGTTATAGATGAAACGATCTGAGAATGGTTCTCGGATCATGTGGTTTCATCGAATAAATTTTTTTAAATTCCGTTGCACCGAACAACTAGTACGACTAGTCGTTCTTCGTCGTATCCGATACGACGATCACGCTTCCGTGATGCGCTTGAGGATAATTCCATATCCTTCACCACCCTATACGCGATGCACGTGAGGGGGCTAGGCTCAGGGGGCATCGTCGGTTCGGGCCACGTGGCGTCAGGTGGAGGTTCAAGATGAGAAGGCGGGGCTCCAGCAAGCTCTGTAAGGCCCCTCCAAGCTCCTTAGTCTCTCTGTAGGTTGGAGAAGAAAGTTGTAGACATTGCGGAGGAGATGGAGGTGCGACTATCCTCCGAGAATGAATGGATTGACTAATCGAAGAAGCACCACTGGTGGCGGAGCAACATATCGGAGAAACTGAGCGGGCTCCGACCATTGATGAAATTCACACTTGTAGACGATAGTATAGCCAAAGCGGTGTTGCGTGAAGTGCGTGCATCAGATTGTGAGGTGAGTGGAGGCTGTGGGCGACAGGAGACGATGACCCAGAAGTTTCTTCTCCGGCGAGGTTAAGAAGAAGGGGGTCGGAGCGGGGGAGGTTCTGGAGAAGAGGAGGGGGGTCAGCGTGGATGTAGATGATTGGGAAGAGCTTAGGGTGTGGTCTGATGAGGGTGACATTGATCGGAGATGATGGGAAAATTAAGAGAAATAAAGGAAAAATAAGGGGAAGGGGACCTCATCGGAGAGGGGAACCCGACGAAGGAAGTGACCTCGGTTGGGCTTCGTATGGAACCTCAGTCGTCAAACAACGAGGACAACTGTTCCTCGGTGTTCGACGGCGGCGAGGCCACCGTTACTCGATCGATGATGGCTGAGGGTTGACACCTGGGTAAGAAACCCATGATCGTCGATCGAACACCTCCTCCATTGTCACCGGAGGAGGGTGCAGCCAGGGACAACCCATTGATTCGTGAACGAGGTGAACGGAGGGCGACGGAGCTGTCTTTATAAGAGGATGATAGGGGGTAGAGAGAGTGATTGTAAATATATAGATATGATGGAGATGGGAGGTGAGTGTATATGTACAAGTGTATGGGGGGAGGTAAATCATCTAGAGATCTACTTTTTCCTTTTTTTTACAACATGCAAGCCCTCTAATGAAGACTATTAAAATAATGCACATGCAACACACAGTTTTTTTACAAGATGCAAATGCAAGCAGATTGATAAAAATTCCTAAAATTTCTCCACCAAATATTTTACGGACTCTTCAGCGAGAGCTCCCAACTCCACACCTCCATAAAGATCAAGCGTCCTCGATCTTCATGGGTCATGCCACGAAAGAGAAATATTTGAAAAATAAAGAGGAAAATAATCAGCAGAAATGATGTAAAAATAATGCATGAAAGAAAGACCTGTGAATCTTGAAAATATTCAACACCAAAAATAAATCAAAATTAGATAAATAAATAAAGGTGAGCCGTGTCCCCGGCAACAACACCATTTGATAAATGTCAAATTTGCCTCTTTAAGAATAGATAATTGTCATAGTATAGGAGACAAATTTGGTTCAGTAAAAACCACAATCTTTAAATGTTGTGGATTATTTATACTTGACAAGTCTACCAAGGTCGAACACAGGGACACGGGCTACTTTATTGAATTTCTATCAAATAAGAGTAAGTCTGAATTATTTCTCGATTTCAGGTCTTCATGCAAATGCACAAGGTAATATGCAGAACGATGTAGATATATGATGCCTGCATTTTTTTAGTTATTTTTCAATGCAAATGCAGGAATGTGCATGAAAGTAATGCAAAGTTAAATGTATGCAATTGTCTACTACAAATATACCCTAGAAAGATCAATAAATTGAGCAACCTAAAGTAGATTGAAATCAAGGTTATTTTGAGCATAACATCATGAAAAAGCATCTATTTTATGACAAGGCATTCGAACAAGAGTCATCATCGAACATTAGAATTTTATTACATTTAAAATTGTGTCAGATGAGTAAATTAAACATGCCATGAAGTAGATGATGAGACAAGGAATAAAACGACACTAAAATCATGCAATTAGGATCTATGATGCTCAAGTTATGCTAAAAACAAATTAGGGGCATAAATGTAATAAAAAATATAAGAAATAAAAAGATAAATATTTAATTTAGCAAAACCTCCTGGGCTTCTCTACAATTATCCCTGAAACACAGGCTCGTATCTATAATTCTGTAAAAACTTTGAGGGCTTTCCTAAAATTTACCCAGGCGCACTCGTGAGGCACGCGCCTGGGGACTAGAATGAAACAACCAGATCTTTCATGGTCTTTCGTACAAATGACCCATCCCTCGCACATGATGCACGTGAGGAGGCTAAGCTCGTGGGTCATCGTCAGTTTGGGCCATGTGGCGTGAGGTGGAGACTCGGGATGAGGCTCTAGAAGTTTGATCATGTTAGTTCGTTGCAAGTCTCGGAAATGCCACGCGTCAGCATCAGTACCGTCCGATCTAGATGATCGGATGGTGACTGCTCATCATGCACTGTTGTGGCCCATCGGAGAAGGTGAGGCTCCGGCGAGCACTGTGAGGCTCCTCCAAGCTCCTTTAGGATCTCTGTAGATCGGAGAAGAAAGATGTAGACCTCGCAAAGGATATGGAGTGCGGCTATCCTCCTGGAACGAATGGATTGACTGATCGAAGAAGCGCCATCGTTGGTGGAGCAGTAGATCGGAGCAACTAAGTGGGCTTCGACAATTGATAAAATTCGCACCTGCAGACATTAGTATAGCCGAAGCGGTGTTGCGTGAAGTGTGTGTGTCGGATTGTGAGATGAGTGGGAGTCATGGGCGACGGGAGAAGATGACCCAAAAGTTTCTTCTCCGACGAGGTCGAGAAGAAGGGGGTCGGAGTGGGGGAGGTTCTGGAGAAGAGGAGGGGGGTCGGTTACCGGAGAGGAAAGCGAGGGTAATGAAACGGTGGAATTGATGGTCTGGAATGAAGAGGGAGACGATGGGAGTTACGCGAAGATGGGGGGATCTAGGGGTGATATGATGGTGGCGTTACGAGTGGGAGAGTGGGCTGGAGGTATTGGCTGGAAATGGAAGGGGGAGGAGGAACGGCGAGGTGTAACAGAGGAAGATGGGGGTTACAGAGGAAGACGATGAAGATCTAATCGTTGGATCGCACGATCCAAAGGTTAAGATTAGGGCGTGAGTGGAGGGTTAGGATCAAATCCGGAGATCTGATCTAGCATCAGAGAGTTCAGCAGTAACAGATGGCTAGGATGCGATCTGGGGTTCATCCTATGGTGGGGACTGAGGGGATGACGTGGCGCAAGGAGGAGCGTGGGATGGGATGATGATCGGATGGCTGTGAGGAAGGAGCTAGGGAGCGGTGAGGATGATATCTGGAGAAGATCAGATGGTTGAGGGTGCAGTGGGGTTTAACGGTGGAGATGGAGGCGATTGGAGGAGATCCAACGGCCTGAGAGGGCACTGGGTGGCGAAAGGAGAAGGCAGCCACGTGGGCGGCCTAGAGGGTGCCACGTGGCTGCACCAGAAAATTCAAAAAACGTTTAAAATAAAGAAATACGAAAGAAATAGTTATAGGTAAAATTAGGAAAAAGTCAAAACAAGAAATTTGTTCGTCTTGATGAGATCTACAAGTTTCATGTTGGATGAAAAGCCAAAAGAGGTCATTTATACAAAAAAGTATTTTTGGGGGTATTTTTAAGGGGTTAAAAACACCTGCTTTTTGGGTTTTGAGTTGTTTTTTTTAATTTTTTAGTCATTTTAAGGGTTAGGCACTTATAGATAATTAATCCACCTAATTTTTAGGGGTTTTTTATTAGAAAATAATTACAAAGCAAATAATAATAATTAAATACAATTAATTATAGATTAAGTATGTACAATATAATACAAGATAAAATGAATGAATTATTAGCGATTTTATTGGATTAATCAAGCTAGGGGTATAATTAATGAATTTTAACATGATGAATACGAGATTCATCAAGACCGTATTGGTATATATATTGTACAATGTACCCTAGTTTATATTATTTAATATATGATTTATTACATTTATATACTTTACTAATATTTTATTATTAAATTAAAACAAAATAAAATTATTTATTTATTAAGTTATTTATTATTTAGTTATTTTCTAATTCTCATTAAAATTCTTTAATTAATTCCTTCATTATATTTAATCAATTATTTAATTACAGATTACATCATTAACCCTATAATTATCTTTTAAATTAATATAAGATTTAAATAATCTAATTAATTATTTTTTAATTTTTCTCTCCTCTTCCATCTATTTTCCTTTCCTTTCTCTTTCCTCTTTCCTTCTTCCCCTGACGTCTATTCTTCCCATTCCCCTTCTTCCTCCTCTGCCTTCTCTTCTAACGCATGGCAACCGCCTCAACGGCCGGTCGTTTGCCGGTAGTTCACCAAACAGCTTCGGTCTCGTCCTCCGTCGGCGATGACGCCACCCGCCTTCCATGGTTCCCAAGTCACCTCACCTATATATAGCTCCCTAGACCCATCGACCCAACCATCCGTCATTTCTCATTCAACCCTCAATTGTCGAGCTACGGAGCAAGAGCGAGAGAATGGGTAACAGCCACCCTCAACCCCCGACGAGCTAGCGAGGAGGAGAACCAGGATGATCACACCGACATTACAACCCTCGAGCTTCGTTACGCGCGCAAGGCTCTGTGGTGTGTTGCGCGGTCGAAGCGACGAGTCTTCACTCCCAAGCGCATCACATCCTCCGTATAAGTCCAGGTTCACATTATCTCCTTCTATCCCTTTCTCCATCGTCTCTTCTCGATTTCTCTCTATATTTTTCCTCGATTTTGAGCCAAATCCGCTCTATTTCCTTTTGGATTTGATATTAAAATTGAGTCCAAATATCCCTGATCATCCCATTTCAGTCATTTCCAGCTCAACATTTCTGTTCCATATCATGTTCATCTCTTATCCATCTTGATCTGAGCTTTGATATCTTTCAATCACCTTCAATGGGGTCTCCCATTTAATTCCACCATTCGAAGCATAACCCCAGATCGATACTTGTTCTCGAGCCTAAATTTCTATTTACAGGAACATCACCACAAGTAGCTTCAACATCAATAGCGGCTCCGAGCAATTTTGAATGATGACGAAGATCAAGCACATCCTCCGCATAAGTCTAGGTTGAATCTAGAACAGAACCATCAATGAGCTTCTCACTCAAGCACCGCTTCTCTCAGATAGAGAAGAAAGTCCACCATCTTCGAGCACTCCATCGTATTCACACATAGATCTATCATTACGGCGCTAACGTCGGGTTGATCGATCGCTCAATGCGAGCATCGCAAAGCCATCATTGCCAGCGAAGCATACATCGGAGATTCGTTAAAGAACACAGGTCGACTCCAAAATCTATGCCGTCTGTACGATTAGATCAGAGAACTTGCATCTCAGCCACACACCGTTTTTGAGTATCACGTGAGAGGCACGTGAGTTCTAGGGGAGATATTTTGGGCCAAATTATAGTTTGACACCCCAGACTTCATTTAATCACCGAACATGTCCCCTATAGGTTAAGCACGTATTTCTTGGCAATTTTGCATGAGTACTCCCTGAGCTTTTTGTTGTTGACGGACCGGTCACTAGTGTTGAAGCTTTCATGAGCGCGATCACGTGATCGGGAGATTTGCACAATAACCCATTCCCCTTTCTGTTTTTTCACACGTGCCCCAAATCTCCAGAAAATGACAAAAACACCCCTAAATAATAAATAAACCCAATACATACTATATACATATTAAATAAAAATGCAAAGTATAAAAATTGAACAAAAACACATAAAAATACTATATTTTAGTTTATACACAGTATTAAATAAGTCTTGAAAAATAAAAAGATTTTCTATTTTTAATAAATCTTTTAAAAATATAAAAATAAAATAAACTTTAAAAATCATAAAAAATACAAAAACCTCTTTAAAAATCTAACAAAAATTATCCTTAGTATATTTTTATTTTACACAATAAACCAAAAACATGATAAAAGATTAATACTATAATTCATAAAAAATTCAAAATACATAAAAGCATGGAAAATTCATAACTAATTCAAGAAAATTCACTAAAAACGCACACCCTATCATTTTAATGATAACTTCGTCTACTTTCCATTAAAAATAAAATAAAAATTTTAATTTACTGTTTTCTATTTAAAAATAAAAAATACTCTATTGTTTTCAATAAAAATAGTTTCCTTACCTTAACAATAATACAAAAACCATAAAAACCTAAAAACTCTTATCAATTTCATAAAAATGGGACAACAAAGTAAATCATAAAATAACAAAATAAAAACCAAATAAAAATTACAAAACATTTTCTAAAATTAAAAAAAATGTAAAAAATACTTAAAATCAAAAAAATAATATAAAATTCATTAAAATTCAAATAAATATCCAGAAAATACTTAAAAAATAAAATAATAGGAAACCATTTACATTAGCTTTTCTATAGTTTAACCCTAATTTTCATAAGTTTACGTCCTTGAGTTTGACACTCCCGTATGTTATTGCTATACATCAAAGTTTAGGAGTATAAATAAGAAAAATAAAATTTTCTGCTAAAACCCACCTGATCGATACAACAACCTTTTTATCTCTAGATCGGGTGATATTTTTCAGATGGCATCGTTTCCAGGGAGGTAGCGCTCGAGTAGATCGTTGGCCTTAGGTTTAGGGTTTACTTTTCGTTATTTTATTTTTTAACTTCACGGCTTCTTGTTTCTGATTTGTGCACTATTGGATTTGAGCCGCACATTTGAGAACCGACGAGACGACGCATTTTCTTAACCTTTTTGTAATTCCTTGTAAAGAAAAGATATAAAGATCAAGGGTATTTTTTTCGCTTTCTGTTTTTGTAGAAGGTACCCATAAGGGAATCCCGGCTTGTACCTTCCTCCCTCTCTTTCTCGGGGTCTGTTTCACCGAGTGTCATGCACTTGGGGAAGCAGAGCACCCACCGCAGCTTTTCTCGCTTCACGATTTTCTCGATGGTTTTCCATGGCTTTCTCGAAAATAGGTGCTTGCTTAGGGTTTTCAGTTTTTCTCTTCTTGAGCCTCCATATCTAGTTTTAGGACATGTAGCATAAGTACATGCTTATCTAGGGCAAAAATAAAAAGAAAAAACTGTTAGACGATTCTCTGAAAATCCTCAAGAAAATTGATAACCTAAAATTTAAATCGGGACTGCTAATTTTATATGACCTAAAAAGAAACATAACAGACTCACTTGTATTGGGAGAGCAATCCATAGCGCATGAATTGCGGGTACTCTCTAAATTTGTGTGTGAGAGACGATCCTTAAGGTTAGAACCAGAATAGGAATTTCTTTCAGAATACTACTGACTTCATACGGTCAATCACTTGTTCTTCAATGGAGACTCTCGTGTAGTCAGAAATGGTCTTAGTTTTCTTAGCATAGTGGGAGGTTTAGAGGACACTGCGTAAGGCTTAGTCCTCGAGTTCGGATAGTCAGAAACTGTCTGTACTTACTCCCATACTGGCTGAGAATAGGTGTTTTTCTGTAAGAATTCGCGATTGTCTTCTGAGGAAGTTTCAGGTGCCTATCAACTTGCAAATATGTGAAAAGATCTGTTTGCCAGATAACCCGAAAACTGAATAGATAAAAGACCAAACTTTTACGGTCATCACCAGGTTGAGTTGATGAATCAGGGGTATTGCTTTACGTGTAATTTTGTGGTGTGAGTCTGATCTATGGGATCTTTCGTAGTCACTCGCAGATACATCGTAGTCACTCGCAGTCTGTATCTTGTCTTGTCTAGAGTCAACTTTTTATTTTTCTTGAGTCACGATGATGGGTAGACGGTCTCTTAGGCTGACTCTGATGGAAACGCTTCCAGGCGCATCTACCCATTTATCTAGGTTAGTTCGATACATCTCGTGTCTTGAACCTAGGCTGAGTCACCCTTCTTTCTCCGAGTATGACTAACCTCGGAGAGTCCTCTCCTTTTGTTTCTTTGACTTCTCCATTTCTTCTGTCCCTTTCTCTTCAGTTACTTCGATTCATCTTTCAGTTATATCTGTGATAGTTGAGCATAGGTATGAGACTCGTGAGATGAGTATTGATTAGATGAGAAATCCGGGTCCACGAGTTACTGAGATAGGAGTACGGATGGAGCAGCATGCATCTTATTCGGGAGCTGAGTCAGTTTCTACATCAGATCTTTCAACCTTCTTGATTGACTCAGATTTCATCTCACTTTTGCTGAAGTTTCATGGAAAACTGCATGAGGAGTTGTACGAGCATCTTACGAGTTCGAGGAGGTTTGCAGCACTCGATTTTACTCAGATACTACACCTGAGAACGCAATGACGAAGACCTTTCCCTTGACACTCAAGGACGGGAGATGCGAGATGGCTCCAACAATTAGGAAAGGAGAGAGCTAACTAAGGTACACTTCGAGATGCCTTTATTAGGAAAATTTACCCCATTAGCCGAGCCAACTTTATGCGGTCCGTTATCAAAGATTTTTCATATGATCCTCACGAGTCACTTCAGGATATGTGTCTCAGATTCCAGACTCTTTCGAGGATATTTCCGTATCATGGGATCTCCAGAGATTAATTAGCTCAGATATTCTATCTGGGGATGATCGCAGAACAACAAGTATTGGTTGATGCCTCATGTGGCGGTTTAGACCTCATTCTTGATGAGGATTTACTTTGGAATCTCTTCGGAAAGATTTCTGATGTCAAAACGATACATGAAGGATATGCCATACAATCTAAATGTGATCCACCTTTCACTGATTTAGGTATCACACATCAGGCAGTTGATGTGGACACTGATGCAATATCGAGGATGGATATTGAATCGATAGTAGAGAGTTCTCTTCTTCATAGAACAACACATACTCTATTCAATTCTCAGCCGGAATATGAGTTTGTTCCGTGTCTCCCAGTTCAGGAATCTTGGATACATATCCCTCAGGTATTCCAAGATATATAGAGAGAACCTGCGATGTTTCAGCCGACCTATCAACCTATTCAGTTTCCATATCATGACCATCGCTATGAATAGCAACCTCAGGAGCAGTTCACCTCAGACTCATTTACTTATTATGAGAGTCTTCAGCAACCCAAGATGGATGTGGGATATTACTTTGAAAGTCATGATATAGATAGTACCACATTCGGTCATTTTATCCATTTGATTCATGAAAAAACTGCATACCAAAGGGAGCAGGTGGCACCTTCAGAGATTGTATTTCCAGCATTTTTACAAAGTAGATAACAATTTCAGATTTTCCCGCTTCACATGATTCCTTGAAGGAGCATACAATTGGCAACGATGCAAGTGTACATTCCAATTTTGAGACTCTTCATAGTGAAGGCAAAAAATCACAAAAAAATAGAAAAAAAAGAGAAAATCCAAAAAAAGTAATAAAGATAAGACTCCTGACTCTTCTGACGGATCTCGAGCTTCTGCGATTCATGGAGCTCGTCTCCGTTTTAGGGAAAAAATTTCTCCTTCTTCTTCTTCTAATCATCCAAGTGTACATATGATTAATACGGAGGATGTACATATACCCTTTACAGATGCTCTGAATCTAGAGAAAGGAGAAAAAATCATAAAATTTTAAAAAGATCCAAGATTCAAAATTTACGAAAGAGATGTTGGACCGAATTCATATCAAGCTCACTCTTTTGGAGGTATTGGTCCACATACCTCTTCTTTAAAATGCCTGAAGCAGCATACCACGTCGAAAAAGAAGAAGAGGCGTAATCATTGTTCTGAGAAACAAGTGTTGACCATTTCCACTTGCTACGCCATCCAACACACATCTCCCAAGAAGAGAAAGAAAGACATGGGAGTACCATTTGTCAGTTGTCATATTTCAGATCATGAATTCGAGCACACCTTATTGGAAAACTGGCCGTCAGTGAATATTTTACCCTTCCATCTTCTCGAGACTCTTCATTTAGGGCGTCTTAAGCAAACCAGAATGATTCTTCAGTTTTCAGATCGATAGGTCAAGATGCCGAAGGGTATACTTTATGATGTTGTCGTGATGGTACAATGCATGAAATTCACTGTGGATTTTGTGGTCCTAGACTCTGGCTCATCAATACCATCACAGGTTGCTGCCATAATTCTTGGTCAGCCTTTTTATGTTTGGCAAAGGTAGTAATTGATTATGGGATAGACATTGTCATGTGTTCTTCTAGCAGCGCAGTGCCGAGCTTCGAGCCAATAGAGACTCTATCAACATATGAGTATGTTTTCTGGCCATCAGAAAGAAAGACATGTGGGATTACAGCTGAAATACGACATAATCATATCTCTTCTGATTATACAAAAACCCAAGATTTCCTCTCCAGAGAGGAAAATTTGGAGAACATAGATTTTGGTGATCCGATTACACATATTTGGAGATGTGTTGACAAGATCTGTAATATCTATATCATTGGGTCAAACCCGCTGGTGGCACGTACTCTGAAGATCGAACTTGTTTCGGTTATAAATCCTTTATTCAAGCCTTCATGTCATGAGAAAATTGAGCCATCTTTTCATGCAGATTCAAATAAGAGCTTAGTTGATGAGGAGATTGATCAGATCAATAGATTTTGGACTCTTTCTCACTTCTACTCCAGACACAATACTGATGTCTCTATAATCACACAGAGTTGAGGATATAATGCTAGAGTATGAGTCTTCATTTTCTTATTTCGGCGCTAATGATCATAGTGATTCAGAGACTGAGATGTAACTCTCAGAGGTCAGTTTTGTCCATCTTTTCGGCCATGTGAGCCGCTCCTCACCGGTCGACATAGGTCAGGGTTCCTCTGATTTAGATATAGATATCTCTTAGGATGACCTCATGTTGACCTAACTCTTGTACATTCCTTCGTTCCCAGGTTGCACAAGAAGGCCACTCTTTGGCTTTCTTAAGCTTAAACATTTCGTTCACTTTGTACATATTATCGATTTTATTCATTCTTCTGGTGTTTGTTGTACACCCTTAGGTATCATCTAGAATGTTTGATATACTTAAGATGTGCTTTATCCAAAGTAATGAGGGGTGTGTAAACACCGTGTTATTCACACCGTTCTGTTCTATTACCCCTGATTTTGCTTCGACTTAGGGTACGCATCACCCTAAGTATGGGGGGGTAATATCGTTCATTATCGTCTTTTGATTGTTTTTTTATTTTTGTATCGTCTTCTCTCTCTCGCTTGTCCCTCACTTGTTGATATTCTTCTCTATACTTAGGGATATTTTACCCCAAGTATAGAGGGGACAAGTCGATCCATTGAGTGTGTACATTTTCTTGACATCGATCATCTTCAGTTTTGAGCCTGCTATCCTCATGATTACTTGATCCTAAGTATATAGGGGATGATCGATTTCTATTCGTTTGTTCATTGTTCTTTGAGTCATTATAGTATATATTTTTTTTTCACCGATCTATACTTAGCCCGAGTTATGTCTTCCTTGACCGCTTTTTTATCACTATGAGGACATAGTTCATGCTAAGTATAGGGGGTGTCATATATATATATATATATATGCTATATATACTTTAGAAGCCATAACTCATACTTTATTGTATTTTTAATAATATGGCTCTAAAAGTATGGGTTTATATTGTGGTTTTTTAAAAATCATAAGAAAACCGTAAATTTGATTTAAAAAAACCTAAAAATTATATAAAAATGTGTTATAAAAAACTTGAATAAAATCCTTAAGTATATAAAATTTTTAAATAAAATCCTTAAAAGGTTCCAAATAAAATTCTTGTAAAATCTTGTATAAAAGCCGTATAATTTTGTATGTAAAATGTGTATCAAATCCTTTGTAAAATGTAATTAATTCTGGTAAAATTTCTGTAAACAAATTAATCTACTAACTTTTTCAAAAAGACCCTGAAATTTGAAAAGTTTTAAGCTCAATAAAAATTTGCAAAACCCTTTAAAAATTACATAAAAATTTTAAGTCAGAAAATTCACTTCATAGAAAATTATTGCATTCATTCCTTCAAAAAAATTATTGCATTCATTCACGTTTTTCGGAACAAGTGTGATTCTTGAACCGAATGGATCTATGTCCGAGAGATGGAGCTCGGTTTAAGCCTCAATCCACTTAATTCTAAAGGGACTTTATTAGGAACTGGAATTAAGACTCTTCAGGTCTTTTAGACTTAATTCTTTGGGTTACATGAGATCGTGTTCGGAATTCAACTTGAAAGTACCTAAGTAGGTGATGAATCCCCATTCATCACTCTTTATTCCTTTATTTTAGCTAGAAATCTTGGTAAAATACCTTGTAAATATTTGTAAATATCATAAATTATCAAAATACATGCATCATGTAATTATTCATAATTAGCATGTTTTTGTGTAAAAATAAAGGAATAAAGAAATAAAAGAAAGGAGGGAAATATTTAGAATAAATATTGAGTGACCTAATCCCAAGGGAGGGCTCAACATGGGCCTGACCGCAAAAGAAACCAAGTAGAGGGAGATAAGGTCAATCATGCTTGCACATACACCTATGTATATAAATAATTTTATTTTCCTCAAAATAAAAATAAAAAGGTGTTTCTCATATTTTGTACATATTTATAAAAACAAAATAAAAAAAGAAAAAGAAAAAGAAAAATAATAAAAGCCATTTCCCACCTTGTATATATACCATGTACATATGTATATAGATCTATTTATTTAACTACTGTAAATAAATCATAAAAATAAAATAAAAATATATTTTTAATCCAAATTTTATGTTATAAATAAATAAAATATAAAATTGGAATAATTGTACAAAAATAAAACAAAAAAATAAAATTCAAAAATACATAGGTACATATACCTATATATAATAATAATGTAATGTAAATACGTTATTTATTTTTTAAAAAAATAAATAAAAAATCACTAAAAAATAACTTTAAAAAATAATAAGCATTTTTCATGTTCAAACTTTTTTGAAATAAAATCATTTAATAATTTTAAATAAATTTACAAATAATTAACCAAAGGAACTTTTCCATTGGTCCACGGGGGATTGTTGACCCCCGGTCAACTCTCCCCCGTGGACCACTTCCTCGCGAATCGGGTTTCTGACCCGATTTCTCAAAATTTTCCCAACCTAACCCGACCTCCATTCATTCAAACCCCGAGCCCCGATTATCATTGATTGATCCGAGACCCTCGCCTGGGAATCTACCTAGGGATCCGAGCTCCGATACACTCGCCCGACCCCCGTCTTCCCAGACCCCTAGCACTATAAGTTCTCATCTCCATCGCATATTCCAGGTATCTTTGGCCATCGTCTTCCAGTCCCAGGACCTCCATCCTTCTCCCTAGAGTGACAGCTATCGAGTGAGGGTGTCACAGCGAGGAGTAGAGTGCTGCAGCCATTGATCTGGCGATCTTCGCCGTCGTGCTCCGCCACCGAGCGAGTTGAGCCTCTGGCATCGAGGAGCCATCGAGGCAAAGACCCCAGAAGCTCTCTGAGCACCAGCACAGTCGATATCGATTGTCAGGTACCCTCGATACCCCTTAGGTTAGGTTAATTTCTGATTTTCCCAATTTGCATCGCCAGCCATTTCACTCCGATCAGTTCATCCATTCGATCATCTGACCCCGGATTCACCTTCACGAGACCTCGTTCCACCTTCTCCGCACCTCCGATCACCATGGTTCGCTCTGGAACCAAGGCTCGGGTCTCCTCCGTCGTCGCTTCGCCGGAGCCCCCGCTCCTCCTCATTCCGACACCCCCTTCGTCCGTTAAAGGGTCGAGGCACTTTGCCCTTGACCCAGGTTTCTTTCTGTGCAGCTTGCAGGTTAAATCGACCTCATCTGGAGGTCAAGTCATTCGAGCACAACAACTCCGAGCCACCTTCATTGCCGGAGCTCTCCAGAACTTCTTATCCTCATCGGAGCCACCCACCAGCTGCAGACCAGCGTAGGCGTTCTTATCCACATCTCAGCAGCGCAGGAGGACCTCCACCGCGCGTATCAGGCTGGCGAAGTTCACCGGCGAAGTGTTCTTGGAGGACCTCCAGTTACTGTCCGATCGACCTCCTCCGCCAGTTCAGATCGTAGCCGTCCATTTACGGGAGGACTCCAGCCGTAGATCCATCTGAGGATCAGATCGGGAGCGTCATTCCAGCGAAGGGTTACCTGCGCTTCTCAGCCGTCAGATCTCCACGTAGCACCCCTTCCGCCGTCGATCGTTAATAAGAGGGGTAATTTCACTTAGGCCCCTCCTCTTTCTGCATTTATAGATTAGTCATGTAAATATTTTTCATAGTTGTTTTTATTTCAGAATATTTGCACCTTGGACCCTATGTTTATTTTATTTGCATTTTAGTCCCTGCCTTTGTGAGACACGTGCGTCGACACGTGATATTTTGGACATTTTGCATGTATGGGCTAGGTTTGTTTGGTTTGTTCATGTTATGAAATGAAAGAATAGTTTTGATATTTGCAGTTATACCCCTATGCGTGAATTAATTTGAACATGTGCTGATTATTTGTGAATTTTACACTTTCAACCCTAAGGATTTCGCACATGTTACAGTTTAGCCCACCGAACCTTGTTTTCTTGCAAATAGGTCCTTGTGTGCTGTAGCTCTTTTATTGGTTGAATAAAATAGCAAATAAACTCCAAATCAAGTGAAATTTGGATACGTAGCTCCTGCCACTGTATAAAAATTTCCCTAATTTTTTGGGACATTTTCCTTGTTTTTATTATTTTTAAAAAATCAAAAACACGTATTTTTGTTACTGTTTGGAAAATAAAATCAAAGAAAAATATAAAAACTTTTCTAAAAATTCTAAAAAAAGTAGGGATATTTTGTTTTGTTGTTTTCTAACTTCTATCCAATTTGTGGCCCTTTTGGATTTATAAAACCCATAAAATTGAAAAATCCTAAAAATCTTATAAAAATCATTAAAAATTCTATAAAATTAAAAAATGCAAACTTTTTTTTGTAGTTTAGCTTTTATATATGTTTTTTTGTAAAAATTGTCTTAAGAATTTTATAGGCCAATTATTTATTTTTTAACTGGCCTTTCAAGTCTGGTTGCACATTAATCTATTGTTTTCCCCCTTTCTTGATTTTTAGAAAATCAACTAAAAATTATAAAATTCCCATAAAATCACCAAAAACACTTAAAAATATATAAAACATAAAAACAATTTTATTTGAGTTTTTTGGGCATTCTTGAGTGATTAAATAAATTGTTGTATTTGATCTTTTATACAATTCTTATCTTTTCTTATATAATTAAAAACAAAAAAAAATTAAAAACATTTAAAATCCATCAAAAACATTTTCTTTCTTTATTTTATCTTCTTGACTACTTCGTAGGTTGTAAGGCCAATCCATGCTCCTTGAGTCCGACCCTGGTCGTTATACTAGGTTAATAAACTAGCGAGGACAGCTATTTGATTTTATTAATTTATCGTTCGATTTGGTGGTTCCTTAATTTTTCTTGATTGACCGATTCTCTCGATCCGGGTCGCAACGACCCTAGATTGATTTCTACCTTACCTGGATTTAGGAAAAGATATTTTTCGATCATCAGAATGGCGTCGTAGATGAGGAACATGGCTTAGTACTCTTTTTAGAGTTTTCGCGGTTTTCGCGGCTTTTTGTGCATATTTGTAAATATTTTTCTATTTGACATTGTTTGTTTATTTTTATAATAATTCGATCTGACACACTTCTGTTTCTATTTCTTGAGAGGTCCCGAGGACCGAGGCGGCTTTTTCGGAAGCCGAAGCAACCACGGGATTTGGAGGCGACTCTCTTCTTTACGGAGCTGCAGGAGAGCGTGAGGAGGAGAACCGAAGTGTGGAAGCCATGGAATAGCCGCAAAATAGTCGTAGTTTAGATTAGATTATCTTAATTGTATTTTCTGCAAACCAGTTATTTGTAATAATACAGGGACTCATACTAGACTTTGGTGACTTATCGGGATCTGTTTCGCCGAGCACCGGTGTGCTCGAGGGACCTCACCGCGGTTTTTCGCCGGTTTTGTTTTCTCGTATTTTATTTTGTTGCTTATCTGATTTACTCAGTTTTAGCCTTAGCTTAGGATTTTATTGATTGTGATGTAATTAATTAAGGCCCAATCCCTAATTATCTGTCTGTACCTATAGATCGATAATTGGACGTAATTAATTAAATCACAAGAAAAAGTTGAATTACTTAGGCTCTAGTCCACGTGCCTTAAGGAGTCACATACAGCGCATGCAGGATCCGTTGTGGAGGACACCGAGTGGCTCCCAAGATAGGACACCGGACTTAGGCTTAAGTACCCGACTACTGTGCTTACATGTAGAAATTGCTTCGTCTAGGGCCGGATTCTCGTGCATCATATAAGTAGTTTTATTTCAGTCTTTATTTTATGTGCGGATCATTTTGCATGTAGACTGCTGGAGTCAGGTACGCCTTCTATCTCTGCATGCATCATTGATTTTTTTTACGCATCGGCTTTTTCGTCTTCTCCCCCAGTTTTTGGACTTAACTAATCAGGAGAACCGAAAAATTCGTTAGGAGTTGTTTGCTTGAAAAATACATAAAAAACAAAAACTATAAAATTGGGACTGCTAAACACACTTGACCCTAAAAGACATCTCACTTAAAAATCTGTCTTGGGGAGAGCAACCCCCTCATTGTCTGGTTTGATTGAGTGAGAGAGCAGCCCGAACACTAGGCTAGTGCCATATCCGAGCCTTGATGAATCTCGGATTCATCACTCTAAATCTCATTTATTAAGATCAAGTCCCTCAAAATCAACAAAATTTCTGCATTTATTCTGCATAATTATCATTCATGCATGTTTTGATAAGAATTGCATTTTATCCATAATTTCTGCACAAAATAAGAAGCCAAAAATCCAACCCAAATTTGACCTGTAAATAGCCTAACTTCCTGGATTTTTAACTCCTTCATGCTAACACGGCATAACCCAAAACCACTTCCACTGTGTACATATCACTCACAAGAATAAATAAAAAATACAAAAAATCACTAACCCCGAATAAGTGGACCAAAAACCCAAACCCTAATTTCAGGATTTTCAGACTCAAAGCCACATATCTTCCTCATCCAACGTCCGATTTTATCCTACTCACTTTTGAACTAATATACATTCAATTGCCTTCAAAACAAGACCAAGTTCAAGTGAATCAGAGCTCATATGTGAAAGTTGGGTTTTCGGCCTCTTTTGTACATTGTATATTTTAGCGGTTTTTGACCTGATATTTTATGTACATATTTTCTCAATTAATAAAAAAATCCAAAAAAAAATAGATTTAGGTATCTTCATTTATCTTTGAGTCCTCCATATTTTTTCCGGATTTTTTATCTGATTTAAAAATAACAAAAAAATTTAGAAACCTAAAATCTAGGTTTCTATGTACATGGGATACCCCAAAAAACCGCTTTGTGCATTTGATCAATTTTCGCTTTGATGTCTCATGAAAGTTGTATATCTCATTGAGACGAGTAATTTTCGTGAAGAAACTTTTTTGATCCGAGTTCATTTGCTATTTTTTAACGATTTTACAAAGGTTTTATTCGCGGATTTTTCTGGTGCTGACACGTGGCAGCCCCAGAGGCCGCCACGTGTCAGCCATTTTTGACCATTTTATTATTCAATTTATAAAAATAAAATAAAATAAAATAAAATAAATAAAAATAAAAAATATAAATATAAATTACTCACACGTGCGAGGCACGTGCCCCCAGGCACGCGCCAAGCACGTGCACGCCCCCTCTCTTACGTCCCCGCCACGTGGCCGAGTCTGGGTCGTTCGATAAGCGGTCGATCGAACGGCACGCTACCCGTCGTCAACCTTAGAAACTTCCGCCGCCTTACGCCTTTCGTCTTCGCGTCGCCAACGAACCCCGCCTTCCTCGCCAAACGGCCAACCCTTCGGACCCCGCTATCTTCGCAACCACCGCTGCCCGTGATCTGCTCCGCATCTCCCGTCGACCGTTCCACCTCCCTCGCAACCCTATTTAAGAAATGCCTCGTCCATCTTGTCCCTTCATCTGTCGTTCTCCCTCCGGTCGTGACAGTCGCGCCAACGTGATCCGAGGTTCTTCCTCGTCGCAGCGCTGCCATCAGCAGCTGCCCCGCTCCGGTTTCAAGCACCGTCGAGCCCCTTGCCTCCTTCCAGGTACTTTCTTTATCTCTCTCTCTCTCTCTATCTCTCTCTATCTCTATCTCTCTCTCTCTGCCTCCGAGCTTTTCTCTCTGCTCGGAGCTTCGCTTCTCATCCCCGACTCCGACAAACTCCGCCTGGACACTGCTCCACCGCCTTCATCTACTTCGCCTCCGCTTCGACTCCGAAGCATCGAGCCACCGCTTCATCGATATCCGCGCCACGCCACCAACGTGCTAGCACCAACTTCATCCTGCCTTCTTCGACATCAAGCTCATCGTCAACAACAGTTGCCGCCGCCTTCACCTGCCTTCACGCATCTACAACTCCATCGCCTCTGCCCACGCGTCTCCACCGCCGACCCCTGGCCGTGTGTTGGCCGATGACGACCAGTCCTTCACCTGGAGCTCCTCCTCCGCAGCCAAGGCCAAAGGAGCTTCTCTGCCGCCTTAGTCTTCTCCGCCAACGCCCGTCACCGACTCCATATTTGAGCTACTCCACCAGATCTCGGAGCACCACCACGCTCTCGCCTCAACCGCAGGAGCACGGCCGGAGTCCACCGCCAGCAGCACCCTCGACCGTCAGCCAGAGACTCTGCCGGACCGCCCCCCTCCGCATCGCGCGACCGGGCAAGGCCCGAGGCCCCCACTCATGCGCTACGCACGTGAGTCTGGGGGAACTTGCACCGACACCCCCAGGCGTCCCCCATTTCAGCAAGAGATCCAGGGGGATCACGCGCTATACATGTGACCGCCTGGTCTAATTACAAGGAAGCCCCCCCAAAGATATGCATAGTGCGCACCAGTCCTTCCAATCCAAGGGCACGTGCACAGCACGTGCCTCTAGGAAAAATTGCAAGAATTCCCCCTTGAGTTTTGGTAATTACATCTAGGCCCTTTTGCATATTTTATTTATTTATATATATTGCAAACATTCCCCTGTGTTCCCCCCTTTGTCTTGAACCTTTTCTCTACATCATTTTATTTATTAAAAATTGGCATTGTGTTTCTCAATTAATTCTCTTCATTTTGATATACAGTGGATATTTTTGTGATTAACGGTTAATTAATAATTAATTATTCTGTCGAAATTAGTAAATTTTGTCCATTTCTTGCTCTGAAATTTTTATTTGATTAACCGTTGCTCTAAAAATTCTCGAAAAATCACATATGGTAGAGTTAATTGTGCTTAACATTATGCCCAAAAATAATTGCATTTTCATGCATCTTTTGCTCTGTAATAATCATTTTGCACATTTCACTATTTAATTTTTAATAGGTATTAGATCTCACATTTTTGAGGTTTAGGACTTTTCTGAGATCAATCACCTAGTGATAGATCTTAGATAATTTTGGTCCTAAAAAATAAATAGGTTTAATATTTATTATAATTAAATATTGAAAATCATTCCGTTTGCATTTAAAAATTCATAAAAAAATCATATTGCATCCAAAAATTCCAAATAAATTTATAGTGTACTCACTCATTTCATCATATCTTACATTGTGGCCGAGTTTCATATTTTTCGGACATCGTTTGATTGAAATTTACTTTTTAGTCCCTAAAATAGGCCAAAATTGCATCTCGCATCCCTTTATCGCATTAAAAATTCCAAAAAAAACCGCCTAGAAAACCGAACACGAAATTGGATAAACATAATTCTAGATTGTTCCTTTGCCTCCTTGTGATCGACCTTGGGACTTGCCCGAGTAAAATAAACATAAAAACCACTTGATTGAAATTGATTAAAAATTTGTGGTTATTTCTTGACCGTTTCCAATCGCCGCCTACAACACATTTATTTTCACACACGAAGATAAAAAACAACTCCTTAAAGCCGCGATTTTCGGACTCGTCAGATGGCGTCGTTGCTGGGGAGGCAAATGGCTTAGTTTGGTGTTTTAAAATTTTTCTGATTGGTTTTCCGCATTCGGGTAGTATGACCCTCGAATTTTTCACTGTGAATACCATTTTATTTTCAGCATTTATTTCGCTTGTTATATTTTTGAGTCACTCTCTGACATCCTCTCTCTTATTTTTCTTGCGAGGTACGCGGCATACATGGCGCGGTTTTCAAGAAACCGACGCATCTTCACCGATATCCGTAAAGTTGCAATTAAACTAAGATCGAGTCGCGTCGTGAGACAGCGTAGAGTTTAGGTTTTTCATTTCTGCAATTTTATTTACTTGCTTGTTTTACAGTGGTGTCCGTTTGGACTCTCGCGTATGTAAAAAGATTCTGAACTCTTCTTGTGGTGTGCCGTGGCCTGTTTCACTCTCCGGCGAGGGTGGGGCCCGACTTGAGTGGCGATTAGAATAGACCTGCACATACGGCTCTCAGAGCATTTATATTTTTGCTTGTGCTCGTAGGATCTAAGGACACACTGCACTTTAACTGAGACGCACATAGATCGTACAACTTAGCCAAAAATTTAAATCAATTCTTGCCCGCTAATAGAACTTTCTACTTAGGTGTGGTTTTCATCGGCTTGCATTCATTTAGAATAATTTCAATTATGTATTGCATCCCACATGGAGATTGCGAGGAGGTACTGTAAGTCTTCTAACTAGGCATACATCATTGTTTTCGCGTGCATCGACTTTTTCCGAATTCCTCCCTCTTGTTTTATCACATAATTTTAAAGGAAATTGGGATTGTATGGTAGACGTGTATTTGTGCTCATTTAATTTTTTAGTGATCACCTCATTAAAATTGGGACTGCTAAATTTAACTGATTTTAAGAACCCATAAAATCAAGAATTTCTGCGGGAGAGCAACCCCGACATTGTTTGATTTTATATTGCAGCGAGAAGAGAGACGCACACTAGGATAGAGCCAAGCCAAGATTTTCATCTAGACTACTGATTTTTAAAAACGATTAGCTACTTCTCAGTGAGGAATACGGGTAGCCGTTTACGGTCTGGACTTCCTAACAGAGTGGGTGGTTTAAAGGACACTGCGCAAGGCTTCGTCCTTAAGTAACACGGGTAGCCATTTACGGTCCGTACTTACACCTATACTGGCTGAAAGTGGATGCAACTAGTCGTACGAAATCGGGACAGTCTTTAAGGAAATATTGGCACCCAACAGCTCGTTTAAACGGCTTGCAAGACTTGAATTCTCACCAATTAAAACTGACAAGATAATTGGCCGAACTCTTACGGTCTTCACTGAGTGAGTTGGTGAAAGACATCTTTGTATTGTGTTTGGTTTGTGCGTAGAAAGTAAGTAATCAACGAATACCGCACACTTGTGCCTACATCATAAACCGCAAACCTCTTGTTGACCGCGAGAATGGAAGATTGTGGTAATTCTTGTTCGGACTCCACGAACCCTTCTTTCACTCCCACAAACTTTCCAATCTCAAAAGCCCAGAGAAACTCTTACTCTGGACCTTCTTAGCCTCCGAGAAACCCTTCCCAAGAACCCTACTCTTACGATTCGTTCTTCTTCCTAGAGGGAGGACAGACCCACACTGTCTCTTGCTCACCCAAATAGCTCGAAAACTGTTACATCAATTCTTTCCACTCTATTAACTCGAACCCCTTATATTTTGAAGGTGAAGAAGAAGAGATGCCATCCAAGATGTCTTCCAAGAAAGATCCTGAAGATGAAACCAATGACGATGCTATTCAAATGATCCTAGCGATATTGGCTACATCTGAGCAGCAACAACAGTTACTAAGAGCACAGCTAGAGCTATTAAATGCTGGGGAAGAAGTGCCAATGGAAGCCGCATACAACCCTGGACAGTACAGAGTGTGGAATTATTTGCAGCCACCACAACCGGAGATACATTAGGAACTGAAGCCACATTTTGTAAGTCAATTACCTCAATTCCATGGTAATACGACTGAGGAGACATATGAATTCTTGTGGGACCTGGAGCTGATATGTTCTAATCTGAGACACCCACAAGTCAGCCAAGACTACATTCGTCTCACTGCAATACCTTTCGCCTTGAAAGGGAAAGCATACTACTGGGTGAAAAACTTGGGGGTGAATGTGACTACTTATGAAAGGTTCAAAAACCTATTTCTGAAGAAATTCTACCCCTTGAGTCGGACCAATCAAATGAGGACCCGCATCACATGCTTCTCTCAGATGCCCAATGAACCACTCTGTGAGGCATGGGATAGGTTTAAGGACCTACTACAAAAATGTCCCTGCCATGATCTGGACAACAACATCCTAGTGCAGTCACTCTACTCTGACCTTAACCACGAGACTCAAGGGTTAGTTAGTGCTGCCTGTGGAGGGAATTACACATCGCATGGAGCTGAGACCGTCTGGAAAATACTAGAGCAGATGGAAGAAACAAGCCGGTCTCAAATTGCCAGTAGAGCATACACTGATTCCCTGAACACCCTTCAAGACAAAGGCGGAAAGCAGACGGTTGCAGACATAGCAGAGGACTTGATTCCAAACATGCACTTCATTGTTGATAAACTGACAATAGTGGATAAGAGAATGAGCGACATCGACAACAGAATCTCTCAATTCCCAAAGCAGATTGAGGAGCTCACTACGAAGATGTCCAAGATGAGGATGCCTACTGCACCAACGGTTCCGAACTATCATGTGCACCATGTACAGGAGCAGCCAGGACCAGAACAATAGCAACCGTGGGCACAGAACCAATCCTATGCCCTAGCTTTCCAGCAGCCACCCCCACCGGGCGAAATAATCAAAAAAGCCCCACCCATGACATTTGAAATAAACAGCATTTGGTATACACAGGACACTACCCGACAGGGTAGTATGGAAGACCGCCAGCCCTATCAACATCCACCCACTTTCTATAATGTCGCATTTCCTCAGCCTCCACAGCACCCTCAGAACACTGCATCTTCTCAGCATCTGAAGCAGCAGTAGCCCTACAATCGCCAGAACCAACCTCAGCAATACCGTCAGCAACACCAAGCTCCCAGACCATCAGCTCAATCATCCAATCCTCCAGAAGAACCTGTTGATCTCCAGAGACAAATGCTTGAAGAAATTCGCAGCTTCCGAAATGAGTTGTATGATCTACGGGTGGATGTTAATCGTCTATCCTGATGGAAGGATGAGCAGACTGTTCCAGGCACAACCATTCCCGCCCAAGTTCAAGCTAACCCCGATAGCTTGAATAAATCTCAATCATCTCAATACAATGGTCAGGTATACTATTCAGATTTTTCTCAATCTGAACATGAGATCCTTTCGTTTGACAATATCCATGCCATGTCACTCAAGAGCGGAAGGATCGTGGCCGTATCTAACCGGGCTAGGGAACCGGATGATGAAGACTCGGAAGATCAGCCGGAGGAAGCTTCTGAGGAGGATGAAGAAGGATGCCTGAAGATCCCAGCACAAGAGAAAGGGAAAGCATCTATGGAGTCTGCAGAGGACCTTGAATCTCTAGTTGCTGCAAAAATACCTTTGTTATCTTTTCAGCAACCTGATTGTGATTATTATCAAAATCTTATGATTGTAATAAAAACTCCAAGTCTAATAAAGATGCTCTTATTTATGATTCTGACCCTCTATCTCCTGTTTCAAATACTTCCATTCCCTTTCCCCATGCTCTCAAGAAGGGAAAACAAAAGAAAAACATTCAGGATGACCCAGTAATGGAAAGCTTCTGTCAGCAAAATATTACAGTCAATATACCCTTCGATCAGTATGTAGCCAGTAATCCAGCCTTTCAGAAATATTTAAAGGCAAAATGCACTCCCACCAGGACTCGTACAAAGAAAACAAGTCAATTTGTGGAGACTCACATCTTGACAGTTGCCACCACCAAATGTGTCAAAAACAAGCATCTGCCAAGAAAGAAAAGGGATCTGGGCGCCCATTATGTAGAGAGTCGCATTGGCGGCATTGCGTTCACACGCACAGTTCTCGACAATGGTTCTTCCATAAATCTTCTACCCTTAGCCTTATATTATAGATTGGAGTTAGACCCTCTCAAGAAATCATCATCTTTACTCCAATTTGCTGATAAATCTACCAAAAGACCTAAGGGAGAAGTGAAGAATGTCATCATCATTATTGAGGGTACAGAATACAAAGTGGACTTCACTGTCCTTGATATGGAGACTCCGAACCATTGAAAAGAATCGCAAAACATTCTTGGAAGACCATTCCTAAGAAACTCTAAGGCTGTGTTTGATTACGGGTCTGGCATGATAAAATTCTGTTGTCCAGGCGGAGAAATAGACTTGGAGATGAAATAAACAAAGTGGCAGAGGCCAGACTCCGAATCCACCACTGAAGATGCCGAAACATCAGAATGCAATCTCCTCAGAACAACTGGGTCGTGGGACCAACTGCCAGACATACAGACAGAAAGCACATCCTCTGAAGAAGAAATAATGCACAATGCAGTTTACGAGATATTTCCAAACATATCGAGACACCCAGATTATTACACTCTTGATGACACAGAAATCCTCTCGGATTTGTCAATCCCATCATCTCTGGGACAATCAAGAAATATCGATGACGAGTCGGACGTGGCTCTAGCCGAATTACCTTTCTACTTTAGCGATCCGACTCACCTTTCTTCGGAATTGGTAGCCAGCATCTCACACAGTGATTCACCGCCAACCGACACTGAACCAGATACAAAGATAATTCAGCCAGACCTGATTGATGATTCAGAATTACTAGAGCTGAAACCACTACCTCCCACGCTGAAGTATGCATTTCTCAATGGACCCAAAGAAAAATTCATTGTGATCATTAGCTCATCCTTAACACTGGATCAAGAGTCTAGACTACTCGAAGTCCTTGAGAGAAATCGAAAAGCCATCGGTTGGACTGTGTCGGATCTCGTAGGAATAAACCTCGCTCTCTGCTCTCACCAAATTTATGTTGAGGATAATGCAAGGCCTTCCCGATGAATTTCAGAGAAGATTAAGCCCCAATCTTTGGGAAGTAGTTAAGAAAGAGATAGAAAATTGGTGCAAAGCAGGATTTATATACCCCATTTCTAACTCCAATGGGTGGCCCCCCTTCATGTCGTCCTGAAGAAGTCGGGAATCCAGATGGTCACCAACGAGGAGGGGGTAGAGATCGCGACCCGAGTACCCACGTGTGGTGCGTCTGTGTCGATTACCGACGCTTGAATGCTGCGACCAAGAAAGATTACTTTCCACTGCCATTCATTGATCAAATCTTGGAGAGACTTGCAGGGAAAGCATTCTTCTGTTTTCTTGATGGGTACTCTGGCTACAATCAAGTAGCTATCTCTCCCGAGGACTAGGAAAAAACCACGTTCACATGTCCCTTCGGTACCTACGCATTCAAGTGCATGCCATTCGGGCTTTGCAATGCCCCATGCACATTTTAGCGGTGCATGATTGCCGTATTTGCTGAAGTGGTTGGTGATTTCCTGGAAGTCTTCATGGATGACTTCTCGGTTCATGGTGATTCATTTGATACATGTTTAGCACACTTGGACCGAGTTCTCCAGAGATGCTGGGAGGTTAATTTGGTACTCTCCTAGGAGAAAAGTCACTTTATGGTGACTAAGGGTATCGTGTTGGGGCATGTCATCTCCAAAAAGGGAATGGAGGTCGACCCTGCCAAGGTGGATATGATCAAGAAACTTGAGCCACCAACCAACGTCAAGTCAGTGAGGTCTTTCTTAGGGCATGTTGGATTTTGTCGAAGATTCATCCCTGATTTTTCAAAGATCGCCCGCCCACTGACTGAGCTCTTGAGTAAAGACACCGAGTTTATTGTAAATCACATGTGTCTAGAGGCCTTCGAGCTTCTGAAGAAGAAAATATGTGAATCGCCGATATTACAAGCTCCCGACTACTCTCTTCCCTTCGAGATCATGACTGATGCATCGGATTTTGCTGTCGGAGCAGTACTTGGATAAAGAAGAGATGGAATTCCTTATATGATTCACTACGCGAGCAAAGTGTTGGATCCTGCACAAAGAAATTACACAGTGACTGAAAAGGAGATGCTCGCAATTGTTTGGGCCCTTGAAAAATTCAGATCATACATATTTGGCTCCAAGGTGACGATTTTCACAGATCACACGACAATCAGATATCTCATGGATAAGAAGGATGCCAAGGCACGACTTTTGAGATGGATCTTGTTAATCCAGGAATTTAATTTGGAGATCAAGGATAATCATGGAATAAAGAATGTTGTTGCTGATCACCTTTCCCGAATCGAGCAAAACGATCATCCTGATACCTGACCAATTAAGGAGACTTTTCCATACGAATCAGTTTGCGTCATTGATTCAACCCCATGGTATTCCGACATAGTGAACTATCTTGTCTCCAAGAAGGTTCCCTTTGGTTGGACCAAGAGAATGATTGATCGATTAAAGTCAGATTCAAGAAAATACCATTGGGACGATCCTTTCCTTTTTTATGAAGGATCGGATTGTGTCTGGCGAAGATGTATTCCTCAGGAGGAATATCAGAGTGTCCTCACACATTGTCATTCTCTCGAGGCTGGAGGACACCATTCGGGAAAGAGAACCGCACACAAGGCACTCCAATATGGATTTTACTGGCGGACATTATTTCAGGATGCTAATGAATTTGTGCGGTCATGCTCAGTTTGTTAAAGAATGGGAGGGACTGTTGGTTATAAAGATGAAATGCCTATGCAACCAATGAGTTTCTGTGATGTTTTCGATGCATGGGAAATCGATTTTATGGGCCCCTTTTACAATAGCAATGGATTTGAGTACATCTTGTTAGCAGTTGACTATTTATCAAGATGGGTAGAGGCTATTCCAACCCGAACTACGGATAGCAAAATCGTCTTTAAATTCATCAAGGATAATATCATTGCAAGATTCAGGATACCAAAAGTTTTGATTTCTGATGGAGGTAGCCACTTTATGAACAGGGAGATGAGATCTTTGGCTAAGGAGTGCAAATTTGAGCATAGAATAGCCAACCCATATCATCCACAATCTAATGGCATGGCAGAGGTTTCTAATAGAGAGGTGAAGGGTATTCTTCAGAAGTTGGTCCGTCCAGATAGGAAGAATTGGTCGATGCTATTGGACCAAGTTCTATGGGCCTATAGGACAGCTTATAAGACCCCACTCGGTACTTCAACTTTTAGGATGATCTATGGCAAGCCATGCCATCTACCTGCAGAATTGATCCACAAATCTGAATGGGCGATCAAAAAGTTGAATTGGATTTGTCACCTTGGGAAATTATGTCGAGACCTAAATTTGAATGAGCTAATTGAAATCCGAAATCGGTCACATGACAACAGTGTGATTTATAAGGACAAAGTCAAGAGATGGCATGATAGACACATTCGAGACAAGACCTTTGTCCCTGGACAGAAAGTGTGGTTGTTTAACGTTCGGTTAAAGATTTTTCATGGGAAATTAAAATCAAAATGGACGGGACCATACATTGTCATCGATGTGCATACCAATGGAAGTTTAGATATTGCCGAACTCAAAGAGGATGCACAACCTTTCGCAGTAAATGGACAGTTGCTAAAGCCATATTTTGAATCACCCAAAGAGCAGACAGTTTAAGTTGAGGCCATCTATTTCACGCAGAGCGAGGACACTGAAAATTCATCAGATCAAACCCACCCACCCCCCGACCACATCGATCCCCTTGTACAGCTTCTCCCTCTACTTAGGCCAAGGACTAAGTATAGGGGGGACCGATGCCATTTGTATATACCATTTCTCTCATCACACTCTTTCTCCCGATCACTCCATTTCCACCCTTCTCTACTTAGGACAAGGCCTAAGTATAGGGGGAGACCGACATCCACTTGTATATACTCTCCTCATTCACATATCATGACCGCCTCTTTTCTGCTCTACTTCTTAACCCGTTGTATATAAATCTTTAACTCTCTTACGCTTAGCACGAGCTATGTCGTCATTATGCTTTTTGTGCTCTGAGGACACAGCACTTGCTAAGTATAGGGGGGTCTGTATATATACTTTGTATATATTTTACCCATATCTCGTACTTTCGCGTAAGTCTATATGTATTTACGTGATGGGTACTAACTTGAAAAAAAAAGAGTTTTTCTACTAACCATGCCCAAAATTTTTGAAAAAAATGGCTTCTTATTTCATTTTTTGCATCAAAAGAGAGAGAGAGAGAGAGAGAGAGAGAGGTGTTCCCAAATCACACACCTGCACTTCATCCAGCATCACATACATTTGCATCTGTGAAAAGTCATTGGGTTCTGAACCGAGTTAGGAGCCGAAACCGAGAGTGGTCTGGATTTGATCTTAATCCACCTAATTTTCAGAGGAACTTCACCGAGAAATAAGATTTTAAGAGCTTCAGGTCTTTTGACTTAATTCTTTAAGTTCCACATGACAATGTGCAGCGTTTGACTCTTAGTGTCTAACCTGGTCTCTTCATTCTGGGTACAACTCTGGAATAGGGAATTAATTTGTACTCTCGCACTATGCAATTAGCTCAACTCAGACGGGATGTTGGAAGACTGTGTGAGTCTCTTTTCTGGTAGCGTGGAAATCTAAAGATCGGAGTACGTGTTGAAATAAAGCTTCGTAAAAGGGATGGATGGCAGGGCGCAATTTTTTCTAAGACCCCAAAAAAATGTACGGAACAAAAAGATTCTATATCTGTAGGGGCACAACAAGATCCAAGGAGAACCACCAAAAATTCCAAATACAAAGAAGGAAATACCAAATAAAATCCGACCAAAAAGGTCCAAGTTTCAAGAAACCTGCAGATCTTGGTGGAGACTCGTCTACACTGGCCATCTTCACAAGGAGAGGTGACTACACTGGCCACCCTCCACTTCTTTTCCCTTTCTTCAAACTTCTCCCCCATTTCGATTGTGAACACAGCACGACAGACCTTAGAAGGAAATACCTGACTCCCCGAGGACGAGTTACTAGAGAGGAGAGGAGCATGGTAGTCCGGCATTCTGGATGGGAAGATCTAAAACCCTTCACACACATGAGTCGGTTATTCAATGTTCTTAGGGTATACTTTGGAAAGAGGATTGATCTAAGATGACTTTCTGTGGCATTGATATGTAGAACTTGAGGGCTGTTGATTTTAAATCCTAAGTCTCACAGAAGTTCCGACAAACAAATAATCCAAAGGTCGAGTTTAGTTTCACTTTCACCTTCAGTTCATGGTCTTGGTATGGAACCCAATCTCATTTCACCTCATGGCATTTCTTTTTGATGCTTAGGGACGAGCATGGTTTAAGTATAGGGGGATGATGAATCTCGGATTCATCACTCTAAATCTCATTTATTAAGCTCAAGTCCCTCAAAATCAACAGCATTTCTGCATTTATTCTGCATAATTATCATTCATGCATGTTTTCATAAGAATTGCATTTTATCCAAAATTTCTGCACAAAATAAGAAGCCAAAAATCCAAGCCAAATTTGACCTGTACATAGCTTAACTTCTCAGATTTTTAACTCCTTCATGCTAACACCACATAACCCAAAACCACTTCCACTGTGTACATATCACTCACAAGAATAAATAAAAAATACAAAAAAATCACTAGCCCAAATAGGTGGACCAAAAAACCAAACCCTAATTTCAGGATTTTCGGACTCAAAGCCACATATCTTCCTCATCCAGCGTCCGATTTTATCCTACTCACTTTTGAACTAATATACATTCAATTACCTTCAAAACAAGATCAAGTTCAAGTGAATCAGAGCTCATATGTGAAAGCTGGGTTTTGGGCCTCTTTTGTACATTGTATATTTTAGCGGTTTTTGACCTGATATTTTATGTACATATTTTCTCAATTAATAAAAAAAATCCAAAAAAATTAGATTTAGGTGTCTTCATTTATCTTTTAGTTCTCCATATTTTTTTCGGATTTTTTATCTGATTTAAAAATAATAAAAAAAATTAGAAAACCCAAAATCTAGGTATTCTATGTACATGGGATACCCCAAAAAATCACTTTGTACATTTCATCGATTTTGGATTTGATGTCATGAAAGTTGTAGATCTCATCTAGACGAGTAATTTTCGTGAAGAAACTTTTTTGATCCGAGGTCATTTGCTGATTTTTATCGATTTTACAAAGGTTTTATTCGCGGATTTTTCTGGTGCTGACACGTGGCCACTCCAAAGGCCGCCACGTGTCAGTCATTTTTGGCCATTTTATTATTAGATTTATAAAAAATAATAAAATAAAATAAAATAAAAATAAAAATAAAAAATATAAATTACCTGCACGTGCGAGGCACGTGCCCCCAGGCACGCGCCAAGCACGTGCACGCCCCCTCTCTTACGTCCCTGCCATGTGGCCGAGTCTGGGCCGTTCGATCAGTGGCCGATCGAACGACCCACTACCCGTCGTCAACCTCAGAAACTTCCACCGCCTCACGGCTTTCGTCTTCGTGCCGCCCTCCGCAAGCCTCGTCGCGCTGCCAACGAACCCCGCCTTCCTCGCCAAATGGCCAACCCTTCTGACCCTGCT
This sequence comes from Ottelia alismoides, assembly GCA_037367405.1. Classification (NCBI taxonomy): domain Eukaryota; kingdom Viridiplantae; phylum Streptophyta; class Magnoliopsida; order Alismatales; family Hydrocharitaceae; genus Ottelia; species Ottelia alismoides. The sequence goes on from JAZKJV010002675.1 coordinate 158,826, forward strand.
ATCTTCGCAACCACCGCCGCCCGCGATCTGCTCCGCATCTCCCGTCGGCCGTTCCACCTCCCTCGTAACCCTATTTAAGAAACGCCACGTCCACCTTGGCCCTTCATCCGTCGTTCTCCCTCCGGTCGTGACAGCTGCGCCGGCGTGATCCGAGGTTCTTCCTCGTCGCAGCGCCACCATCAGCAGGTGCCCCGCTCCAGTTTCAAGCACCGTCGAGCCCCTAGCCTCCTTCCAGGTACTTTCTTTCTCTCTCTCTATCTCTCTCTCTCTCTCTCCGCTCGGAGCTTCGCCTCTCATCCCCGACTCCGATAAACTCCGCCTCGACACTGCTCCACCGCCTTCATCTACTTTGCCTCCGCTCCGACTCCGGAGCATCGAGCCACCGCTTCATCGACATCCGTGCCACGCCACCAACGTGCTAGCACCATCTTCATCGCGCCCTCTTCGACCTCAAGCTCATCGTCAACAACAGTTGCCGCCGCCTTCACCTGCCTTCACGCGTCTACAACTCCATCACCTCCGCCCACGCATCTCCACCGTCGACCCCTGGCCATGTGTCAGCCGACGACGACCAATCCTTCACCTGGAGATCCTCCTCCGTAGCAAAGGCCAAAGGAGCTTCTCCGTCGCCTTAGTCTTCTCCGCCAACGCCCGTCACCGACTCCATCTTCGAGCTACTCCGCTGGAGCTCGGAACGCCACCACGCTCTCGCCTCAACCGCAGGAGCATGGCCGGAGTTCACCGCCAGCAGCACCCTCGACCGTCAGCCAGAGGCTCTGCCGGACCGCCCCCCTCCGCATCGCGACATTGGGCAAGGCCCGAGGCCCCCACTCACGCGCTACGCACGTAAGTCTGGGGGAACTTGCACCGACACCCCCGGGCGTCCCCCTTTTCGCCAAGAGATCCAGGGGATCACGCGCTATACACATGATCGCCTGGGCTAATTACAAGGAAGCCCCCCCCTGAAGATCTGCATAGTGCGCACCAGTCCTTCCAATCCAAGGGCACGTGCATAGCACGTGCCTCTTGTAAAAATTGCAATAATTCCACCCTAAGTTTTGGTAATTACATCTAGGCCCTTTTGCATATTTTATTTATTTATATCTATTGCAAACATACCCCTGTGTTCCCCCTTTGTCTTGAACCTTTTCTCTACATCATTTTATTTATTAAAAATTGGCATTGTGTTTCTCAATTAATTCTCTACATTTTGATATGATGTGGATATTTTTGTGATTAAAGGTTAATTAATAATTAATTATTCTGTGGAAATTAGTAAATTTTGTCCATTTCTTGCTCTGAAATTTTTATTTGATTAACTGTTGCTCTAAAAATTCTCAAAAAATCACATATTGTAGAGTTAATTGTGCTTAACATTGTATCCAAAAATAATTGCATTTGCATGCATCTTTTGCTCTGTAATAATCATTTTGCACATTTCACTATTTAATTTTTAATAGGTATTAGATCTCACATTTTTGAGGTTTATGACTTTTCTAAGATCAATCACCTAGTGATAGATCTTAGATAATTTTGTTCCTAAAAAATAAGTAGGTTTAATATTTATTATAATTAAATATTGAAAATCATTCTGTTTGCATTTAAAAATTCATAAAAAATTCATATTGCATCCAAAAATTCCAAAAAAATTTAGTGTACTCATTTCATCATATCTTACATTGTGGCCAAGTTTCATATTTTTCGGACATGGTTTGATTGAAATTTACATTTTAGTCCCTAAAATAGGCCAAAATTGCATCTCGCATACATTTATCGCATTAAAAATTCCAAAAAAAACCGCCTAGAAAACCGAATACGAAATTAGATAGACATAATTCTAGGTTGTTCCTTTTCCTCCTTGTGATCGACCTTTGGACTTTCCCAAGTAAAATAAACATAAAAACCACTTGATTGAAATTGATTAAAAATTTGTGGTTATTTCTTGACTGTTTCCGATCGCCGACTATAACACATTTATTTTCACACATGAAAATAAAAAACAACTCCTTAAAGCCACGATTTTCGGACTCGTCAAGCCCCGATCAGACTATCGACCTTTTATACGGGACAGTCTGGTTTGCGGATTGGATTCCTATCAGCCCGCGTAACCGCTGTGATATCCTGACTTTCTCACTTTAATAAAATTGAAAAGATAATTGACCGAGCTCTTACGGTCTTCAGCTCAGTGTTGAGTAGGAGAACTCGGGGTTTGTTTTCTCATCTTGTGTGTTTCCAGATCTCATACGCCCAACTCGCCAGATCAAGATGATGGGCAGGAGGTCTCTTAGGCAGCCTCTGGCTACACCACTTTTTAGCACTCCAGCCCGTTCATCTAGGTTGGTTCACGAGAGCCGAGACCCGAGTTCGATTCCGTCCTGTTCCCCCTTGACCCCCCTTCTACCAGTCCTGAGATATCAGTGCCAGATGTGAGACAACATACAGATGATTTATCGGCACTTGAGTTTGGGTTTTTTGCCTTTGTAGAGACCATGGTCAGCAGCGAGGAGCGCACCGAGGGTCAGAGGCCGGAGACGACCACATATGTCCTTTACCAGGGTGCGATCAACACCACCATGTTAGTTTCCCTCGAGACCATGCAGAGACAGATACGTGATCAGGGAGCTTTCATGGTGGAGATGAGGAGAGAAATGGAGCAGCTGAGGACTGCACGAGAGCAGCCGAGAGCCGAGGGACAGAGGGGCCCAGATCAGCCAGATGAGCCAGACCAGTCGGCCGAGCCGCCAAGATCGATGCGGGAGTTGCACAACCCCGGATCGACACTAATACACCGGTGGGTGGTTCTTCCAACGATCATGGGGGATTTCAAGTTCCCCACGAACACACTTCAGCTTCTCCCCCGCTTCCACAGCTTGCTATTGAGGAGCCCCATCTACATCTCCAGGAGTTCGAGATGATCTGCAGAATCGTCTACGATCGGCAGGTGGACGAGGACACCATCAGGATGATTGCTTTTCCCTTCTCCCTCGCCGACAGAGCATCCAATTGGATGAAGCACTTAGGGAGATTCGTACACACCTGGGAGCAGCTCTGCACCAAGTACTTGAACAAGTACTATCCACTCGGGCAGACCAATGTAGCGAGGGCCCTGATCAGCAACTTCTCCATGCTCCCTAATGAGCAGTTTCACGAGGCATGGGGGAGGTTTCGAGAGCTCACCGACAGATGCCTGCACCACGATATCACGAAGCTGAACCTAGTTCAGATCTTCTTCTACGGGTTGACACCATAGCTGCAGGGCCTGGTGAATGCTTCTTGTGGTGGTTCCTACTTCGCCAAGGATGAGGATCAGGTCTGGTCCATCTACGAGGAGATGGCAGATAACTACACAGTGATGTCCCAGACCCGACTCTACACTCAGGGATGTCCCCATCCACAGACCGTGCAGTACCAGAGGATAGCACGGGTCGATGCCAGTCCTTCCACTTCGTTCGTGGCAGTCACACAGGCCGAGTCCACAGCCGCGGACATGGGCATCATCAGCGAGATGCTGGACCGGATCGAGTTGATAGAGAAGAAGCAGTGTCAGGGCATCACGCAGATGGATCAGATGGCACAAACGCTGAGTGACATGAAGATACAACTCATGTATCTCCAGGAGGCACAGACGGCTTCTCAGCCACGTCTTCGGTCATGAGGATATCCGAGCAGCAGTGGCAGCTCGTCCCAGTACTCCAGTCAGCCTAGACAGGTTCACCTTGTACAGGCGGAGTCGCACCTGCAGCCACAGTCGCACTACTAGTTACCACCATCCCTAGACACTCAGATGGTGGTCTACCAGCCTGATCAGCCCCTAGCAGTACTCCCGCCACCCCCTACGAGCCGGAGTCGTTGATGGAGGTCAACGAGATTTGGTACGACCGACCCCAGCCCGGTATCCGACGAGACCATCCCGGATTCCGCTGGTCGGCCGGAGGCACCAGTTCCCAACAGCAGCCTCCAGTTCAGGGTGGCCAGTACGACCATCAGCGTGAGCAGCACCAGCAGCCCCAGTCCCCAGTTCAGCACCAGCAGCAGTCATCCCAGCCACAGCAGTACGGTCCTCGTCCCTATCAGCAGGGACAGCCTTGGAGGCGAGAGCAGCCTCAACAGCAGTATCATCCACAGTTCCTCTCTCATTTGCACCAGCAGCAGCAGCCTCACTACCAGCGAGGCCACCCGTCAGGTTCTCATGGGCCAGCCTATGAGAACCCCGCCTTGGATGATCCAGCCCGCCTCATGACCGAGCAGCAGTCCACCTTCCGACGGGAGATGGATGAGTTCCGCCAGGAGATGTGGGAGATTGTGAGAGGGAGGCAGCCATCCCTGCCCAGATTGAGCCGAACCCAAACAACCTCAAGAGGAAGTATAAGCAGGTAGAGTTAAATGAGATTACCACACCTAGTGCTTCACTTGGTGATATGTCTGCATACATGTTTGATGCTGATTTTGTTACATTTAGGAGCGGTAGGATGCCAGCAGGCGGCACCTCGTCTGAGCGACGTTCCCACACCACTCTAGGAGCGCCAGACGAGGTGGAGCGCGGTACTGATACCATGAGAGATGATGACGATGGTGCTGACGCCACCATGTATGATGATCCAGTCAATGGTACTGATGTCGTCGCTTCACCAGATGGAGGAGGTGGTACTGACGCCACCACGACAGTTGCTGAGTCAGAGCGCAGTACTGATGCCGCGAATCCATATGCCGAGGGTGGTACTGAGGCCACCATTTCCAGTTCTACTCGTCCTGTTGTTTTTCCTTCAGTACTAGTATCTTGGGACATTTCTACAAATAAAGGAAAGGGTTTGTTGTTTCCGGATCCGCATGTGTTGATTGATGATGTGTGTGTGGATTCTGCTGTTGATGAGCATGCTAGACCCTCTCCTAGTCCTTCATCTAAGAAAGACCCTGTGATCCCCTTTCCACGAGCACTTCACATGACAAAGAGGAAGAAAATAAAAAATCAGAAAAAAAATCACCAGATAGAGTTCATCCAGCAGATGATAGGTAGATTTCACATACAGCTGACTCTACAGGAGGCCTTGGAGAACATGCCTCTACTCCAGAGATCACTCAGAGGCAGGACCACAGTTAGGAGGAAGAGGAGGAACCATCAGTCTGAGATCCATGTGCTTACTCGTGCCACTTGTTTCGTGATTCGAAACCGTCTGCCAGCCAAGAGGCCAAATGTAGGAGCCCCGTAAGTCAGATGCCACATCCATGAGCAGAGGTTCGACCGCACTCTATTAGACAACAGTTCTTCGATCAACCTACTTCCGGCAGCCCTTCTCGATCGCTTCGAGTTGGGCCCTCTCCGACAGAGCAAGATGGTCCTTCAGTTTACTGATAGATCTGTCAAGAGGCTGAAGGGGTTGGTGAAGGACGTTGTTGTCACGATTCAGGGCCTGAAATTCCCCGTGGACTTCGTTGTGTTGGACATGGAGATCCCTGAGTCTATGACCAATACCCCCATCATTTTAGGACGCTCGTTCTTGGCCACAGCCAAGACAGTGTCCGACCATGATAGTGGGAAGGTGTACTTTCACGTCGAGGGCGAGAGTATATAATAGAGACCGTCGAGGAGACTAGAGCCAGAGATTCAGCTTGCTCAGAGCTGACTTCCGATTCAGAGCAGATGACAGAGGCAGGGCGAGACATCCACCAGGACTGCGATTTTGTGATTACATATAATGAGGCAGTTTGGGCAGATCCAGTCGCACAGGCCATCCTCTCACCTTCAGAGTTCACTGATGCAGAGACGCCAGCAGAGGAGAGCTTGGAGAGCGCATTCCTGGTCCAGGATATATCTCGGGCAGCAGACCCGGTTCCCGACCGCGAGATAGATTTGTGTGAGACTGATACAGATCCCTTGGAGTCAAATGTTGATTGGACAGAGTTTGATGATTCGATACCATGTCTGACTTCCATTGAGCCTACTGCTAGGGAGGAGCTTGATTCCGTGTAGAGCAGAGACAGTCCAGCAGAGCAACTTTCTCCAGATCCAGATTGTGAGCGAGAGTTCTTATTCCCCCATGCAGATTTGGCAGCATTCACTCAGACTTTTCAGAGGCCAGATCTGCCAGCACCTACTTGTCCAGAGCTGAAGCCGCTACCGTCGTCGCTAATGTATAGGTTCCTTGCAGGTGAGCATGAGATGTACCCAGTCATTATCTCCGCTGATTCGATTGGAGAGCAAGAATTCCGTCTGATGGGGGTTATTGAAAAGAACCGCAAGGCGATAGGATGGAGTGTAGCCGATCTCAAGGGATAAGTCCGGCCTTGTGCTCCCACCATATCTATCTTGTGGAGGAGGCTAAGCCGTCGCGTGAGTTCCAACGGCGGCTGAACCCGAATCTTCGAGAGGTTGTCATGAAGGAGATATCGAAATGGTTAAGTGTCGATTTTATCTACCCATCTCCGACTCCAAGTGGGTCAGTCTATTGCATGTGGTTCCCAAGAAGACGGGCATCACCACAGTTGTCAGTAAGTCTGGAGAGGAGATCGCTACCCGGGTACCCACTTCTTGGCGGGTATGTGCGGACTACAGACGATTGAACCAGGCCACCACGAAGGATCATTTCCCCCTGCCCTTTATTGATCAGATTATTGAGAGGCTGGCAGGGAAGATCCATTATTGTTTCTTGGATGGGTACTCCGGATATAATCAGGTGGCCATCGCGCCCGAGGACCAGGACAATACCACCTTCACCTGTCCCTTCGGGATATATGCTTTCAGACGCATGCCATTTGGAGTGTGCTTCCAGAGATGCATGTTGTCCATCTTTTTAAACATGATGGGGGAGTGCTTGGAGGTCTTCAGGGATGATTTCTTGGTCTACGGCGATGGATTCGATTCTTGTCTTGACTGCCTAGACCGAGTCCTTCAGCAATGCATTGAGGTACACCTTGTGTTGTCTTGGGAGAAGAGTCACTTCATGGTGACTCAGGGGATGGTGCTTGGCCATATCATCTCCAGCAGGGGCATGGAGGTTGATCCGGCCAAGGTGGATGTCATTAGAAAACTCAATCCACTGTCCAACTTGCGGCAGTTACGGTCTTTTCTGGGGTACGTCGGTTTCTACGGGCGCTTCATTCATGATTTTAGTTGATTGTCCGACCGTTGACTGATCTGCTGACGAAAGACACCGAGTTCCTCATAGATGATAAGTGTCTATCGTCATTTGAGACTCTCAAGAGTCGGGTTGTAGAGGATCCTGTTCTCCAGCCACCTGATTGGTCTCTCCCATTCGAGATCATGACGGACGCCTTCGATTTTTCCATGGTGGCCATGCTGGGACAGAGGAGGAATGGAGTCCCATTTGCTATTCACTACTCTAGTCGTACATTGGATGTCGCGCAACGGTACAGTCATTGAGAAGGAGATGCTAGCCGTACTTTTCACCCTAGATAAGTTCAAATCTTACATGGTTGGATCTAGAGTGAACATCTATACTGATCACACCGCCATCAGGTACCTCATGGCAAAGAAGGATGCCAAAGTCAGATTGACCAGATGGATCCTTCTACTCCAGAAGTTTGATATAGAGATTAAGGATAAGCCTGGAGTCAAGAATGTGGTGGCGGATCATCACTCCCGATTAGAGTATCTTGAGGATTCTGAGAAGATTGAGCCTATTTGTGAGACCTTCCGAGATGAAGCGATCCTTGCTATCGCCTCTCTCCCATGGTATGCGATATTGTGAACTATCTTGTCGCCAAAAAGTTCCACAAGATTGGCCCAGGCAGAAACTTGAGACCTTCCTCGCGAAGGCCAAGTTTTACCATTGGGAGGATCTCGTCCTTTATCATAAGGGAGGGGATAGTATCCGGCATCGGTGCATTCCTCAGGAGGAGCATCACAGCGTCCTTACTTACTGCCACAAGCTTGAGGAAGGAGGACATCACTCTGGGAGGAGAACGGCACATAAAGTACTCCAATCCGGCCTATGGTGGCCTACTCTGTTCAAGGACTCTGATGAGTTCGTGAAGGGGTGTACTGACTGTCAGAGGATGGGCACTTGTGGATAGCGTGATATGATGCTGATGCAGCCCATACACTTCTGTGAGGTTTTTGACGCATGGGGCATCGATTTCATGGGTCCATTCCCTAAGAGTCAGGGATTCGAGTACATTCTGTTGGCCGTGGATTATGTGAGTCGTTGGGTTGAGGCCATTCCCGCCCGAACCGCAGAAGCTAGGACTGTATGCAGATTTTTGAGGAAGAATATCATTTCACGGTTCGGGGTACCTCGAGTGTTGATATCTGACAGGGGGTCTCATTTCGTCAACGATAAGGTAAAGGCCCTTGCTAGCGAGTTCAACATAGACCATCGAGTAGCCACTCCATACCACCCTCAGACAAATGGTCTTGCTGAAGTGTCGAACAGGAAGATCAAGACTATATTGCAGAAAGTCGTCCGCCCTGACCGAAAGGATTGATCACAGCTTTTGGACTCAGTCTTGTGGGCATATAGGATGTCTTTCAAGACTCCTTTGGGTACATCTCCCTTTCGCCTCGTTTATGGCAAGCCGTGCCATTTACCTGTTGAGCTGAGACATAGGTCACTTTGGGTTGTTGCTGATATACTTTTGGATCCAGAGAGTGTAGGAGATCAGAGGAGGGCAGAGTTAGCAGCCCTAGAGGAGCTACGTGATACAACCTTTTCAAACAGCCTACATTATAAGGAGATAGTGAAGGAGTGGCATGATTCTCATATCAGCCACAAGAAGTTTGAGCCAGGACAGAGAGTATGGTTGTTTGATGCTAGGCTTCGTCTATTTCTAGGGAAGCTACAGAGCAAATGGAAGGGACCTTATTTGGTTAGAAAGGTACATGACAATGGGAGTATTGATATATCTGAGTTGTCTTCTGATGCTACCTTTCGTGTGAACGGTCAGCGGCTCAAACCATATCTAGATCATGAGCCATGGTCGTTGACGTTGCCCTGATTCACTTTGCGTGAGATGTGGTCTCTTGACTCACATCTATTGCATCTCACGTCTGAGTATCACTGTTCTTCCGACTTGTATAGATCCAGTTGTCCATATCACTCTATTCCTTAGTCACACACCCCTTTTCTCATCTTATGATTATGCTATACTTAGGGTGCACTTTACCCTAAAAATAAGGGAGGTGTAGGACTCTCGGGTATTCTATTCATTCTTTCTACCCCTATTTTGCTGCCTATACTTAGGGATATTTTACCCTAAGTATGGGGGGGGGGGGGTAGACCCTGTACATCCTTCCACTCGGATTTCCCTTCATGTACAGCTTGCTATACTTAGGATTACTTGATCCTAAGTATAGGGGAAACACCGAGTCCTCTTCATTCTATTCTTTGATTCATCTTTGTATATGCCATTCCTTTTAACTTCCCTATACTAAGCACGAGTTATGTCTTCTTCATCGCTCTTAATCACTCTGAGGACATTGTTCGAGCTAAGTATAGGGGGTGTCGTATATATTTCATATATACTTTAGCCATAACTCGTACTTTGTGTGAGTGTGTTAATAAATAAAAATGGCTAAAAATCCATAAAAATTTAAAAATTTCCCTTGTACATAAAATTCTTCTTGCACATACTTACTTATTTATAAAAATTATTTTTGTACAAATGATTGTAAAAATGATTTGTGTAAATAGTGTGTAAATATTTTCATATCAAAATTTATGTATATAGTACAAAATTTTTGTAAAATGTTTGAAAAACAAAAAGTTTGCAAAAACCTTGTGTAAATGTTTGTAAATATTTTGCAAAACTTCGCATTCATGCATACATACATGTTCTCAAACATTTTTAAAAAATTTTGCACATGTGTAAATATTTGTAAAATTGTATCTTTGTAAATTCTTACACAGTTTTTCGAAATCATAGTTGACATTTAAACTGGCCTGGAATTAAATTGACAAATGGAGGTTGGTTAAGACCTTAATTCACCTAATGATAAGAGGAACCTTATAGGGCTTAGGATTGAGACTTTTCAGGTCCATTGAGACTTAATTCTTTGAGTCCACTAGGCTATGAGCATATGTCATCTTGATTAGCCTAAGTAGAGAACTTAACAACACACGCATGACTCTCAGAGACAATGGCTTTACTTACACCAGGAGTTTACACATGGCTCTCCACGGATGAGGTGGTGAGGAGGCAGTTTCCTTTGGCTTGGGGTAGCATATGAGGGTAGTACTTCTAGGTGGAACCTCTCTTTTTCTTATAGTGAAGGAAGTGGGTTGCAATAACGCTTCAAAAGAGGGATAGTCTACTGGCTCAAGAGGAAAAACTCCTCATGTATATATGTTGCACCATGTAGATATGTTGTACAGATGCACATGAAAAAAAATGTGCAAAAAGAAAAGAACTCCAAAAAAGTGGTGGGCCGGATTGAAAATTTAATAATCCCGCCGGAGTGTATATAGTCAAATAAAGCAAAGCTTATGTTATACATGACCATCTCATGAAGCTTGCAGCGAGAGACTCCACTACACTGGTTAGAGCTCCCAAGGATACATGGCTACACTGGTCATGGTCCATTCTATTCTTCTCCCTATTCTTGAGACGGTTGCACCTGAACTTAGAAGGGAATACCCCGCTTCTCGAGGAAAGAGTTTCTAGACCGAGGCATTAGAGTTACCAGGTTGAGGGAGGTTGTTTCTTTATTACTTCTGAGGTGGGGAGCTACATATCACTTACACAGTACAAGGAAAGATTCATGGTCATTAGAGTTTGTGTATGTAAACTTGTTCCGATCTGGTTTATTGATAAGTCTTGACCATAGATTGGTGGAACTTAGAGGCTGTTAAGTTTTAAGCTTAAGTCCAAATAAGGTTCCGACAAATTAAAAATCCAAAGGTCTGACTGAGCTCCATATTTCAATTTAATGAAGGGAAGTTTAATAATCAACCTTGATTTCCTCTCTTTTTCTTTCTCTTTTGCACTTCTTTTTCAAATAAGTGTTTGCTAAGGGACTAGCAAAAGTAAAGTATAGGGGGGTGATGAGTCCCCATTCATCACTCTTTATTCCTTTATTTTAGCTAGAAATCTTGGCAAAATACCTTGTGAATATTTGTAAATATCATAAATTATCAAAATACATGCATCATGTATTTATTCATAATTAGCATATTTTTGTGTAAAAATAAAGGAATAAAGAAATAAAAGAAAAAGAGGGAAATATTTAGAATAAATATTGAGTGATCTAATCCCAAGGGAGGGCTCAGCATGGGCCTGACCGCAAAAGAAACCAAGTAGAGGGAGATAAGGTCAATCATGCTTGCACATACACCTATTAATTTTATTTTCCTCAAAATAAAAATAAAAAGGTGTTTCTCATATTTTATACATATTTATAAAAATAAAATAAAAATCAGAAAAATAAAAATAAAAAGAAAAATAATAAAAGTCATTTCCTACCTTGTATATATACCATGTACATATGTATATAGATCTATTTATTTAACTAATGTAAATAAATCATAAAAATAAAATAAAAATACATTTTTATTCCAAATTTTATGTTATAAATAAATAAATATAAAATTGGAATAATTGTATAAAAATAAAATAATAAAAATCAAAAATCAAAAATACATATGTACATATACCTATATATAATAATAATGTAATGTAAATACGTTATTTATTTTTAAAAAAAAATTACTAAAAAATAATTTGAAAAATAATAAACATTTTGCATGTTCAAACTTTTTTGAAATAAAATCATTTACTAATTTTAAATAAATTTACAAATAATTAACCAAAGGAATTTTTCCATTGGTCCACGGAGGATTGTTGACCCCCGGTCAACTCTCCCTCGCGGACCACTTCCTCGCAAATCGGGTTTCTGACCCGATTTCTCAAAATTTTCCCAACGATGAATACCCATTCATCACTCTTTATTCTTATATTTTAGCTACAAAAACCTTTGCAAATACATGTAGATATATGTAAATACAAATAATTACCAAAAGCATGCATTGTGTAAAAACCTGTAATTAGCATGTTTTTGTGCAAAAATAAAAGAATAAAGATCAAAAAGAAAAAGAGGGAAATATTTAGAATAAATATTGAGCAACCTAACCCAAGGGAGGGCTCAGCATGGGCCTGACCGCATAAAAGCCAAAGTAGAGGGAGATAGGAGCTCATGTGTAAATATTTGTGTAAATACATAAAACTATATTTTCCTCACCCAAAAATATGCTTGTAAATATTTTTACATATTTATAAAAGATAAAAACAAAATAAAAAGTTAAAAATCAAAACAAAACAAAAATAGAAAAATTAAAAATACAAAAATACCTTGTACATATGCCATGTATATAGATGTACATATCTATTTATTTTACCAATGTATATAAATAATAAAAATAAAATAAAAACACTCTTTTATTCCTTATTTTATAATGTAAATAAATAAAATATAAAATAAGGATAAAATTGTATTAAAAATAATAATTAAAAATCAAAAAAACCAAAAGCCTACATATTGTACATATACCTATATATAGCTATATAGTGTAAATACCTTATTTTTATTTCCAAAAATTAATTAAAAATCACCAAAAAATAGAAAAAAAATAAAATAAAAATATTTCATGTTTTGGGTTTTTGCTGATTCGGCCCCTAGCTATGTGTATTTGTCACTTCTTGATTCAGCCACGTGGCCTTCAGCCATTGGCCCTGGGGGATGTTGACCGCCCGGTCAACTGACCCCCCCCCCCAGGACCACTCTTCACGGATTCGAGCACCGGACCCTTTTCTCGGATTTATACCCGCTCGACCCGATTCCCAATCACCCAAACCCCGGCTCCGTTTGATACCTCCCACATCCGACACACTCGCCAGGCATCAATCTCGGGATCTGCGCGCCTCCACGCCCTACCCGCGCTCGTCGTTCTCGGACTCTCCAGCATATAAAGCTTCAGCTCCGCCCCCTCATTTCTCATCTTTGGCTAATCCGCTCCACCCCCAGTGACCTCCAGTGCTCGAGCGTGAGTGACAGCTCGCTCCAGGTGCTGTCGCAGCGAGGAGAGGGGCCGGATACCACTGATCCGGCGAGTCAGCACCGCCGTGCTCCGCCCAGAGCAGGAGCTCGAGCCTCGGGCCGAGACGACCCTTGAGGCCACGACCGGGAGCTTCACCAGCTCCAGCACAGTCTATTCACCCACTCAGGTAATCTTTTAGCTTAGCCATTTAGCCTAATTTCCATTTTGCCCCAATTCGCGCTGCCGTCGATTTTCGCTGATTCCGACCACCTCACACCTCCATTCGATCATCGGAATCCATCGTCACCTCCACCTTCCTCCCGCGCACGTTCTCCGCACCTCCGTTCAACCCAGCTCGCACAGGAGCTGGGGATTCGAGCTCCTCCGTCCATCGCATCGCCGGAGCTCGACCACTTCGCCTCCCCGATCACCTCCACGACGCCTAACGGGGTCGAGGCACTTTGCCCTCGACCCGCGAGTCTCCTGGTCTCCTTTGCAGGTCATTGCGAGCCCATCTGAGGGCCTGAGTCATCCGGGCCAGGAGCTTCTCCTCCGCCGACCTCGCCGGACCTCTCCAAGGCTCGGCTGGGTCATCGGAGCCTACCATCAGCCGCGGAGCGTCAGCGCGGAGCTTCTCCGATCTCCAGGAGCGGCAGACGAGGACCACCGCGTGCACGGAGGGCCGGCGAAAGTCGCCGGCGACTAGTTCTTCCAGGATCCTCGCCGACCGTCAGATTGACCTCGGCGCTCCAGATTACATCGTGTCCGTCCATCCACGGAGCTGCACCAACCGCCAGATCTCCCGAGGATCGATCTCAGCCGTCAGCTACTCGAGGGTTTCGTCCACCAGCGCACCACAGCCGTCCGATAGCCACGTGGAGAGCCCTCAGCCGTTCGATTAGGCCCACGTTTTCGAAGACAAAGGCGCCGTCGTCCAGAGCCGTCAGATCAGCCACGCGTCACTCATCCGGCCTCCGATATTTAATAAGGGGTAAATTGTCTTAGGCCCCCTTTTCTTTTATGCATTTAGTGTTAGTACTGTAAATATTTTTCGTATTTTATTTACGTTGGGAAAATGGCACACTGGACCCTGAGCTTTAGTTTATTTGCATTTATACCCCTGTATGTGTGAGCCACGTGCTTCGTCACGTGTATTTTTGGGTTATTTGCATCTTATCCCTCGTAGTTCTGGATGGTTCTGAAATGAATGAAATCTTTTTGGTATTTGCATTGATGCCCCTGTGAATGATTTAATTTCGCATGTGCGTTTATTTGTGGGTAATTTGCGACACAGCCCCCTGGACTTTTGGTACGAGTTACCAATAGGTCCTTGGGACTTGTTTTCTTCACATATAGGTCTCTGAGTGCCCCAGGCACGCGCTTGGCGCGTGACTTCTTGGGTTAATTGCACCAGGACCCCCAGAACTTTGGGTATTCGCACTTTGGTCCCTGTGCACAGTGCCCTCTTGTCATTTTTGAATAAAATATCAAATCACCTCCAAATCCAACGAAAATTTGACACATGGCTCCTGCCATGGTGTAGGATTTTTGTAGAATTTTGAGGACATTTCTGATCTTGTTTGCTATTTTTAAAAATTCAAAAACCTCTATTTTTGGCACTGTTTAACTTGAAAAATCACAAAAAAATATAAATACCTCCCTAAAATTCTATAAAAATTAGGTACTGTTTATTTTGTGTTCCTTGATTTTCTAGCAATTTTGGCTATTTTTCATCACTGAAACCCATAAAAACTTAAAAACCCTCAAAACCCCATAAAAATTCTAATAAATACATTAAAAAACCAAAAACAATAATTTTGGTACTTAAATTTTCCTTGTTTTACGTAGTTTACAGGAAAAATACCTCCAGGTCCTTTCAAGGTCCTTAGATATTTTATATAGGGATTTTGGTCCTGGCTGGACAGTACCTTGCATTTTCGCCACTGTTTGATTTTTAGAAATTAAAATAAATATCAGAAAAATCTCAAAAATTCACCAAAAACATAAAAAAACATAAAAATATTTTTGTCTGAATTTTTGCTTGATTTTTGATGCATTAAATAAATTGTCAAAGTTCGCTTGTGTTTGCTTTCCTTATTTTCTTCACATATTAAAAATCCAAAAAATTTAAAAACAATTAAAAACCACTAAAAATGTTTTCCCTTTTTCTCTGATTATTTTTGACTACTTCGTAGGCCTCGCGGCCAATCCTCGCTCCTTGAGTTCGACCCTGGGTGCTATACCAGGTTAATCTCATAGCAGGACCGCTTGCTTTGCTTTGATTGATTTGACTTGTTTCGAGTGGTTCATTTTTCTTGATTGACTTAGTCGAGTGATAGAGGTCGCAACGACCTATTTTCTGTACCTTTACCTCTGTCGCTTGGCGGGTCATCAGAATGGCGCCGTTGCTGGGGATCCGACGAGACCATCCCGGATTCAGGTGGGGGAGTGGTGGTGCCCAGCCCCAGCAGCAACCGTCAGGACAGGGAGGGCAGTACTCCCAGCAGAGAGATCACCAGCAGTCGCAGCAGCAGCACCCAGCACACCAGCAGCACCAGCCATCATCCTTCGGTCCTCGTCCCTATCAGCAGCAGGGACAGTCGTGGAGGCGTGAGCAGCAGGCTCACCCAGTTCAGCAGCAGCACCCTTCCTCATACCCCTCTTACCACCAGCAGCAGTTCCAGCAGCCTCACCCCCAGAGAGGCTACCCGTCGGGCTCCCATGAGAGCCCCGCTTTGGATGACATCGCCCGCCTCCTCACGGACCAGCAGGACACATTCAGACGGGAGATGGACGAGTTCCGCCAGGAGATGCGGGACTTGGTGAGAGGGAAGGCCGCCATTCCAACCCAGATTGAGCCGAACCCGAACAACCTCAAGAGAAAATCTGAGCAGGTAGTACACACTGAGTTTGCCACTCCTAGTGACCCGTTTGTTGATACATCTTCGGATCTATTTGATGTTGATTTTGTCACACTTAGGAGCGGTAGGACCCCAGCAGGCGGCGGCGCCTCATCTGAGCTTCACCACGAGGATACATCAGAGGCGCCACATGAGGAGGAGGAGAGCGGTACTGAGGCCGCTCCAGATGATGAGGGTGGCACTGATGCCACCAAGGATGCTGATCCCACCGACGGTACTGAGGCCGCCGCTTCACCAGTTCGAGGAGGTGGTACTGACGCCACCAGTAGAGCCGAGCCAGCCCGCGGTACTGATGCCGCGAGACGTCTACCAGCAGCAGCAGCAGAGCCAGCCCGTGGTGGTACTGAGGCCACCGGTGTTTGTATTGAGAGAGATGTTGTCTTTCCTCTCCTTGATGTATCTCAGAACTTTGGTTTGAATAAAGGAAAAGGTTTAGTTTCTTCTGGTCCCACTGTGGTGCATGATGTATGTGTGGATCCGGTCGTCGAACCGTCTAGCCCTTTTCCTAGTCCTTCATCTGAGAGGGACCCTGTGATCCCCTTCCCTAGAGCCCTTCAGATGGGGAAGGGGAAGAAAAAAGAAAATCCGAAAAAAGAGAGCTTGAGGAGTTCAGCCAGAGCATGATCGATCGATTCCACATCCAGCTGACCCTCCAGGAGGCTTTGCAGCACATCCCCGTTCTCCAGCGTTCTTTGAGATACAGGACTACAGTCAGGAGGAGGAGGAGGAACCACACTTCAGAGATTCACGTGCTGACCAAAGCCACGTGTTTTGCGATCCAGAACCGACTGCCAGCCAAGAGGCCAGATTCAGGGGCCCCGTATGTCAGATGCCAGATCAGTGAGCAGAGGTTCGACCGTACTCTTCTAGATAGAGGATCGTCGATTAACCTTCTTCCGGCAGCCCTTCTCGACCGCTTCGAGTTGGGCACTCTTCGACAGAGCAGGACAGTCCTTCAGTTCGCTGATCGATCTGTCAAGAGGCCGAAGGGGTTATTACGAGATGTTATCATCACGATTCAGGGCCTGAAATTCCCCGTGGACTTCGTAGTGTTGGACATGGAGATCCTTGAGTCAGTGGCCGATACCCCCATCATCCTTGGTCGTCCGTTTTTGGCCACAGCCAAGGTGGTGACTGATCATGATAGCGGGAAGGTGTACTTTCGCGTCGAGGGCGAGAGTATACAAATAGAGACGGTCGAGGACTACAGAGCTAGAGAGAGAACCCGCTTAGATGCGAGTACAGATTCAGAGCAGCTGACAGACACAGAGCCAGACATCCACCAGGACTGTGATTTTGTGATCACAGACGATGAGGCAAGAGGACATCATTCTGGGAGGAGAACGGCACAGAAAGTGCTCCAATCTGGCTTGTGGTGGCCTACCATCTTCAAGGACTCTGATGAGTTCGTGAAGAGGTGTACTAACTGTCAGAGGATGGGCACTTGTGGACAGCGTGATATGATGCCGATGCAGCCCATTCACTTCTGTGAGGTTTTTGACGCATGGGGCATCGATTTCATGGGTCCATTCCCTAAGAAACAGGGATTTGAGTACATTCTGTTGGCCGTTGATTATGTGAGTCGTTGGGTGGAGGCTATCCCCGCCCGAGCCGCTGATGCGAGGACCGTTTGCAGATTTTTGAGGAAGCATATCATCACGCGGTTTGGGGTTCCACGAGTTCTGATTTCCGATGGGGGATCTCACTTCATCAATGACCAGGTGAAGGCCTTTGCTAGCGAGTTCAGTATAGACCATCGTGTAGCCACACCTTACCATCCACAGACGAATGGTCTAGCTGAGGTGTCGAATAGGGAGATCAAGAATATTTTGCAGAAAGTCGTCCGCCCTGACCGAAAGAATTGGTCACAGCTTTTGGACTCGGTCTTGTGGGCATATAGGACGTCTTTCAAGACTCCATTGGGCACATCTCCCTTTCACCTCGTATATGGCAAGCCGTGCCATTTACCTGTTGAGGGTATGGGAGACCAGAGGAGGGCAGAGTTAGCTGCCCTGGAGGAGCTTAGAGATGCAGCTTTCTCAAGCAGCCTACATTATAAGGAGAAAGTCAAGGAGTGGCATGATTCTCATATCAGCCACAAACATTTTGAGATTGGACAAAAAGTATGGCTGTTTGATGCGAGGCTACGATTATTTCCAGGGAAGCTACAGAGCAAATGGAAGGGACCTTATCTCGTCAGAAAGGTACACGACAATGGCAGCATTGATATATCCGAGTTGTCTTCTGAGAGTACCTTTCGAGTGAACGGCCAGCGGCTCAAGCCATTTCTAGATCATGAGCCGTGGGACGTTATTGTTGCCCCTATTCATTTTGCGTGAGATGTGGTCTCTTGACTCACATCTTTTGCATCTCACGCCTGATTTTCACTATTCCTCCGCTTGTATAGATCCAGTTGTCCATATCATTCTATTCTTTAGTCCCACATCCCTTTCCTCATCTTATGATTACGCTATACTTAGGGTGTACTTTACCCTAAGTATAGGGGGGATGTAGGACCTGCGGGTATTCTTTTTATTCTTTCTGCTCCTGCTTTGCTGCCTATACTTAGGGATATTTTACCCTAAGTATAGGGGGGGCAGATTCTGTATCTTCTTCACTCGGATTTCCCTTCATGTACAGCTTGCTATACTTAGGATTAGTTAATCCTAAGTATAGGGGGAAACCACCGAGTTCCTCTCATTCTATTCATTTATTCATTCCTGTACTTAGCCATTCCTTTTCACTTCCCTTTTATTAAGCACGAGTTATGTCTTCTTCATCGCTCTTGATCACTCTGAGGACATCGTTCGAGCTAAGTATAGGGGGGTGTATATATTTCATATATACTTTAGCCATAACTCGTACTTTGTGTGAGTGTGTTAATAAATAAAATGGCTAAAAATCACAAAAATTAAAAATTTTTCATGTACATAAACTTCTTTTATCTTGCACATACATAGCTAGTGTACAAAGTATTTTTGTAAAAATGATTTCGAAAATCTTTTGTGTAAAGTTTGTGTAAATATTTTTGTATCAAAATTATGTATATAGTACAAAATTTTTCCAAAATGTTTTGAAAAATCAAAAGTTTGCAAAAATCTTGTGTAAATGTTTGTAAATGTTTGTAAGTATCTTTTTGCAAAACTTGCACCTCATGCATCATTCATCCATGATTTCAAAACATTTTTCAAAAATTTTGCATGATTGTAAAATATTTGTAAATAGCATCTTGTGTGCATATATGTATATAATTTTTCCTGGATAAGAATTGACATTTAAACTAAGCCTGGAATTAAATTGAGAAATGGAGCTTGAATAAGATCTTAATCCACTTAACTTTAAGAGGAACCTTATAGGACTTAGGGTTAAGGCTTTTCAGGTCCATAAGGACTTAATTCTTTGAGTCCACTAGGCTATGAGCATATGTCATCTTGATGAGCCTAAGTAGAACACTTAACAACACACGCATGACTCTTAGAGACAATGGCTTGACTTGCACCTGCACTTTGCACATGGCTCTCCACGGATGAGGTGGTGAGGAGGCAGTTTCCTTTGGCTTGGGGTAGCATATGAGGGTAGTACTTCTAGGCGGAACCTCTCTTCTTCTTTTAGTGAAGGAAGTGCGTCTCAACTTGGTCTAGTGGTGATGAAGGCTAAAGACAGAAGCTGTGGGTTGCAATAAAGCTTCAAAAGAGGGATAGTCTACTGGCTCAAGAGGAAAATTTCTTGTATATATGTTGCACCATGTAGATATGTTGTATAGAAGTTTTGAAAGAAAAAAAAATGCAAAAATGCAAAAAGAACTCCAAAAAAGTGGTGGGTCGGATTGAAAATTTAATAACCCCACCGGAGTGTATATAGTCAAATAAAGCAAAAGCTTATGGTATCAATGTTACATCTCATGAAGCTTGCAGCGGGAGACTTAGCTACACTGGCTAAGCTTCCAAAAGTCTATACTTCTTCCCCCTCTTCTTGAGCCGGTTGCACTTGAACTTAGAAGGGAATACCCCGCTTCTCGAGGAAAGAGTTGCTAGACCGAGGCATTAGAGTTACCAGGTTGAGGGAGGTTGTTTCTTTGTTACTTCTGAGGTGGGGAGCCACATATCACTTACACCGCATGGAAAGATTCATGGTCATTAGAGTTTGTGTATGTAGACTTGTTCTGATCTGGTTTATTGAGGAGTCTTGCCCATAGATTGGTGGAACTTAAAGGCTGTTGAGTTTTAAGCTTAGGTCCAAATAAGGTTCCGACACATTAATAATCCAAAGATCTGATCGAGCTCCATATCCCAATTTAATGAAGGCAAGTTTAATAATCAACCTTGATCCATGTACATCCTCTTTTTCTTTTTCTTTTTCTTTCTTTTTCACTTCTTTTTCAAATAAGTGTTTGCTAAGGGACTAGCAAAGTTAAGTATAGGGGGGTGATGAATACCCATTCATCACTCTTTATTCTTATATTTTAGCTACAAAAACCTTTGCAAATACATGTAGATATATGTAAATACAAATAATTACCAAAAGCATGCATTGTGTAAAAACCTGTAATTAGCATGTTTTTGTGCAAAAATAAAAGAATAAAGATCAAAAAGAAAAAGAGGGAAATATTTAGAATAAATATTGAGCAACCTAACCCAAGGGAGGGCTCAGCATGGGCCTGACCGCATAAAAGCCAAAGTAGAGGGAGATAGGAGCTCATGTGTAAATATTTGTGTAAATACATAAAACTATATTTTCCTCACCCAAAAATATGCTTGTAAATATTTTTACATATTTATAAAAGATAAAAACAAAATAAAAAGTTAAAAATCAAAACAAAACAAAAATAGAAAAATTAAAAATACAAAAATACCTTGTACATATGCCATGTATATAGATGTACATATCTATTTATTTTACCAATGTATATAAATAATAAAAATAAAATAAAAACACTCTTTTATTCCTTATTTTATAATGTAAATAAATAAAATATAAAATAAGGATAAAATTGTATTAAAAATAATAATTAAAAATCAAAAAAACCAAAAGCCTACATATTGTACATATACCTATATATAGCTATATAGTGTAAATACCTTATTTTTATTTCCAAAAATTAATTAAAAATCACCAAAAAATAGAAAAAAAATAAAATAAAAATATTTCATATTTTGGGTTTTTGCTGATTCGGCCCCTAGCTATGTGTATTTGTCACTTCTTGATTCAGCCACGTGGCCTTCAGCCATTGGCCCTGGGGGATGTTGACCGCCCGGTCAACTGACCCCCCCCCAGGACCACTCTTCACGGATTCGAGCACCGGACCCTTTTCTCGGATTTATACCCGCTCGACCCGATTCCCAATCACCCAAACCCCGGCTCCGTTTGATACCTCCCACATCCGACACACTCGCCGGGCATCAATCTCGGGATCCGCGCGCCTCCACGCCCTACCCGCGCTCGTCGTTCTCGGACTCTCCAGCATATAAAGCTTCAGCTCCGCCCCCTCATTTCTCATCTTTGGCCAATCCGCTCCACCCCCAGTGACCTCCAGTGCTCGAGCGTGAGTGACAGCTCACTCCAGGTGCTGTCGCAGCGAGGAGAGGGGCCGGATACCACTGATCCGGCGAGTCAGCACCGCCGTGCTCCGCCCAGAGCAGGAGCTCAAGCCTCGGGCCGAGACGACCCTTGAGGCCACGACCGGGAGCTTCACCAGCTCCAGCACAGTCTATTCACCCACTCAGGTAATCTTTTAGCTTAGCTATTTAGCCTAATTTCCATTTTGCCCCAATTCGCGCCGCCGTCGATTTTCGCTGATTCCGACCACCTCACACCTCCATTCGATCATCGGAATCCATCGTCACCTCCGCCTTCCTCCTGCGCACGTTCTCCGCACCTCCGTTCAACCCAGCTCGCACAGGAGCTGGGGATTCGAGCTCCTCCGTCCATCGCATCACCGGAGCTCGACCACTTCACCTCCCCGATCACCTCCACGACGCCTAACGGGGTCGAGGCACTTTGCCCTCGACCCGCGAGTCTCCTGGTCTCCTTTGCAGGTCATTGCGAGCCCATCTGAGGGCCTGAGTCATCCGGGCCAGGAGCTTCTCCTCCGCCGACCTCGCCGGACCTCTCCAAGGCTCGACTGGGTCATCGGAGCCTACCATCAGCCGCGGAGCGTCAGCGCGGAGCTTCTCCGATCTCCAGGAGCGGCAGACGAGGACCACCGCGTGCACGGAGGGCCGGCGAAAGTCGCCGGCGACTAGTTCTTCCAGGATCCTCGCCGACCGTCAGATTGACCTCGGCGCTCCAGATTACATCGTGTCCGTCCATCCACGGAGCTGCACCAACCGCCAGATCTCCCAAGGATCGATCTCAGTCGTCAGCTACTCGAGGGTTTCGTCCACCAGCGCACCACAGCCGTCCGATAGCCACGTGGAGAGCCCTCAGCCGTTCGATTAGGCCCACGTTTTCGAAGACAAAGGCGCCGTCGTCCAGAGCCGTCAGATCAGCCACGCGTCACTCATCCGGCCTCCGATATTTAATAAGGGGTAAATTGTCTTAGGCCCCCTTTTCTTTTATGCATTTAGTGTTAGTACTGTAAATATTTTTCGTATTTTATTTACGTTGGGAAAATTGCACACTGGACCCTGAGCTTTAGTTTATTTGCATTTATACCCCTGTATGTGTGAGCCACGTGCTTCGTCACGTGTATTTTTGGGTTATTTGCATCTTATCCCTCGTAGTTTTGGATGGTTCTGAAATGAATGAAATCTTTTTGGTATTTGCATTGATGCCCCTGTGAATGATTTAATTTCGCATGTGCGTTTATTTGTGGGTAATTTGCGACACAGCCCCCTGGACTTTTGGTACGAGTTACCAATAGGTCCTTGGGACTTGTTTTCTTCACATATAGGTCCCTGGGTGCCCTATGCACGCGCTTGGCGCGTGACTTCTTGGGTTAATTGCACCAGGACCCCCAGAACTTTGGGTATTCGCACTTTGGTCCCTGTGCACAGTGCCCTCTTGTCATTTTTGAATAAAATATCAAATCACCTCCAAATCCAACGAAAATTTGACACATGGCTCCTGCCATGGTGTAGGATTTTTGTAGAATTTTGAGGACATTTCTGATCTTGTTTGCTATTTTTAAAAATTCAAAAACCTCTATTTTTGGCATTGTTTAACTTGAAAAATCACAAAAAATATAAAAACCTCCCTAAAAATTCTATAAAAATTAGGTACTGTTTATTTTGTGTTCCTTGATTTTCTAGCCAATTTTGGCTATTTTTCATCACTGAAAACCCATAAGAACTTAAAAACCCTCAAAACCCCATAAAAATTCTAATAAATACATTAAAAAACCAAAAACAATAATTTTGGTACTTAAATTTTCCTTGTTTTACGTAGTTTACAGGAAAAATACCTCCAGGTCCTTTCAAGGTCCTTAGATATTTTATATAGGGATTTTGGTCCTGGCTGGACAGTACCTTGCATTTTCGCCACTGTTTGATTTTTAGAAATTAAAATAAATATCAGAAAAATCTCAAAAATTCACCAAAAACATAAAAAAACATAAAAAGCATAAAAATATTTTTGTCTGAATTTTTGCTTGATTTTTGATGCATTAAATAAATTGTCAAAGTTCGCTTGTGTTTGCTTTCCTTATTTTCTTCACATATTAAAAATCCAAAAAAAATTAAAAACAATTAAAAACCACTAAAAATGTTTTCCCTTTTTCTCTGATTATTTTTGACTACTTCGTAGGCCTCGCGGCCAATCCGTGCTCCTTGAGTTCGACCCTGGGTGCTATACTAGGTTAATCTCATAGCAGGACCGCTTGCTTTGCTTTGATTGATTTGACTTGTTTCGAGTGGTTCATTTTTCTTGATTGACTTAGTCGAGTGATAGAGGTCGCAACGACCTATTTTCTGTACCTTTACCTCTGTCGCTTGGCGGGTCATCACTTAACCCGACCTCCATTCATTCAAACCCCGGGCCCCGATTATCATTGATTGATCCGAGACCCTTGCCCGGGGATCTACCTAGGGATCTGAGCTCTGATACACGCGCCCGACCCCCGTCTTCCCGGACCCCTAGCACTATAAGGTCTCAGCTCTGCCGCACATTCGAGGTATCTTTTGTCATCGTCTTCCAGTCCCAGGACCTCCATCCTTCTCCCTAGAGTGACAGGTATCGAGTGAGGGTGTCGTAGCGAGGAGTAGAAGGCTACAGCCATTGATCCGGCAAGCGTCGCCGTCATGCTCCACCACCGAGCGAGCTGAGCCTCTAGCATCGACGATCCATCGAGGCAAAGACCCGAGAAGCTCTCTGAGCACCAGCACAATCGATCTCGATCGTCAGGTACCCTCGATACCCCTTAGGTTAGGTTAATTTCTAAATTTTTCCCAATTTGCGCCGCAGGCAGTCGCCGGCCATTTCACTTCGATCAGTTCATCCATTCGATCATCTGACCCCGGATTCACCTTCACAAGACCGCGTTCCACCTTCTCCGCACCTTCGATCACCTTGGTTTGCCCCAGAACCAAGGCTCAGGTTTCCTCCGTCGTCGCTTCGCCGGAGACCCCCGCTCCTCCTCATTCCGACACCCCCTTCGCCCGCTAAAGGGTCGAGGCACTTTGCCCTCGACCCAGGTTTCTTTTTGTGCAGCTTGCAGGTCAAATCGACCTCATCTGGAGGTCGAGTCATTCGAGCACAGCAGCTCCGAGCCAACTTCGTCGCCGGAGCTCTTGATGAGCCGAAAAAGAAATCCCAAGCAACTAAGGTGGAAAAATATAAACAAAGGTCGTTGCGACCTCAGTCGCTCAAGAGATCAATCGGTCAATCAAGAAAAAGTAAAACAGACCACCAAAATCAGAGAAAAATCAATCAAACACGATAGCGGTCCCGGCTATTAGATTAGCCTGGTATAGCGACCAGGGTCGGACTCAGGGAACACATGATGGCCTTGCGGCCTATGAAGTAGTCTAAAGAATCAATAAAATAAAATCAAAATGTTTTTGGTGGATTTTTAATTTTTATATATTTTTTTGGATTTTTGGTTAATTAAGAAAATAAGGAAAACAAATAAACAAGCCAACACAACAGTTTATTTAATGCATCAAAAGTCACTCAAAAATTCAAATAAAAATGTTTTTATGTATTTTATGATTTTTACTGTTTTTGATTAATTTTTGGTATTTTTTTGATTTTTATTTAATTTTCTAAAAATCAAACAAGGTAAGAAAACAAGAGTACTGTCCAGCCAAGCTTGGAGGACTTAGATAAAATATCTGAAAATCCCTAATAAGCCTGGAGATAATTTTTCTATAAAGAGAAAGAAACAAGGAAAATTTAGGCACCAAAATTATTATTTTTGGGTTTTTAAA
The DNA here is from genome assembly GCA_037367405.1 of Ottelia alismoides. Classification (NCBI taxonomy): domain Eukaryota; kingdom Viridiplantae; phylum Streptophyta; class Magnoliopsida; order Alismatales; family Hydrocharitaceae; genus Ottelia; species Ottelia alismoides. The sequence continues at coordinate 184,098 of JAZKJV010002675.1, forward strand.
TTAATTATTAGAATTTTTATGAGGTTTTGAGTGTTTTGTAATTTTTATGAGGTTTATATAATGAAAAATGACCAAAATTGGTCATAAAATCAAACAAGCCAAAAGGCACAGTAGCCAATTTTTTATAATTTTTAGATGAGTTTTAATATTTTTTATGATTTTTCAAGTCAAACAGTAAAGGAAAAGGCTGTTTTTGAATTTTTAAAAAATAGCAAATAAAACCAAAAATGTCTCCAAAAATTCTAGAAAATTTTACAACAAGGAAGGAGCCATGTCCAATTTTCATTGAATTTGGAGTGAGTTTGATATTTTATTCAAAATTAAAACCTAGGTGCAGTGCATAGGGACCTGTACGCAATTAACCAAAGTTCCAGCGGGTCCGGTGCAAAATTCCCAAGAAGTCACGCACGAGGCGCATGTCTGGGGCACTCAGGGACCTATTTTCAAACAAAATAAGGTTCTGGGACTAATTGGTAACAGGTACCAAAAGTCTGAGGGCCTTACTGTAAATTACCCACAAATAAACGCACATGCGCAAATCAACCACACACAGGGGTATAAATGCTAGTATCTAAAAAGATTCATTCATTAAGTAACATCCAGGAACTACAAGGGCATCAATGCAAATATCCCAGAAGAACACGTGTCGAAGCACGTGACACACTATAGGCAGGGGTATACATGCAAATAGCATAAAAGACGAGGTCCAACATGTAATTTACCGAACGTAAATAAAAGACTAAAAATATTTACAGGACTAAAAGGAAACTACACTAAATCTAAGGGCCTAAGGGGTAATTTACCCTTTATTAGGTCGACCGTCAGATGGGCGCCACGTGGTGATCCATCGGCTCAGGTGCGTTGTGGCTCCACCTCTACGATCGAATGGTCCCAAGCGCTCCCCCTCAAATTAATGGTGCTGGCAGTTCCTGAAGCGAACGGTGGCGATCAAAACTGGAGCAGGAGAAGCATCGGACGGCAGAGAAGGATCGAGGAAGAACTGATGGCCGGCGAACTTTGCCGGCCCGCTGCGCGCACTCCCGTCCTCCTCGCGGGGCTCTGATGATCGAAGAAGGCTCATCATGGGCTCCCGCGTCAAATGGCACTTTCTGATGGAGCAACAGAGCTCTGAGGAGCTCGGGCGGAGGGGAGGAACCTGAGATGGAGTTAGAGGACCTCAGACAGTCCTCGTTGTACCTGCAAACGAGCACCAGAAGACTCGTGGGTCGAGGGCAAAGTGCCTCGACCCCGTTAGATGTGGTGAAGGTGGACGGTGCGGTGGTGCGGGCGAACTCCGGCGATGCGACGGCGAAGGAGTTCGAACCGCAGCTCCTGTGCGAGCTGGGTTGAATGGAGGGGCATAGAACGTGCGCGGGAAGGAGGCGAATGTGATGGAAGAGTCCGATGATCGAATGGAAGGCGGATATGGCCGGAATCGATGATGGTCAGCGACGGTGAGATTTGGGGGTAAATCAAAATCAAAGAAAAAGAAGAGAAACTACGGCTACCTGGGTGGAAGAATCGACTGTGGAGGAGCTGGGATTGCTCCTGGTCCTTGCCTCGAGGATCGTCGGTGTCCGAGGCTCTGGCGCTACCTCCAGGCGGTGCACGACGGCGCAAGCTCGTCGGATCGATGGCCTCCTTGCTCCCTCCTCGCTGCAACACCCTCTGGGGCGAGCTGTCACTATCGCCAAGACGATGGAGGTCACTGGGTGGAAAGCAAATGATCCAAAGATAGATGAAAATGGAGGCGGAGCTGGAACTTTATATGGGTGCATGTCCGAGAAGAAAGGAGCGGGAAGGGTTCCGCGAAGCGCGGATCCCCACGCGGATATGGTGGCGAGGGTCTCGGGTGCACAGCGAAGAGGACGAGCCCTGGGTTTGCGAGTATGGGCATCGGATCGAGTCGGGAAAAATCTGAGAATTTGGGTCACGGGCTCGGATCCGGGGCTCGGTGGTCCTGGGGGTGGAGTTGACCGGGGGGTCAACGTCCCCGTGGACCAATGGGGACAGGCCACGTGTAAATGATTTAGAAATTCAATTTAAAATAGAAAATTGCCGAATTAGAGAAAACTTAAAATATGAAATGTTTTTGTTTTAATTTTTTTTCTATTTTTTGGTGATTTTTATTTAATTTTTTCAAAATAAAAATAGGATATTTACACTTTATGTTATATATAGGTATTTACACGATATGCCTTTTTAATTTTTGATTTTTAATTTGTTATTTTTGTGCATTTTTATTCATATTTTATATTTTATTTATTTATAGAATAAATAAGGAATAAAAAGGTATTTTATTTTATTTTTATTATTTATAAACAAGGGTGAAATAAATAGATGTATACATCTATATACATGGTATATGTACAATGTGATTTTTGGTTTTTAATTTTGTGCTTTTTATTTTGTTTTTGTTTTAATGGTTTTTATTTTATTTATTTACAACATAAAAAGTAGAATATATACAAATTTTATAAAAATCAATTTTATTTATGTATAAGGTGAAATAAATATAAGTGTGGTTGTATGTACATGGTGGATATATACACAAGTGACTCTTTTTTTTATTTTCTTTTTAATTTTTCTATTTTTGTTTTGATTTTTATAGTAAATATATACACAATATATACAAGTCATTTTATTCTATTTTTTAGAGGAAAATATTTTTATTTTATTTATAGGTATATTTACACACATGAGCCCCTATCTCCCTCTACTTTGGCTTTTATGCAGTAAGGCCCATGCTGAGCCCTCCCTTGGGGTTAGGTTGCTCAATATTTATTCTAAATATTTCCTCCTTTTCTTTTTAATCTTTATTCTTTTATTTTTGCACAAAAACATGCTAATTATTACTTTTTACACAATGCATGCTTTTGGTAATTATTTGTATTTACAAGTATCTACATGCATTTGCAAAGGTTTTTGTAGCTAAAATATAAGAATAAAGAGTGATGAATGGATATTCATCACCCCCCTATACTTAACTTTGCTAGTCCCTTAGCAAACACTTATTTGGAAAAGAAGTGAAAAAGAAGGAAAAAGAAAAATAAAAAGAAAAAGAGAAGAATGTACATGGATCAAGGTTGATTATTAAACTTTCCTTTACTAAATTGAATTATGGAGCTCGATCAGATCTTTGGATTATTAATGTGTCGGAACCTTATTTAGACTTAAGCTTAAAACTCAACAGCCTCTAAGTTCCACCAATCTATGGTCAAGACTCCTCAATAAACCAGATCAGAACAAGTCTACATACACAAACTCTAATGACCATGAATCTTTCCATGCAGTGTAAGTGATATGTAGCTCCCCACCTCAGAAGTAACAAAGAAACAACCTCCCCCAACCTGGTAACTCTAATGCCTCAGTCTAGCAACTCTTTCCTCGAGAAGCGGGGTATTCCCTTCTAAGTTCAAGTGCAACCGGCTCAAGAAGAAGGGGAATAAGAGGTATAGAATTTTGGAAGCTCAACCAGTGTAGCTAAGTCTCCCGCTGCAAGCTTCATGAGATGTAACATGGATACCATAAGCTTTTGCTTTATTTGATTATATACACTCCAGTGGGGTTATTAGATTTTCAATCCGACCCACCACTTTTTTGGAGTTCTTTTTGCATTTTTTTCAAGTGCATCTGTACAACATATCTACATGGTGCAGCATATATACAAGAAATTTTCCTCTTGAGCCAGTAGACTATCCCTCTTTTGAAGCTTTATTGCAACCCACGGCTTCTGTCTTTAGACTTCATCACCACTAGACCAAGTTGAGACGCACTTCCTTCACTAGAAGAAGAAGAGAGGTTCCGCCTAGAAGTACTACCCTCATATGCTACCCCAAGCCAAAGGAAACTGCCTCCTCACCACCTCATCCGTGGAGAGCTATGTGTAAAGTGCTGGTGCAAGTCAAGCCATTGTCTCTAAGAGTCATGCGTGTGTTGTTAAGTGCTCTACTTAGGCCCATCAAGATGACATATGCTCAAAGCCTAGTGGACTCAAAGAATTAAGTCCTTATGGACCTGAAAAGCCTTAACCCTAAGACCTATAAGGTTCCTCTTAGAATTAGGTGGATTGAGATCTTAATCAAGCTCCATTTCCCAATTTAATTCCAGGCTTAGTTTAAATGTCAACTATCATCCAGGAAAACTATATACATATATACAAAGATGCTATTTACACATATTTACAATCGTGCAAAACTTTTGAAAAATGTTTTGAAATCATGGATGGATGAATGCATGAAGTGCAAGTTTTGCAAAAGTATTTACACGCATTTACACAACATTTTTGCAAACTTTTGATTTTCAAAACATTTTGGAAAATTTTTATACTATATACATAATTTTGATAAGAAAATATTTACACAAACTTTTACACAAAAGATTTTTGAAAACATTTTTACAAAAATAATTTGTACACTAGCTATGTATGTACAATAAAAGAATGATTATTTACAGGAAAAATTTTTTTATTTTTTGTGATTTTTAGGGTTTTTAGCCATTTTATTTATTAACACACTCACACAAAGTACGAGTTATGGCTAAAGTATATATGAAATATATACACACCCCCCCTATACTTAGCTCGAACGATGTCCTCAGAGTCAAGAGCGATGAAGAAGACATAACTCGTGCTTAGTATAGGGAAGTGAAAAGGAATGGCTATATACATAGATGAATCAAAGAATAGAATGAGGAGAACTTGGTGGTTTCCCCCTATACTTAGGATCCAATAATCCTAAGTATAGCAAGCTGTACATGAAGTGAAATCCGAGTGAAGGATGTACAGAATCTACCGCCCCCATACTTAGGGTAAAATATCCCTAAGTATAGGCAGCAAAACAGGGGTAGAAAGAATGAAAAGAATACCTGAAGGTCCGACATCCCCCTATACTTAGTGTAAAGTATACCCGAAGTATAGCAAAATCATAAGATGAGAAAAGGGATGTGGGACTAAAGAATAGAGTGATATGGACAACTGGATCTATACAGGTTGGAAGAATAGTGATAATCAGGCGTGAGATGCAATAGATGTGAGTCAAAAGGCCACATCTCACGCAAACTGAATAGGGGCAACATCAACGATCCGCGGCTCATGATCTAGAAATGGCTTGAGCCGCTGGCCGTTCACCCGAAAGGTACTCTCAGAAGACAACTCAGATATATCAATGCTACCGTTGTCGTGTACCTTTATCACCAAGTAGGGTCCCTTCCACTTGCTCTGCAGCTTCCCTGGAAAATAGACGAAGCCTAGCATCAAACAGCCATACTCTCTATCCAGGCTCAAAATGCTTGTGGCTGATATGAGAATCATGCCACTCTTTCACTCTCTCCTTATAATGTAGGCTGTTTGAGAAGGCGGTATCTCTAAGCTCCTCCAAGGCTGCTAACTCTGCCCTCCTCTGGTCTCCTACACTATCTGGATCTATAAGTATCTTAGTGACTGCCCATAGTGACTTGTGTCTCAGCTCAACAGGCAAATGGCACGGCTTTCCATATACGAGGCGAAAGGGAGATGTGCCCAATGGTGTCTTGAAAGACATCCTATATGCCCACAAGATCGAGTCCAAAAGATGTGACCAATCCTTTCGGTCAGGGCGGACGACTTTCTGCAAAATAGTCTTGATCTCCCTGTTCGACACCTCGGCTAGACCATTCGTCTGTGGATGGTATGGAGTGGCAACTCGATGATCTATACCGAACTCGCTAGCAAGGGCCTTCACCTGGTCGTTGATGAAATGAGATCCCCCATCTGAAATAAATACTCGAGGTACCCCGAACCGCATGATGATGTGCTTCCTCAAAAATCTGCAAACTGTCCTTACATCAACGGCTCGGGCGGGGATAGCCTCAACCCAACGACTCACATAATCAACGGCCAATAGAATGTACTCAAATCCATGACTCTTAGGGAATGGACCCATGAAATCGATGCCCCATGCGTCAAAAACCTCACAGAAGTGAATGGGCTGCATCGGCATCATATCACGCTGTCCACAAGTGCCCATCCTCTGATAGTCAGTACACCTCTTCACGAACTCATCAGAGTCCTTGAAGAGGGTAGGCCACCACAAGCCGGATTGGAGCACTTTCTGTGTCGTTCTCCTCCCAGAATGATGTCCTCCTGCCTCAAGCTTGTGGCAGTAAGTGAGGACGCTGTGGTGCTCCTCCTGAGGAATGCACCGACGCCAGACGCTATCCCCTCCTTCGTGGTAAAGGATGGGATCCTCCCAGTGGTAGGACTTGGCCTTTGCGAGGAAGGTCTCAAGCCTCTTCTTGGGCCAATCTTGTGGGACTTTCCCAGCAACGAGAAAGTTCACAATATCGGCATACCATGGAAGTGAGGCGATAGCAAGGATCGCCTCATCCAGGAAGGTCTTACAAATGGGATCAATATGCTCAGACTCCTCAGGCTGCTCTAAATGGGAGAGATGATCCGCCACCACATTCTTGACTCAAGGTTTATCCTTAATCTCAATTTCAAACTCCTGGAGTAGAAGGATCCATCTAGTCAGTCTGGCCTTGGCATCCTTCTTTGCCATGAGGTATCGGATGGCGGTATGATCAGTATACAAAGTCACTCTAGATCCAATGATGTAAGATCTGAACTTATCTAGGGCGAACACTACTGCTAGCATCTCCTTCTCTGTGACTGTATAATTCCGCTGGGCGGAATCCAAGGTGCGGCTAGCATAGTGGATAGCAAATGGGACTCCATCCCTCCTCTGTCCCAGCACGGCCCCTACGGCAAAATCGGAGGCATCCGTCATGATCTCGAATGGGAGAGACCAATCTGGTGGCTGGAGGACAGGAGCCTCTATAACACTCTGCTTGAGAGTCTCAAAGGACGAAAGACACTTGTCATCGACAAGAAACTCGGTGTCTTTCATCAGGAGGTCAGTCAACGGTTGGGCAATCCTGCTGAAATCATGAATAAATTGTCGGTAGAAACCGACGTGCCCCAGGAATGACCGTAACTGCCTCAAATTGGACGGCGGTGCGAGTTTTCTAATGACATCTACCTTGGTCGGATCAACCTCCATGCCCCTGTTGGAGATGATGTGGCCAAGCACCGTCCCTTGAGTCACCATGAAGTGACTCTTCTCCCAAGATAGAACCAAGCGAACCTCGATACATAACTGAAGTACTCGGTCCACGCAGTCAAGACAGGAGTCGAATCCGTCGTCGTAAACTGAGAAATCATCCATGAAGACCTCCAAGCACTCCCCTACCATGTCCGAAAAGATCGACAGCATGCATCTCTGAAAAGTCGCAGGGGCATTGCATAGCCCAAATAGCATGCGTCGAAAGGCGTATGTGCCGAAGGGACAGGTAAAGGTGGTCTTCTCCTGGTCCTCAGGAGCGATGGCCACCTGGTTGTAGCCCGAGTACCCATCCAGAAAACAATAGTGGCCCTTCCCTGCCAGTCTCTCAATGATCTGATCAATAAAGGGCAGGGGTAAATGATCCTTCTTGGTGGCCTGGTTGAGTCTCCGGTAGTCAACACAGACCCGCCAAGAAGTAGGTACTCGTGTAGCAATCTCCTCTCCAGACTCGCTAATCACTGTAGTGATGCCCGTCTTCTTAGGTACCACATGCAAAGGGCTGACCCACTTGGAGTTGGAGATGGGACAGATAAAATCGGCGCTCCACCACTTCAAAATTTCCTTCATGACAACTTCCCTCATATTCGAGTTCAGCCGTCACTGGAACTCACGCGACGACTTTGCCTCATCCTCGAGATAGATGTGATGGGAGCACAGGGCCGGACTAATCCCCCGGAGATCTGCTAAGCTCCATCCTATCGCCTTGCAGTTCTTTTCAAGAACCCCCATCAGACGGGATTCTTGTTCTCCAGTCAGATCGGTGGAGATGATGACTGGGTACATCTCAGGCTCGCCCGCAAGGAATCTATACTTCAATGACGCAGGAAGTGGCTTCAGCTCTGGACAACTGGGTGCTGGCAAATCTGGCTTCGAAAGAAGTTGCGTGTATGCTACCAAATCTGCCCGGGAGAATGAGAACGTACTCTCGCAAACTGGATCTAAAGAAGGCTGCTCAACTGAACTGTCTCTGATCTGCTCGGCATCTACCTCCTCCTCAGCTGTAGGCTCAGTGGAAATCAGGTCTGGCATATAATCCTCGCAATCAGCCCAATCAGACTCTGAATCCAAGGGATCTGCATCACAAAAGGTGGCATCAGTACCACCATCATCACAAAAATCTGTGTCGCGGTCAAGAACCTGCTCTGCTGCCTCTGAAGTATCCTGAACCAGGAATGTGCTCTCCAAGCTCTCCTCTGTTGTCATCTCTGCATCAGCGGTGTCTGAAAATGAGAGGATGGCCTGTGCTGCGGGGTCTGCCCAAACTGCCTCATCGTCTGTGATCACAAAGTCACAGTCCTGGTGGATGTCAAGCCCTTCATCTGTCAGCTGCTCTATATCTGAAGTGGTCTCTGAGCATGATCTGTCTCTGGCTTTGCTGTCCTCGACTGTCTCTATTTGTACACTTTCGCCCTCGACGCGAAAATATACCTTCCCGCTATCATGGTCGGTTACCGCCTTGGCTGTGACCAAGAACGGACGACCGAGAATGATGGGGGTATCGGTCACTGAATCAGGGATCTCCATGTCCAACACTACGAAGTCCACGGGGAATTGTAGACCCTGAATAGTGACGACAACGTCTCGCAACAACCCCTTCGGCCTCTAGACAGATCGATCAGCAAACTGAAGGACTGTCCTGCTCTGTCTAAGAGTGCTCAACTCGAAGCGGTCGAGAAGGGCTGCCGGAAGTAGGTTGATAGACGATCCGCTATCCAATAGAGTCCGGTCGAACCTCTTCTCTCTAATGTGACATCTGACATACGGGGCTCCTGAATCTGGCCTCTTGGCCGGCAAACGGTTCTGGATGGCGAAACACATGGCTTTCGTCAGCACATGGATCTCTGATTGGTGGTTCCTCCTCTTCCTCCTGACAGTAGTCCTGTCTCTCAACGAACGCTGAAGAAGGGAGATGTGCTGCAAAGCTTCTTGAAGAGTCAGCTGGATATGGAAACGATCTATCATCTGCTGGCTGAACTCTTCCTGATCTTTCTTTTTTGGATTTTCTTTTTTCTTCCCCTTCCCCATCTGAAGGGCTCTAGGGAAGGGGATCACTGGGTCCTCAGATGAAGGACTAGGAAAAGGTCTAGACGGCTCGACGGCCGGATCTGCACATACATCAAGTACCACAGTAGGACCAGAAAAAACCAAACCTTTTCCTTTATTCACAGAAATGTTCCGAGATACAGGTGCAGAAGAAGGAAAAACAACAGGACTCTCAAATGAACACGGGTGGTCTCAACACCACCATCGGCTGGATCAACTGGAAGACTCGCGGCCTCAGTACCGCGCTCTGGCTCGACGCTGTGGGTGGCCTCAGTACCACCTCCTCGAACTGGTGAAATGGCGGCCTCAGCACTACCTGTGGAATCAGCATCCTTGGTGGCCTCAGTACCACCGTCATCATCTCTAGCGGCCTCAGTACCGCTCTCCTACTTCTCGTCGGGTGCTCGGGGGGATCCTCGTGATGTGGCTCAGATGAGGGCCGCCTGTTGGCATCCTACAGCTCCTAAGTGTGACAAAATCAGTATCAAACAGATATCCAGTCATATCACCAAATGCATCACTAGGAGTGGTATACTCAGTACAAGCTACCTGCTCAGATTTCCGCTTCAGGTTGTTGGGGTTCGGCTCAATCTGGGCAGGGATGGCGGCCTTCCCTCTCACAATGTCCCGCATCTCCTGGCGGAACTCGTTCATCTCCCGTTGAAAAGTAGCCTGCTGATCTGTGAGAAGGCGGGCCATGTCATCCAAGACAGGGTTCTCATGGGAACCCGACGGGTAGCCTCTCTGGTAGTGAGGCTGCTGGATCTGCTGCTGTGGCTGAGAGGGGTATGGGTGATGTTGCTGTTGCTGCTGGTGAGGCTGCTCACGCCTCCAAGACTGTCCCTGCTGATAGGAATGAGGACCATAAGACGACTTTTGCTGCTGTGGTGGTGGGTACACTGGGGGCTGCTGATGCGGATGGTGATCTCTCTGCTGGTTGTACTGGCCTCCCTGACCGGATGGTTGCTGCTGGGGCTGGGTACCTCCGTTCCCCCACCTGAATCTGGGATGGTCTCGTCGGATTCCAGGCTGAGGGCGGTCATACCAAATCCCATTGATGTCCATCAACGGCTCTGCATCGTACTGGGCTGGCGGGAGTACTGCCAGAGGCTGATCCGGCTAGTATACCACCATCTGCATGTCTGGAGACGGTGGTGACTGGTAAGTGGGTTGCGACTGCTGGTACGGCTCTGCCTGTACAAGGTGAACCTGTCTAGGCTGCTGGTGTGAGCTGGAGCGCTGGGACGAGCTGCTGCTGCTGCCGGAGTCGCCTCGCGACTGAAGACGGGGCTGGGAAGCCGTCTGTGCCTCCTGAAGACACATGAGCTGGGTCATCATGTCGCTCAGAGTCTGTGCCATCTGCTCCATCTGCGTGATACCCTGGCACTGCTTCTTCTCAATCAGCTCCATCCGATCCAACTTCTCGCTAATGATGCCCATGCCCGTAGCTGATGACTCTGCCTGTGCTGCTGCTAGTGCAGACGAACTGAAAAGACCGACGTCGACCCGTGCTATCCTTTGGTACTGCACGGGTCCTAGCTGCTGGGGTCTGCCCTGAGTGTACAACTAGGTCTAGGACATCACCATGTAGTTCTCGGCCATCTCCTCGTAGATGGCCCAGACCTGGTCGTGATCCTTGGCGAAGTAAGACCCGCCACATGAAGCGTTCACCAAGCCCTGGAGCTCTGGTGTCAGCCCGCTGAAAAAGCTCTGCACAGGATTCGGCTTGGAAATATCGTGGTGCGGGCATCTGTCGGTCAGCTCTCTGAACCTCTCCCATGCCTCGTGGAACTGCTTGTTGGGGAGCATGGAGAAGTTGCTGATCAGGGCTCTAGCGGCGTTCGTCCGTCCGAGTGGATAGTACTTGTGCAAGTACTCGGCGCGGAACTGCTCCCAAGTGTAGACAAACTTCCCCAAGTGCTTCAGCCAGGTGGCTGCTCTGTCTGCTAAGGAAAAGGGGAAGGCAATCATCCGTATATTGTCCTGGTCCACCTGGCGATCGTGGAGAGTACTACAAATCATCTCAAACTCCTGTAGGTGGAGATGAGGCTCCTTAGTGGCCAACCCATGAAATCGGGGTAGGAGCTGCAAAGTGTTCGGGGGGAACTTGAAGTCCCCCACAATGGCTGGTAGCACCACCCAACAGTGCGTCAAAGTCGATCCGGGATTGTGGTTCTCCCGCATCGGTCTCGGTGGTCCTGCTCCTCCTGCTACGGTTGCTGCTGCTGCGGCTGCTGTCGCGGCTGCGGCGGCAGCTGCCGCATCGTCGGGTCCTCCTCCGCGGTTCTCGCGGTCGGCTCTCAACTGCTCCAGCTCTCGCCTCATCTCTATCATAAATGCCCCCTGATCCCTCAACTGCTACTGCATTGACTCAAGGGAGGCGATCAGGGTGGAGTTGATCGAACCCTGGTCCAGAACGAAATGCCCCTCCTGCGGACCTCTGGAGCGATCATCACTAGCGCCGGCCATAGTCTCTGAAAAATCAAAACAACTGAACTCAGGTGCCGATAAATCATCTTCCTGTCTCTCCTATGGCACAGGTATCTCGGTCTCAGAAGAAGAACGGGGGTCGAGGGGGAACAGGGCGGAATCGTACTCGGGTTCGGAGAGCGGGTCTGAGCTCTCACGAACCGACCTAGATGAATGGACTGGAGTGCTAAAGAGCGGTGCAGCCAGAGGCTGCCTAAGAGACCTCCTGCCCATCATCGTGATCTGGCGAGTAGTGCGGATGAGATCTGGAGAAACTATGATCAGAAAACAAACCCCTCAGTTCACCAACGCAACACGAGCTGAAGACCGTAAAAGTTCGGTCAAATTATCTTGTCAATTTTATTTTAGTGAACAAATAAAATATCAGGGCGATTACGTGACCTGCTGGGATATCCGATACTCTCCTAACTGACTGTCCCGCACAGAAGAGTCGGTAATCAGTCGAGAGGAGTACCGGAGGGCTCTACCTAGTGTACGGGTCACTCTCTCGCACAATCAAACCAAACAATGAGGGGGTTGATCTCCCCAAGACAGATTTTTAGGTCAAGTGTCTTTTAGGGTCAATAGCTTAAACAATCCCAATTTTATTGTTTTTTTCTTTTTTAGATATTTTTAATACAAGCAAAAACGCCTAACAAATTTTTCGGTTCTCCTGGTTATTAAGTCCAAAACAGGAGGGAGAAGACGAAAAAGTCGATGCGCGGTAAATTAATGATGCATGCAAAGATAGAAATACGTACCTGTCTCCAGCACTCTACATGCAATATGATCCACGCAGAATTGAAAAGACTGAAAGAAACTACCTATATGGTGCAGCGGTAAAAAGCTAAGTCCCTAATCAACAGTGCTACTCGAAGAACGGCTAGCTGACCACCAACCTCCAATCCAAAGAGTTCGGTCTAGACCCACCCCTCCTCTTCTCGACAGGTCGAGTTCAGGAGTTGCGCTTGACGGGGCGGGCTCGCGGCGCGTAGGCTCGGAAGTTATGGAACTGCTATTTTATTATCTTTTTTTATTTTTGGTCCAATTACCGATCTATAGGTGCAGGCAGATATATTAGGGTATTTGGATCCTAATTATTACGTCACAGTCAAGCAGAAAATCCTACGGCTAGGGGCTCGAGAAAAATAGCGTAAAACCGTAAAAGGCAGCGAAAAATCTAAAAAACCGTGAGAAAGCCGTGAAAAATCTAAGGGTCCCCCGAGCACACCGGAGCTCGGCGAAACAGACCCGAGAAAGGTTCAAGTGTCTGAGTGTACCTGTATTACTACAACAGTTCTAATAAGCAAGCAATAATCTATTCTACGTCTAAACTATTCCTCCTGCGCTCTACTGTCTCCTTGCGCTCTCCTGCGGCTCCGTGCAGAAGGGAGCCGCCTCCGATTGCCGCGGTTACGTCGGCTCCTCAAAAGTCGCAGCCTCGGTCCTCGGACCCTCGCAAGAAAACAAACAGAACGTCAGACAAGATTATTTATATAAACAATGTCAGAAAAATAATATATTCAAAAATCTATACAGAAAATCGTGGAAAAGAAAACCGCGGGAAAAAAATCGAAACTGACTACTAAGTCGTGCTCCCCGGCAACGGTGCCATTCTGATGAGCCGAAAAAGAAATCCCAAGAAACTAAGGTGGAAAATATAAACAAAGGTCGTTGCGACCTCGGTCGCTCAAGAGATCAATCGGTCAATCAAGAAAAAGTAAAACAGACCACCAAAATCAGAGAAAAATCAATCAAACACGATAGCGGTCCTGGCTATTAGATTACCTGGTATAGCGACCAGGGTCGGACTCAGGGAGCACGTGATGGCCTTGCGGCCTACGAAGTAATCTAAAGAATCAATAAAATAAAATCAAAATATTTTTGGTGGATTTTTAATTTTTATATATTTTTTGGATTTTTGGTTAATTAAGAAAATAAGGAAAACAAATAAACAAGCCAACACAACAGTTTATTTAATGCATCGAAAGTCACTCAAAAATTCAAATAAAAATGTTTTTATGTATTTTATGATTTTTACTATTTTTGGTTAATTTTTGGTATTTTTCTGATTTTTATTTAATTTTCTAAAAATCAAACAAGGCAAGAAAACAAGGGTACTGTCCAGCCAAGCTTGGAGGACTTAGATAAAATATCTTAAAATCCCTAATAAGCCTGGAGGTAATTTTTCTGTAAAGAGAAAGAAACAAGGAAAATTTAGGCACCAAAATTATTATTTTTGGGTTTTTAAATTAATTATTAGAATTTTTATGAGGTTTTGAGTGTTTTGTAATTTTTAATGAAAAATGACAAAAATTGGTCAGAAAATCAAACAAGCAAGAAGACACATTAGATATTTTTTATAATTTTTAGATGAGTTTTAATATTTTTTGTGATTTTTCAAGTCAAACAGTAAAGGAAAAGGCTGTTTTTTGAATTTTTAAAAATAGCAAATAAAACCAAAAATGTCTCCAAAAATTCTAGAAAATTTTACAACATGGCAGGAGCCATGTATCCAATTTTCATTGAATGTGGAGTGAGTTTGATATTTTATTCAAAATTAAAACCTAGGTACAGTGCATAGGGACCTGTACGCAATTAACCAAAGTTCCAGGGGGTCCGGTGCAAAATTCCCAAGAAGTCACGCGCGAGGCGCGTGTCTGGGGCACTTAGGGACCTATTTGCAAACAAAATAAGGTTCTTGGACTAATTGGTAACAGGTACCAAAAGTCCGAGGGCCTTACTGTAAATTACCCACAAATAAACGCACATGCGCAAATCAACCACACACAGGGGTATAAATGCAAGTATCTAAAAAGATTCATTCATTAAGTAACATCCAGGAACTACAAGGCATCAATGCAAATATCTCAGAAGAACACGTGTCAAAGCACGTGACACACTATAGGCAGGGGTATACATGCAAATAGCATAAAAGACGAGGTCCAACATGCAATTTACCTAACGTAAATAAAAGACTAAAAATATTTACTGGACTAAAAGGAAACTACACTAAATCTAAGGGCCTAAGGGGTAATTTACCCTTTATTAGGTCGACCGTCAGATGGGCGCCACGTGGTGATCCATCGGCTCAGGTGCGCTGCGGCTCCACCTCTACGATCGAACGGTCCCAAGCGCTCCCCCTCAAATCAACGGTGCTGGAAGCTCCTGAAGCGAACGGTGGCGATCAAAACTGGAGCAGGAGAAGCATCGGACGGCAGAGAAGGATCGAGGAAGAACTGATGGCCGGCAAACTTTGTCGGCCCGATGCGCGCACTCCCGTCCTCCTCGCGAGGCTCTGATGATCGGAGAAGGCTCGTCGTGGGCTCCCGCGTCAAATGGCACTCTTCGATGGAGCAACAGAGCTCTGAGGAGCTCGGTCGGCTCCAGCGGAGGGGAGGCTCCTGGGATGGAGTTAGAGGACCTCAGACAGTCCTCGTTGTACCTGCAAACGGGCACCAGAAGACTCGCGGGTCGAGGGAAAAGTGCCTCGACCCCGTTAGCTGTGGTGAAGGTGGACGGTGCGGTGGTGCGGGCGAACTCCGGCGATGCGACGGCGAAGGAGTTCGAACCCCAGCTCCTATGCGAGCTGGGTTGAATGGAGGGTCGTAGAACGTGCGCGGGAAGGAGGCGAATGTGATGGAAGGGTCCGATGATCGAATGGAAGGCGGATATGGCCGGGATTGATGATGGTCGGCGACGGCGAGATTTGGGGGTAAATCAAAATCAAAGAAAAAGAAGAGAAACTACGGCTACCTGGGTGGAAGAATCGACTGTGGAGGAGTTGGGCTTGCTCCTGGTCCTTGCCTCGAGGATCGTCGGCATCCGAGGCTCTGGCGCTACCTCCAGGCGACGCACGGCGGCGCAAGCTCGCCGGATCGATGGCCTCCTTGCTCCCTCCTCGCTGCAACATCCTATGGGGCGAGCTGTCACTATCGCCAAGACGATGGAGGTCACTGGGTGGAAAGCAAATGATCCAAAGATAGATGAAAATGGAGGCGGAGCTGGAACTTTATATGGGTGCAGGTCCGAGAAGAAAGGAGCGGGCAGGGTTCCGCGAAGCGCGGATCCCCACGCGGATATGGTGGCGAGGGTCTCGGGTGCACGGGGAAGAGGACGAGCCCTGGGTTTGCGGGTATGGGCGTCGGATCGAGTCGGGAAAAATCTGAGAAGTCGGGTCGCGGGCTCGGATCCGGGGCTCGGTGGTCCTGGGGGGGAGTGAACCGGGGGGGTAAACGTCCCCGTGGACCAATGGGGACAGGCCATGTGTAAATGATTTAGAAATTCAATTTAAAACAGAAAATGGCCGAATTAGAGAAAACTTAAAACATGAAATATTTTTGTTTTAATTTTTTCTATTTTTTGGTGATTTTTAATTAATTTTTTCAAAATAAAAATAGGATATTTACACTTTATGCTATATATAGGTATTTACACAATATGCCTTTTTAATTTTTGATTTTTAATTTGTTATTTTTGTGCATTTTTATTCATATTTTATATTTTATTTATTTATAGCATAAAATAAGGAATAAAAAGGTATTTTATTTTATTTTTATTATTTATAAACAAGGGTGAAATAAATAGATGTATACATCTATATACATGGTATATGTACAATGTGATTTTTGGTTTTTAATTTTGTGCTTCTTATTTTGTTTTTGTTTTAATGGTTTTTATTTTATTTATTTACAACATAAAAATTAGAATATATACAAATTTTATAAAAATCAATTTTATTTATGTATAAGGTGAAATAAATATAAGTGCGGTTGTATGTACGTGGTGGATATATACACAAGTGACTCTTTTTTTTATTTTCTTTTTAATTTTTCTATTTTTGTTTTCATTTTTATAGTAAATATATACACAATATATACAAGTCATTTTATTCTATTTTTTAGAGGAAAATATTTTTATTTTATTTATAGGTATATTTACACACATGAGCCCCTATCTCCCTCTACTTTGGCTTTTATGCGGTCAGGCCCATGCTGAGCCCTCCCTTGGGGTTAGGTTGCTCAATATTTATTCTAAATATTTCCTCTTTTTCTTTTTTATCTTTATTCTTTTATTTTTGCACAAAAACATGCTAATTATTACTTTTTACACAATGCATGCTTTTGGTAATTATTTGTATTTACAAGTATCTACATGCATTTGCAAAGGTTTTAGTAGCTAAAATATAAGAATAAAGAGTGATGAATGGATATTCATCAGCTCTCCAGAGCTTCTTAGCCTCGTCGGAGCCACCCACCAGCTACGGACCAGTGTAGGCATTCTTCTCCACATCTTAGAAGCGCAGGAGGACCTCTCCACCGTACGTATCGGGCCGGCGAAGTTCGCCGGTGAAGTGTTCTTGGAGGACCTCCAGTTACCGTCCGATCAACCTCCTCTGTCAGTTCATATCGTAGCCGTCCATTTGCGGGAGGACTCCAGCCGTAGATCCATCTGTGGATCAGATCGGGAGCGTCGATCCAGCAAAGGGTTACCCGTGCTTCTCAACCGTCAGATCTCCACGTGGCACCCCTTCCGCCGTCGATCGTTAATAAGAGGGGTAATTTCACTTAGGCCCCTCCTCTTTCTGCATTCATAGATTAGTCCTGTAAATATTTTTCATAGTTGTTTTTATTTTGAAATATTTGCATCTTGGACCATATGTTTATTTTATTTGCATTTTAGTCCCTGTCCGTGTGAGACATGTGCGTTGACACGTGATATTTTGGACATTTTGCATATATGGGCTGGGATTTATTCATGTTATGAAATGAAAGAATAGTTTTGACATTTGCAGTTATACCCATGTGCGTGAATTAATTTGAACATGTGCTGATTGTTTGTGAATTTTACACTTTCAACCCTAAGGTTTTCGCACGTGTTATAGTTTAGACTTCCGAACTTTGTTTTCTTGCAAATAGGTCCCTATGTGTTGTAGATCTTTTATTGGTTGAATAAAATAGCAAATAAACTCCAAATCAAGTGAAATTTGGATATGTAGCTCCATCCACTGTGTAACAATTTCCCTAATTTTTTGGGATATTTTCATTGCTTTTTATTATTTTTAAAAATCAAAAACACATATTTTTGTTACTGTTTGATAAAGAAAATCCAATAAAAATATAACTATTTTCTAAAAATTCTAAAAAAAGTAGGGATACTTTATTTTGTTGTTTTCTACCCTCTGTCCAATTTTTGGCCCTTTTAGATTTATAAAACCCATAAAAATTGAAAAACCCTAAAAATCTTATAAAAACATTAAAAATTCTATAAAATTCAAAAATGCAAACTATTTTTCTGTAGTTTAATTTTTGTATATATTTTTCATAAAAATTATCTTCAGGTTTTTATAGGCCAATTATATATTTTTAATTGGCCTTTCAAGTCTGGCTGCACATTAATCCACGGTTTTCCCCTTTCTTGATTTTTAGAAAATCAACTAAAAATTATAAAATTCCCATAAAATCATTAAAAATACTTAAAAATATAAAAAATAAAAACAATTTTATTTGAATTTTTTGGGCATTCTTGAGTGATTAAATAAATTGTTGTAGCTGCTCTTTTATACATTTTATTATCTTTTCTTATATAATTAAAAACACAAAAAAATAAAAATATTTAAAATCCACCAAAAACATTTTCTTTCTTTATTTTATCTTCTTGACAATTTTGTAGGTTGTAAGGCCAACCCGTGCTCCTTGAGTCTGACCCTGGTCGCTATACCTGGTTAATAAACTAGCGAGGACTGCTGTTTGATTTTATTGATTTATCGTTCGATTTAATGGTTCCTGAATTTTTCTTGATTGACCGAGTCTCTCGATCCGAGTCGCAACGATCCTAGATTGATTTCTACCTTACCCGTATTTAGGAAGGGATATTTTTCGGTCATTAGTAGGATACTTGGTGTCATCCGTTTAACTCTTCTCCATTTGAACCAATTTTGAACTCATGCACTTTACACTTAGCTCAACTTGCATGGGGTTGCGAACGACAATCCATTTTCGGTGATGCGCTTCCATCCTTATCTAGTAGTGCTAACGCTAAAGACGGGAGAGATTGGGGTTAAAATAAAGCTTCAGATGAGAGTAGGATCTTCTAGAATAATTTATTCCAAGACCTCAAAACATGGACGGAAATAAAAGAATCTATAACTGTCGAGGTGCAAAAGATCTATGCAATGCATCAACAATCATTTCTATCAAAAAGAAGCCAAATACACCAAATATAAATTTGACCACAATGGTCCGAGCTTCAGAAAGACTGCAGAATCTTAGTGGAGACTTGGCTAAACTGGCCAGGCTTCACACGGAGATATGATTACAATGATCACACTGTAGTTCTCTTCTCATTATTGTTCTTCTCTCTCTAGTTGATTGTGGACACACCCCGACCTGACCTTAGAAGGAAATACTCCCTCCTTGAAGATCGAGTGGCTGGATAAGGGTCCAATGAGAGTATGTTACTGGGATGGGCGGTTTCTTTGCTTCTTTAAGTAGGAAGAGCTAAAACCTTTCACAAACAGTACATGTTGCTTTCAAAGATGAAAAGTTTACGTGATGGATGAGTGGATCTGAGTTGGCTATTGAAGTGAATCTGGATAAGGATTTGTGGAACTTGAGGGTTGTCGATGCTTAAATCCTAATTCTAATAGAGTCCCGACACACTATTAATCCAAAGGTCTAATCCAAATTCTAAAATTTGGGTGAAATGAGATTCGATTTAAAGAAACAAGAATATTCTAAGTTCTTTTATTTTGCCTTTTTTTTCTTGCACTTATTTATAGAATAAGTGTTTGCTAAGGGACTAGCAAAGGTAAAGTATAGGGGAATGGTGAATCTATGCTTCATCCCCTTAATTCTTTCATTTTGGCTAAAATACTTAGTAAAAATGCATGTAAGTACTCGTTAATTCCCATTAATTAACATTCTAATCACAAATATTAATATTATATATTTAACACTAATTTATCCAAAATAAAATAATAAAGAGAAAAGAGAAAAAAAAGAAAAGAAAGATGTATATAATATATATACCGAAACTGATCCTAACCCCGAGAACATGTCAATATTGACTTGGTCGACAAAATAAATAAATAGGGGGAGATAAGGATCCTAATGTATAAAAATACTGGAAAATCAAAATCACAAAAATACCTTCATTCATTTTTCACCTTGTAAATATTTCATCTATTTTATTTATCACTTAAAAATTTCCAAATAAAAACACTTCCTTTATAAAAGTTGTTTACAAAACATATATTATTTTATAAAAATATTATACAAATTATTTAATATAAAAATACTTAATTATAATGAACTGAAACAACCGTAAAACTGACTTTTGAGGTCCATAACTAATTATAGAAAACTTCAAATAGACCAAACTCACTTTTACACTTTGTTTTATTAATAATAATATTTATTAAAAATATCAAAAAATACTAGAATAAAATGGGTGGGTTTTAACGTTTGGGCCTCATTGTATATATGTATTATATATAAAACTTACCGTATTTTTATTTAATTAACCATAATTCTGATTCACTTAATTTCTTTTTCAAAATTCTTCTAAAAATAATTAGAAAATTATAAAAAAATTAAACTAAAATACCCATTAATCCTAAAGCTACGAAGCCGTTACCTAAATTTTTTGGGCCTCATAACTCGGCCATATGGACTCCTAATTGGAAAACTCAATCTGAAAGTTCATATTATTTAATTATCTATCAAATGACACTGATTTTACTAAAATCAAACTTAATATGTAAAATACGAGTTTTGAGATCGTATTAATATATATATATATATAGTGTACCATGTACATTAGTTTATATTATTTAATATATGATTTATTATTTTTATATACTTTATTAATATTTTACTATTAAATTAAGTTAAATTACAATTATTTATTTATTAAGTTATTTATTATTTAATTATTATTTTATTTCCATTAATTTTTAATTAATTCGTTAATTATATTTAATAAATTATTTAAGTACTAATTATGTCATTAAACCTATAATTATCTTTTAAATTAATATAAGAATTAGATTATCTAATTAAGTTATTAATTTTTTTTTCATTTTTCTCTCCTCTCTCTTCTTTCCCTTCTCTCCCCCTACCCCCCTCCCCCCGACATCTCTTTTTCCCATCCCCCTTCTCCCTCCTCTGCCTTCTCTTCTAATGCACATCAATCGCCTCAACGACTGGGCGTTCACCCAATAGCTTCGGTACCGTCCTCCGCCAATGGTGACGCCACCCTCCTTTCTTGGTTCCCAAGTCACCTCTCCTATATATAGTTCCCTAGACCCGTTGACTCGACCATCCACCATTTCTCATTCAACCCTGAACCGCCGGGGCGGGAGCGAGAGCGTGGGTGACAGCTACCCTCAACCCCCGTCGAGCGAGCGAGGAGGAGAACCGACGTGATCATGCCGTCGTTGCAGCCCCCAAGCTCTGTCGTGCGCACAAGACTCTGAAGCGATGACTCTTCACTCCCAGGCGCATCACATCCTCCACATAAGTCCAGGTTCGCTTTATCTCCTTCTATCCCTTTTCTCCCTCGTCTCTTCTTGATTTCTCTCTCTATTTTTCCTAGATTCTAAGTCAAATCCAATCCATTTCCGTTTGAATTTGATACTAAAATCAAGTCCCAATATCACCGATCATCCCATTTCAATCGTTTTCAAACATTTTTGTTCCATATCCTGTTCATCTCGTATCTATCTCGACTTTGAGCTTTGATATCTTTCAATCACCTTCAATGGGGTCACCCATTTAATTCCACCATTGGGAGCATAGCCCATGCAGAGACTTGTTCTCGAACCTAAATTTCTATTTGTAGGAGCAGCACCACCAGTAGATTTTTATATCAATATCCACTCTGAGCAATTTTGAATGACAACGAAGATTAAGCACATCCTTCACATAAGTTCAGTTTGAATCCAGACATAACTATCAAGGAGCTTCTCACTCGAGCACCGCTTCTCTCAAACAACGCAGAAGTCCACCATCTTCGAGCACTTCACCATATTCATACATAGATCTGGCATTACAATGCTAATGCCCAGCCGATCTATAGCTCGATGTTCGAGCATCATAAATCCATTACTAGTGAAGCATACACTGAAGATTCGTTAAAGAACATAGGTCGACTCCAAAATTCATGACATATGTATGATTAGATTTGAGGACTTGCATCTCTACTACACACTGCTTTTGAGGATCACGTGAGAAGCACACGAGTTCCAAGGGAGATATTTTAGGCCAAATTGCAGTTTGACTCCCCAGACTTCATTTAATCACCAAACAGGTCCCCTACAAGTTAAGCATGTATTTCTTGGCGATTTTGTGCGAGTACTCTCTACGCTTTCAACTATTGACGATTGGGTCCTTGGTGCTGAAGCTTGCATGTGCGAGATCATGTGATCCGAGACATTTGCGTAATAACCCCTTCCACTTTCTGTTTTTTCGTGTGTGCCCCAAATCTCTAGAAAATAACAAAAACACCCATAAACATTAAATAAACCATATACATACTATATACATATTAAATAAAAATTAAATAAAAATACATAAAAATATTGTACTTTACTCTATATATAATATTAAATAAGTTTTGAAAAATAAAAGGATTTTATATTTTTAATAAATCCTTTAAAAATCTTTAAAATATAACCTAAAAATCATAAAAAAACCTCTTTAAAAATCTAGAAAAATTACCCATAGATATTTTTACTACTTTTATACAATAAACAAAAAATGAAATAAAATTTGAATATTAAAATCCATTAAAAAAAAATTCAAAATACATTAAAACTTGGAAATTTCATAACTAATTCAAGAAAATTCACTAGAAATGATAATTTATCATTTTGAAGATAATTTCATTACTTTTTCAATAAAAATAAAATAAAAAAATTTTCAAATTGTTTCCTACTTTAAAAATCGAAAAAACTCCACTATTTTCAATAAAAAATAGTTTCCTCGCCTTAAAAGTAAAACAAAATCCATAAAGAAGCCTAAAAACTCTTTAAAATCATAAAAATAGGAAAAAAATTAAATCATAAAAATAACAAAATAAAAACCAAATAAAAATTACAAAATATTTTCTAAAATTAAAAAATATACAAAATACTTATAATCACAAAAACAATATAAATTCATTGAAATTCAAATAAAAATCCAGAAATACCTAAAAATAAAATAACAAAATTAGGAAACCATTTACCTTAGCTTTTCTATAGTATAACCTAATTTCCAACAGTTTGCCTCCCTGAGTTCAACATTCGTGTACTTTATCGCTATACGTCAAAGGTTAGGAGTATAATAAGAAAAATAAAATTTTCTGCTAAAACCCACGTGATCGAAAAAATGACCTTTTTATCTCTAGATTGGGTGTTGTTTTTCAATACCCACGAGGCAATTGTCAATCGTATCGATGGAATTGTCAGTGGTGAAGATGCCCTTCCCTAGGGTGAACCCAACTGGGGTTACTCCCCTAATCACGCACCACCAATTCTGAGCCCGATGATGGCTCGATCCTGCACACATGTTGCCAGGGGCGGAACCAGGAATTTTATATAGGGGGGGCCAAGTAGAGTTAAATTTTTTTTTTTAACAAAAAGTGCAATTATGAGATTCGAACCCTGGTTCATTTAATAAAGGGAACAACACCTAACCAATAGGACAATGAGCATTAAGTGATACCACTTGAGCTTATTTATTCTATATTTAAACCTTAAGCAGGGGCCATATTAAAATTTAACAACATTATTTAAGTGAAATATAATAATTAAGAAGGGGCCATGGCCCCCCTAGCTTATATGCTAGTTCCGCCCCTGCATGTTGCCACAAGGGCTACCACAGGATGGGCATAAATGTCAAAAACTTTCCTTAACCATATAAAAAATCATGGTTTGAATAAACCGTGATTTGGTTCACCCCATTGACGGTAAGTCGCAGAAGGGCACATGTGATAATGGTGCAAGAAGGTAGGACACTTGATTTCGATAAAAAAGTTATAATTAATATTATAGAATCTAAGAGGAACATAATCGTAGAAAATCCTCAAAAACTACAACGATGATATTTTGTATGATTTAAGAAAAAAAATTCTCTCAAAGCTTGTCGGTCTCGAGGTCCTATTTGGGTAATTACATATAATAGGTAAAATTTTGAGTGTGGAGATCATTTAACATTGTTAAGAACATACCATCATTCGATTCGTTCCCACAACCTCATTTTTCCAAAAAGATTGCAATTCCATTTATACAAGGCCACCCCCTCATTAGACGATCCACCGGTCTGAAATCCTTCAGGTGGCTAGCATGGACGTCGGTGATCCTCCCAAGAGATAACAAACTCGTTAACAAACACCTCATCTCCATCCTTTGTTGGAACTAGTCCACCGTCAAGTTGGTGGTTCGGCGAATAACCACACCCACTAAACTCCAGTCCACCATCCACACAGCACTCCCTCTTCACGGGACCTCCTTGTCCTTATAAATACACATACACCACCACCACCTCCACCACAGATAGGCAGAGCAACCATCCTATTGTCCTCACTATCCAAACCTCGTGATCTCCTCCACCAATGGCGAGGTGTGCACTCGTCATTCTCCTCCTCCTCCTCGTCTCATCATGCTCCGGGCAGACTCCCAACTTCGCTTGCGACATGACCAAGAACCCAAACGTCGCGAGCTTCATGTTCTGCAACAAATCGGTGGGGGTGGAGGCTCGGGTGTTGGATCTCGTGGGGAGGCTCAGCCTGGTGGAGAAGGTGCAGTTCCTCGTCAGTAAGTCCCCCGCCGTGCCCCGCCTCGGCCTCCCCGCCTACGAGTGGTGGTCGGAGGCCCTTCACGGGATCTCCTACGCGGGACCGGGCACGCACTTCTCCTCGCCGGTGCCCGGTGCCACAAGCTTCCCCCAGGTCATCCTTACCGCCGCCTCCTTCAACACCACCCTCTTCGAGGCCATTGGAAAGGTGACGCCTTTGCATTTCCCCTGTTCTCTTTTTTTCCCGGTTTTTTAGAACGTCGTGCATTGATGTCGTATAAAGTCGCATTGGTTGGAATTTGCTCTCGATGTCAAGCATTTTGGATGCTTTGATAAAGATTTATCAGCATTTATTGCTTTATTTTCCAGTACGTCCTGAATCGCGTCAGATCTTTAATCCCACCACAACTTCCGGATCTTCGAGACCCGCGCTCTATTTATGTATGGTTTGCAGTTGGGTTTTGAAGTTATCGCATCTTTCCAGGGATTGGCCGTTGGGAGACGCTTCGATTGTTCTTAGCGCAATTATATCAAGATGGAATTAATCGGGTTTGAAGCCTTTGGTAGTTTCGATAATGCTCGGGGCCACATGGAGTACGTTGTTGGCTTCCGTTTCATCATTTCACATGCAGACCTATTATAATGTTGCTGTGTTTGGATAAGGAGATCCATTAGTCAAAACTGCAAGTCTATCGGTTGCTCCGTGACTTTACTTTTACACATCAAATTTCTCTCTCTTTCCTCCCACGTTTGCATGCTTTCCCATTCAACCTCCATTGTTCACTGTATTGTCCCAGATCATCATGATTGATGACTTGTTATGTCTGTTCGGACTTTGATTTTGAAGGTGGATAATGGTAATGAACGCTTTATTTTGATAGTGTAGGTCGAAAAGTGTGTGTATATCTATAATAAATTGTTAGTAGGTGGAAGTACCTTTGGGTCCCAATAGTTGGCACTTTCCATTTAATTTATTTGGTAGCTTTTGCTTGGCGCTACTCTCACCATCTAGTGCTACCTTTTTGTTTTAAGCTCCACTAGAATAGAAGATGTTGTTATTCTGTATGGCCTATGGTTCAGTTAAACCTCTAAATTGCGGACTGTGATCTTCCACCTACAAGGCTTTCCCTTTGGTCTTTTTTATTAAAAGGATTCCATTCTCTTTCACTGTCATGTAAAATCCTTGTATTTATGTCATGCATTCGTAATAAAAATAATCTGGAACAAGGTTTGATCTTTATGTTGCATTGAACTTATAGATTATGTGAAGAGCACTTAGTTTTATGCTTTGATCTAAAGCGGCCTTGACTGACTACGATCATGACGACCGATGCAGGTGGTGTCAACGGAGGCGCGTGCGATGTACAATGTGGGTCTCGCCGGGTTGACGTACTGGAGCCCGAACGTGAATATTTCAGAGACCCAAGGTGGGGGAGGGGGCAGGAGACCCCTGGGGAGGACCCCATTCCTTGCAGCAGGTATGGCGCAGCCTATGTGAGGGGACTCCAACAGGCAGAGAATCCAAACGCTCTGAAGGTGGCAGCTTGTTGCAAGCACTATACTGCCTATGATGTGGATAACTGGAAGGGCGTCGAACGCTACACTTTCAATGCTGTGGTAATTATTTTTTTCTGTCTTTTTTTAATTGCTGGATGTGTTGGATTTTTTTGTGATTTTCTTGTCTAAATTTTAGAATTGATTGATTTTCTGTATATTTTTGTGCAACCCTTGATACTTTTTAACCCGACGTCTAACTCTATGTCTTCGTCATTTCGCGAATCCACTGACTTCTATTTTGGAGAAAAGTTTACTTGCAGATATTATTCTATTTGGGACTTACTGAATTATCCACAGTTCATTGACATTAGAAAACCTGTCTAATGTGCCGATCAAAGACTTTTCTCTCCTGTCACTATATTCATTAGTGCTTTGTATTGCCCATCTGACTCCTATGGTTTTCCTTATTTTCACCTCACCCATTAAGCCAGTTACCATGCAGCATGATTTCTTGTGCAGTATTTGGAATTCTGGTCTATCTTGACATGTCGTTTGAGACACATAGGGTTGGTTTGCAACATGAATGCAAACGTATGTGGAGAGGATCCCTCCCTGCCATAAAGATCGTGACCACTCTAGAAGAACTGGATCATTTGGTTGGGTTGCAATAACCTCTTTTCAAAGGGTTAGTAAGATCAGCAACCTTTCAATGAATAATGGGTGTGTAGATGGATAAGGGGTTGGAGTTGGAATAATATGGGATGTGATATTATTTAGAGTAAATTACACAAAGGACCTTGAACTATACACCTAATTTCAATGTCTTATCTGAACTTTAAAAGCTAACAATGTGGTACCACATCTTTAATATTTGTCTCAAGATGATTTGAGCTCTTGTGATTTAAGGATAGAAAGACCAAATGATCAACTAAAGTTTAAAAACCAAGGACCACATTGAGATAAATCTTAAAGATCGCATACCAAATTGTTACCTTTTAAAATTCATATACGACATTGAAATCGGGTGTATAGTTCATGATTTTTCTGTAATTTATATATTTACATTTTGCATTCATTATATTTATGATTAAAATATATTTGTAATAAGGACTTCTTTGATCAGAACGTGGTAAGAAATATTACAGTAAATAAAATGCGGGTCACACACCTTTCATTCTGACTATGGAAGGAAATATCGTGATATATCGATAACGAGATGAGGCCAATGTCGGTATCGATATGGCGATATATCCTTCTTTTCAAGCCATTCCTTCACAAAAGTGTGTCAATATGGGCTATTTCAGCGATATATCACCGATATTTCATCGAAATATCGTATCGACACGATATCGAAACAATATCGCTATTGCCTACCTTGATTCTAGCGTCCCACGAATGTAAAAGGTAGAGATTGAGGTAACTTAAACCCAAACAAGGATTGCATCGTAGTTAACTGGTATCCAAATTAGCCCTACAATGTTTGGGATGGAATCATATCATTCGATTGAGAATGCGTTGCCATGATCACCAAGTTATTGTGGTGTGAACAACAACTTGGGATCCTCTTATTGAAACATCCATATGCATTTTGCAACTATATGTATTAAGTATAATGATTTTTACACCCTAACCATGTATAGTTTCATACTAACACGATTTTCCCTCCATATCGTAAATATCTTTAACTTATGTTTGCATATAAGCTCCCTCATTAGTTTAGCCCATTAACTCATCTAATCTAACTAGAGTAGATCTGAAGGTTGATATTTGAAATTTTATTTATTTTTATTTTATTCCACCTCAAACACTTCCTCCCCAAAGTACCCCCCTCTCTAGACGGTTGTTGCCATCTCCCCCAACCACCTCAGTTTCTGCCACATCGTAGGATCTCCCTCTCTCCCTTCGTACTCATGCCACGAACATCTCTCCCAATCTATGTCGCCTCCTCCACCTCGTTGGACTTCCCTTCCCTTCTCTTCCTTCCCCCTCCCCCGTCAACATCTCTCCCAACCTCCGGCACCACAACAACCTTGCGTGGGAGAGTGGATGCCCATCTACCACAAAATTCTCCGCCCTCTGCCTAGTAGGAGTTCAAGGGGAGTCCTCACAGGGATTTCCCCTCCTTTGCCTACCTCAGGAATGGTGACCACCACCTCTGCACCCACTACTTTTTCCCTGCATTGTTCCCCTCAGGCCTCCACCTCAACCACTTCACCTTCCCTACTCTCCTCTCTATCGCACCCACATACATCGGTTTGCAGCTTTACGTCTTCGTCTGCTAGCTTGGCCTTACAACCAACGTCTTCATTGGTACCTCTCTGATTAACCATTATGCACAATAGGGCTATAAAATGTTGATATGCCTTGAATTCTAACCATCTGTATTGTTGGACCCGATTAGAGAATCATTGTATGCATCCCCCACCTCCCCCCTCTCTTGCCACCATACCCTACCAAACGAGGACTCACCGTCACCCAAGGACATAGGCTAGCTACTGGTTAACTTTGTAAATCAGTGTATTTGACTAGATTCATCCCCCAACATCATCTCCTATACTTCATGTATGCATGTGTGTTCACAACTGATAGGGATAGCGTGATGCTTAAATTGATGAGCACGGCACTCAAATTGAGGAGTGTTAATGCTACTTTGATTAAGCTTCTACAACCTTTAAATTCTCATGTGGGTACTTTTCTAATTAGCTTTTAAACCAATGTGGGTTATTGGATGATAGACTAAAGGTGTTTTAGGACATCCAAGACAAGAATGTTGCTTCTTGGAATGCCATGCGTTGTGGGTATGCTCGAAATGGAAGGGGACGATAGGCTCTGGGCTTGTACAATAACATGTAAACTTGTGATGCGAAGCCTAATGGTACGAAGGGATATTGCCTCGAAAAGGAGGATGACATTGGAGAGGTGACAAGAGGAGAGGGGGATGACAACCGGGAGATGATAGGAGGAGGGAGGGGTTGGGGAGAGGTGGCTACGATTATGGGTGGAGGAGGAGAGATGGAGGAGTATGGTGGAGAGCGAGGAGGAAAGGCATTATTCACAAATTCGATACGTAGAGAAGGGCATATTTGTTAACATTTGACGAATTCCATCAACATTAATGGAAAGGAGTTGACTGAAGTTAACACATGGTTATGTCATGTAATGTAATGGTTAACAACTATTTGAGGGTGTACGCGTAATTCACAATTATGAAGGGAAAAATGCATAAATGTGAAACTATACATGGTTATAAGTGTAAAAATCCCTTAAGTATATGGATATATGTCTTCATGATGCATGAGCATGCACATGGATACTAAATAATTTTTTTGACAAATATAAATATGTATTTTTACATCACGACACCTACAGATTTTTTTTGGTCATGCCACATCTCTCGACATCTTTATATTTACTCCATGATCATTGTAATCTTTCTCCATCTTACACCACTATCCTTTTCGATCATTTAAGTTTTCTTATGTTGATCCTCTTAAGTTAATCTAATGTACATTTTTTTTAAACCCCACCTCTCCACTCCTTTTGAAGGCCTTTACTTCAATATTGCAAGCTTCCGTCAAATGTTGTATTGTTTGCTCGTGTTTGTGTGATCATATGGAGATCAAGGAGATGCAACTTGAGCTGTCGCAAATCTAAGCGAATATTTTCCAGTTAGATGTGATACTATTAATAGGGAAGGTCCTATGGAAAACAAGGAAGTTCTTGGTCATATGGAAAAGGCAACATGAGAAGAATCCGTCCCCTAGGAGTCAGAAGGGGGGGGGGGAGTTGTAAGGCAGACAACATGACAATCGTCGAGGATTATGCGAGGGAGATGGCAAGGCACATAAGGGAAGGTGATCAAAGGGGCATATATCGATGGCGTCTCCTCCCCTTGAGAAGATATAAGGCGATGATGTAGAGGTCACCATCACGAGGGAAAGTGATGACTGTGAAATCACCTTTTGCTTGGTTGTTGTTTTTGTATTGTAGTTGACCAATCGGGATCAATCAAAACAAACTACACAAACAAGTATCAATCAATTAATCAAAGTATGGTTGTATGTATTTTTAACATGGGCAACCTCCAAGCTCGACTCAAGGAGGCAGAGGAACAACTTAGGGATCAAATTATCCAACTTAATGCACAATTTTCAAGAGAGATTTTTTTGATATTTTTTATGCAATATGAATGAAAATGCAAAGTGTGATTGAATTAAACTCTTAAGCAAACAAAGCACCTTAGCCCAAATAATTTGTAATCCAAAATTAGGTTAAATTAGGTAAATGATATTTTTCATGTAAACCTAACTCGATGATGCATGCAAAATATTATTTTAGTTTTTAGTCTTACAACGCAATAATGAAAAATCAATCTTTTTAAGGTTTTTTGTATAATTTTTTATGCAAATATTGTACAAAAATTATGAAACTTGGACATAAGCTTTAATATGTTGTAATGCATCTATTATATTTTTAGAACTTTGTGATAACATATGATTTTTTATGAATTTTCTACTGAAACATAGTGAATCTGATTAATTAATTCTTAAAAATCCACAATAAAAACTCACGCCAAACCTAGTTATCTCAAATAGATATATAATATGTAATCAAATTTAAATTGATTACGAAATTCACTAAACAAGTTATTCCAGGAACAAAACATCTCTGTTTATTATGAAATTTGGGTCTAAGTTATAACACAAAAAACACATAGAACCTGAATTTTTAGATTTTTCTGAACAAATTATGAATTACTATGATATTCAGAGTCTCAAATGGGCAAAATTACATTGATTTTCAATCTCTGAATATCAATAAATCATCCAGTGTAGGAAATAACATACAATTTTTGAAATAAAAGATGACGCCAAATGAAGGTTCAAACAAGAACCTAAAGACAGGGTCTTTCTTCAAAACAATAAAATAAACTAAATTCAAAAGAAAAATAGAACGGGGCGCTTCTTTAATTACCCAGGAGCAAAGGAGGCGGTGCGCTATTTCCCCAATAGATGTTTTGCACGTGAGGTGCCCTTTTCCCTTTGTTTTGTTTTTTTTTCGCTTTTTTGTGGTTGAAACAAAGAGAAGGGCACCTCTCCTCCTCCTGCTGCTGCTCTGCGGCTGCGCGAGGATATGTGCGGGGCGCGGCGGCCGACTGCTGCAAGGTACGGCGGCGCGGGGGCTGACGGAGACGACGACCTCTTGCTGTGGCAGCTAGAATGGGCGGCGGAGCGCGGCTGTGGGGTTGTTGCGGTCGCGCGAGAGGTGATGCGGCAGATGGCACAACGCAGGAGTGGCGTGGGGTGCGTACGCACGGCTGCACGCGGGCAGAGATTGGAGAGGTGCGGCGGCTGTTGCTCGGTGGTGGTTCTTCTGCTTTAGCCGCAGGCGCCAGTTGGGGCCGCGCAAGGGAGATGTGAAGAGCAGCGGCGGCGCGCGGTACATGCGCGGCGGGGGATGGCGCAGGTGGACGGAGGCGCGGCTGGTACGAAGGTGAAGAGCTTCACCTTCCCTGCTTCATTGATTTGAACGGTTGCTGAGCAATGAATCGGGTGGGTTTCGGAACCACGGACGGACCAATGATGCACTACCCCTCATGTTTTGCTACTTGGATCTGAATCGGAAATGCTACTAGAGCAGTTGGGTTTAAGGTTTTTCTTCCTAGGTTGTTGTGATCGTGGTTTAGATCTAAGATGAAGAATCCGAGGACAATTGATGTTTGAGATGCACATCTGTTGTTATCCACGAGATCCTACGAAAGGGATATCCCAAGCCCGAGCACCCTCACTTCGGCCAACAATGGAGCACAGAGGGAGGGGTTAGGTGACTGGATGTTGATGTTTGGTAATGGGTTTGGGTTTGACTGGAAGGTGGGCGCTAGCTCCTGCGATGGTGATGGGAGGAGCGGAGCTTATGCTCCGACTAGTGTGCCAGAGGCGGAAGGTTTGAGGGAAAAGTATGGAAATGGAGAGATTGGAAGCTAGGATGAATCGATTTGGTTGGGTATTTCAAAGGAAGGGGGTTTGGGGGAAAGAAGATGCAAGATAGAGAGATCACAGAAAATTGAAAGAGGAGAATCCGAAAGCAAGAGAATGATAAAGGGAAGAGATGGGTTTAGAGGAGTCACCTGATGTCATACTCGATCTCTGGAGAAGAGGGCAATCTCGGATGAGCTTGCCCAGGATTATCACCACGATCCAAGTCGGCACACCTTGGAGAAGCGTAGTAACTCCTTGAAGCAGAGTTGCAAGACAAGGAATAACTCATGGATCTCACAGATGGTTGAACAACGTCATCATCACATTCAAACAATGCCCTGGTGCTACCATCGACGGGGCTTTATGAGATTGGACAACACCCTCTCTATGGCTTATAGTCAAAGAATAAAGAGGAGAAGAGAGTAAAAGGAAGAAGAAGTGGGGGTTAGGAAAGAGGTGGAACAGGTGCTTGGAAGTTAGAGATATAGTGGAAGAATGGAAGTTGATGGAAAATAATAAGAAAAAATAAGCAGGCTACTAAAATAAATTAAAAAGAAAAAGAATTGCAAAAGTGCCAACATAAAAGTGTAGATCTAGATGAGATATACATTTTTCATGTAGACTTGAAATCAAAACAAACCAATATTTACACGAAAGAAATATTTTTTAGATTGCATTCTAAATAATTAAAATACAAATTTATAGCTTTTCTATTTTTTATATTTTTAGTTAAAAGATATCTATAGATATCTATAAAATAAAAATATAATATACTAGAAATAAAGTAAAACATAAATATAATTATTTGAGACTTCTAATATATAAGAAAAGTAAAAGAAAAGGAGGAAAGATTAATATTTACACTATATACAAAGTCATTTTGTATTATTTTCAACGATAAAATAATTTATTTTGATTTTTATAAGTATGTACTTTATTATAATATAAAAAATAAATTAATAGAATAAGAAAAAAATAAAACGGGTTAAACATAAAATGTCAGTGTCAAGTTAGTACGTACAGTATACAACTAGGTCCCAAAACCAACATTTTGCAAACAAGTTCCAATTTTAATGAATTACTTTCATTATATAGATGATTTTCTAACTTGAACTATAAAAGTGAGTTTGATGAATTTGGAATTCATACGGAGTGAGAATTTAACCGAGAAGTTGACATTTATAGCTTTTTTGGTTCAAGAACTAAAAGTTTTTATTCAATGTGGGATTTTTTCTATTTTTGTATTTTAAAAATATTTTTATGTACAAGTTAGAAAAAGAATTAAGTCAAAATGAGTTAGTATGGATTTATTAAAAATTAAGGAAGTTTGATTATTTACTATGGATTATTTACAAATAATATTAAACACTTTATTATTATATTTATTTATCTTTACTTTAATTATTTCGCGAACTTATTTGCAAGATAAATATATGGGAAAAATGGGGCTGCCCATAAGGGGAGCTAACTTAGCTCCCCTCGTCCCATTTTCCCTAGTTTTTTTATTTTTTTTTGAAGATTTCTTCGGTGATTATTCATGATTATATCCCTACATTATGCCATTCAAATTTCGTGTGAAACAGAGACTCTTACGGCCTCCATCTAAACCGTCATTTTTAATGGTCGCAGGATTTTTTAAATCGATCCTGTATGGAAGGAGGCCGTAGGAGTCTATGTTTCTCACGAAATTTGAATGACATAATATAGGGATATAATAATAAATTTACACGAAATTACCTCTGCGACCCTAAAATCTTTCGAAATTACCTCTGCGACCTTTGAAACATCATAATTCTTCCCACGACCCCGTAATCTTGCTAACCCTTACCCTACAGACCCTGTGGTTAACTCCCGTTCATTTACCCGTTAAAATTAACCCGATTCTGTTATGTTCATTTATATTATACCCAATTTGTTTATCAAATTTACATTTAATGCCACTCAATGCAAATAAATAAACTACAATGTTTGAAAATTTTAATTTCAAGTTCTTATCCATCCAAATCTCGCAGGAAGAGACCTAGAAGATTATTCTGTACTCCGATCTGGTTTCCACCCTTCGTTATTTATCAAATCTACAGAGTTCGTAATCTCTTTTCGTGTTCTTGTGCTTCAAAGCTTCAGGCGATCAGATCAAGCCATTCAACTCGAAGTCGAAGGTCCAGCTCCAGGTGCTCGTCTCCTACAAGTTATCGAAGCTAGAAGTGGGCGGACGAGCTGGGCGGGCGAGCTGAAGGCTCCCCACCCCAGCCCTTGCTGCTCCCACCGGCCGAGCTCAACCCCTACCACCCTGCTCGCCGCTGCATGGAGATTGATCTCAGATCTGTCCAGCTCCATGGAGATTGATCTCAGATCTGGGCGGGCGAGTTGAAGGCTCCCCACCCCAGCCCTTGCTGCTCCCGCCGGCCGAGCTCAACCCCTACCACCCTGCTCGCCGCTGCATGGAGATTGATCTCAGATCTGTCCAGCTCCATGGAGATTGATCTCAGATCTGGGCGGGCGAGTTGAAGGCTCCCCACCCCAGCCCTTGCTGCTCCCGCCGGCCGAGCTCAACCCCTACCACCCTGCTCGCCGCTGCACCCTCCTCACTCCCCGGCTCTCCGCCCGCGACGCGGCACCCCCCTCCCGCCGCTGCACCCTCCCCCCTCCCCGGCGCACCCCACCCCCACCCCCCCACCCCGCTCCCGACCGCCCCGACCCCCTCGGCGCCGCCGCACCGATGGAACTGCTCCCAGGCCGAGAACCTCCCCCCTCCAGCCCATGTCACCTCCTCCCTCGACCCCGACAAACCTCCTTCCCTTCACGCATTGCCTCCCGACCCCACCCCCCGCGCACCGATGGAACTGCTCCCTGGCCGAGAACCTCCTCCCATGTTAAAGTGCCCTCGACGTTGCTGTGTTTTAAGGTTCTGTCTCAGTGGTGAATTGGGGAAGGGAAGGGAAGATGAAGAAGAGGATAGAAGAAGGAACATGGATGAGAGAAAAAAATCCAACCGTTAGATTTTATATGGTTTGATTAACTCAGTTTTAACCTACTCGAGTTAACTCAAGATGTGTCAATTTAACGGCAGGGTTCGTGGGGTAAGACGGAGCAAGATTACGGGGTCGTGGGAGGAATTATGATGTTTCAAAGGTCGTAGAGGTAATTTCAAAAGATTTTAGGGTCTGCTGGGTAAATATCCCTTTTATTTTTCAAAAAAAATTAATTGGGTAGGGGGGGCTAAGTTAGCTACCCCCTAGGAGCAATCTCATTTTACCCTAAATATATATTATTAGTCTATTTTTATTAATGTATTTTGTTAATTTATTGAATTTAGAGACATTTATCTGATGTTTTATTCAGAGAATCAGCTAAGATTAATATATTAAGATGATGAATTAGAAATTCATCAACATCATATACTTAAACTTTGTTAGTCATTAAGCAAATAAAGAATGAATAAGTTGGATTCCCTGACCGTGCATGTGAAATATAAGACTTGATCCATGTAAGAACTGTCGATTTTAGTGATCCTAAACTTCTAAGCAGAACCAAACTCTAATCAAATGGTATCCAACTTCCCTAATCATGAGACTCTCTCTGTATTTATAAGGATATGACATTAAGTGTAGACTGCAATTACAAGAGTAGAGTCGAAGCGTCACCTAAAGTTCCAGATTAAGAGACTCTCCTAAGAACCTGATCCTCAATAATAGGGAATAAATCATTTCTTGCATCCAATTCACCATCTCTTTAGTTGTCGGTCTTAAAAGTGAATATGGAGGGTCATTTGATGGAGGGCATAGGATGATATCTTTTCTTCTCTCCCTCTTATTGGAACAAGGACCCTCTTGAGTGCTTTATGATGTCCGCTCCCGCACCCTTAGTTAATTCGGTCAAATTAATGGTCCAAATTACTTTTAAGTGTTCGTTGCAGTCGGATACGAGAGGGAATATCAAAAACCACTTATTGATTAATATGAAGTTAATTTTAAGCGGCAATTTTTTTACTTGGTGAAGTCCAAGGTCGAACTCAGGGAGGCAACTGTCTCCTTAGGTGGATTACAGCAATTTACAAGTGTTGATTTTCGAGGAACAATATTTTTTTGGTCTTTTTCAGCTTTTTTATGCAATACACATGCAAAATCAGGCCAAATTAAATGTTAATTCAGAAAGATGGTCAAATTAATTCCAAAATTATGAAACTTGGCCAGATTATGAAATGGGATGAAATTAAGCTAACCTAATTTTTTTGGAATTTTTCGACTCAAAATAATTTTTCTGTGAATTAAATAAACAGACAGAGTGATTTTCAGTTTTTAATTTTTAATAAATATCAAATCACAATTTTTCCAAGAACTAAAATTATCCTAGGATGGTCTAATGATCAGGAACCTAGGAAAATTAACAGAACTTAAATTTATTGTGAAATGAATTAATTAAAATTAATTTAAGGAAATCACTAAACTATTTATTGAGGCCTCGTTATGCGTGCAAACGACATGCAATTTTTATGGAGTGTTGAAAATAATGTCCTTAAGCTACTGTGAATTTTTGGCGATTTTTGAAGGCACAGATAATTAATTAAAAATCAAAAGGCATCACTGGGCAAAATATGACACAAATGAACCAATTAATTTATTAATAATTCAAGCATACCAACAAAAATCAAACACGTGTACTAACAGGTAGAGGACAAAATTCTCAACAACTTGCAATTTTTAGAATTTCAAAATGATGAAATATGCATGCTATAGACACGTGCAAACACAAGGGTATAAATGCAATACTGGAAAATAAAATTTCAATAAGTAACCATGCTGACAGGGACTAAAATGCAATTACCGATACTATGCAGGACTTCTATGTAATTTCTCCACGAGACACGTGCTCCTCACGTGGTGTCTGCTTCACAGGGACCTTTTTGCAAATTTGGAAAGTTCCAGGGGCGTCGGTGCAATTAACCCAGGTCGCACGTGCTCCTCACGTGGGGCGACCTAGGTTCGGAGGGCGTCGGAGGCTCGGAGCGAGGCTCGGGTCTTCTGGAGGTTCGGCTCAGCTTCGATGCAGCTTCGGGTCACCCGAGCCTAGGCTTGGAGGCCGAGGCTCGGATAAGGGGACGTGGCGGCCTGAAGGCCCTTGGATCAAGATGGATCCAAGGGATGTCGATGAAGACGCGTGGCGGCTTGTGAGGCGTCCGATCCGAGGGGTGATCAACGGTCGCGGACGAGGGCGGCAAAGTGGACACGTGGAGGGGTGAAGACCGTTCGATCAGAGGATCGAACGGTTGCTGCTCCTTCTTCTCTATCGATCCTCCGCCGCCTGCGGAGGAGAGGGCTGCGCTCCGGTGAAGGCAGCCGAGCTCCGCCTCGGTCGTCAAGCTCCGGTGGTGAGCTTCGTCAGCTCCCACCTTGCTCGGAAGAGTCGTCAGTGCGCGGCGAAGGCTCCGGTGGTCTCTGGATCCCTGGAGGAGGGCTGGAGCTCGGTGTCGATGAAGCTCGAAGAGAGCTCCGGTGAGGCTCCGGCCAATGATCAAAGGAGTACCTGCAAGTGTTAGACGTATAGCCGAGGCTCGTGCGTGCGTTTGTGGAGAAGTGGTGCTGGTTGGCGAGGCCTAAGGCGTCGTGAGGTGATCCGGTGGACGAGCTCCGGCCAAATGGCGGAGCTGTTGGTCGGAGGATGGTGATGTGCGTCGTAGGAGTGCGCGGAGGGTACTGCGGTGATCGGAGCTTCGACGCGAAGCTCGCCGAGGTGATTGGAAGGTGCGAGGGTGGTCAATGACGGCGAATAAAATCGGGAAAAAGCAAGAAAAAGAAGAACAAGATCGGAGGAGGAATGGAGGAGGTTACCTGGGGATTGGGGCTCAGCTTCGAGCTCCAGGTCGTCGCTCAAGGGGTCGGTAAGGCCCCGAGCTCTAGCAGCTGCTCGGAGGAGTGGCTGCGACACGGCGGTGGGCCGAGGATCTCGCCGGAGAAGAAGCTCTGTCGTCGCTCGACAAATCAGTCGATTGCTGTCACCAATAGGAAGCTTGGAGCTCTAGGGATCTTCCTGGAGTGGCGGATGGGGATGAATGTGGCCGGAGAGGGGGTATTTAAAGGATGAAGGTGACGGTCTGGCTGGGTGGATGGCGAAGTTGGTGGCTGTCGTGGGGCGCGTGTGGCGGAGATGGTGGTGTTTGAGGGAGCTTGCGAGGGAGAGGGATGAGTGGGGTGTGTCGTGGGGAGGTCAGCGGCCGGCGAGGGTGGCTGACGTGTGCCCAAAAAAGGAAAGGGGGCGCCCCTCCCGCAAGGCAGAGATCGTGGGAGAGAGGGGCGCCCGAGGTAGGAGACGAAGTCTCCACCGTTGGATCTTGTGATCCAACGGTGGGGATCGAAGCGAGATGGAGCGGTTACGATGAGATCTGGGATGCCCAGATGAGGGGTTATGAGAGCGCCACGTGGCGCGTTTTGGCGAGGCGCGAGCGGATGGCTCAGATGAAAGGGTAGGGTTGATCTGAGGGTCGAGATTCGCTGGAAGGTGGGCGGCTGTGATGAGAGGATCGGGGGCGCGATCGAGCGGCGTAGATGCCGCCACGTGGCTCGCTGAGAGCGCGGCGCTAAGGGACGGTGGAGATGAGGTATGGGCTTTGATCCTACGGTCCATGTGAAGGGCGTGCGTGGCAGCGGCTCGGCCGTTGGATCAGGATGGCCATCCAACGGCGGAAGGCGCGGGCGGATCAGACAAAGGGCAGCGGGCCGCGTGGCGCAATCAGAGTGCGCCACGTGGCCTGCTGTGAATGGTTGGAGGGGAAAAACACGTGTAGAGAGAAGAGGAAGCCGAATTTGGAAAAACTCAAAACATGAAAGTTGTAGATCTTGATGAGATCTACAAGTTTCATGTTGACCAAAGACGGAGATGAGGTCACATATAATACATAAATACAAAGATACATAAATATACATATGTAGTATACAAAATGACCCAAAAACCCAAGTTTCTCATACAAGCTCCAACTTCGATGAAATTAGTCTCATTTTGAAGGTCTTTTAATATATAGTATTCTAAGAGTGAGTAGACCTAAGTAGGAGTTTGTATGCGGGCTTTATGTGTGTTTTAATGTACAAGGGTCCTCAGGATATTTGGGCTATTTTACAAGGGTGATTTGTGGCATCCTTCCCTATATTATTAAGGAGTATACACATCTATTATAGAGAAGGAGTTATTTGATGAAGAGGTATTTTACAGGGGATTTTTGGCTTCTTATTTAAATGCAGATGAGCTGCTATAATGCATGAATTATGGATGCATGCATGAGTGTTATTTATGCAAGATAAAAGGAAATATGCCTCTATTTTCTCGGGAACAAGGCTCTATTTTTGACTTTTGGAGTGATGAATAACAGATTCATCACTTTATTACGCAACTGATATATATTTTTGGTGTTAATCAGTGCACCTGTCAAGAGATCATTGAGTCGTATGCACTTGTTTTCCTAAGAATGCACCGAGATGTGTCTCTTTTGAGTATATATCATACCTTTCAACACCCAGACTTGTATAACTATATGATGCAGAGTCCTTTTTAGGTGCTAGCCCGACTCATAAAAGCCTTAAAAGTAGGTCCAAGTGGACACTTGAAAGGTTGGGAGCGCTCGTCTTTGGTGAAAGCTCTTTGAATTTGACTTTGTAGTGTGAGAGTTTTAAACAATAACTTTCTTTTCTTTCTTTTCATCTGGCTAGCTCCATTACTTTTACCAAATTGGCACACACTAATCAACATTTTATTAGGTTTCATCACACCCTGGTACTTAGGTGAATATCAAGAGATAGCATGAGAACCATGTTCTCATACTGGCTAAAGTTGCTGACTCTCAGATTTCATCAAGGTTTAGGGAAGCGGTATGTGTATGCATTCGGGCAGGTCATCGAATATCGACTAAAAGATATGCATCGGTATATGCAGGGTATATACAACTCTACGCAATTTTCTAATTTTTCATTTAAAAATAATAAATATTTATAAAAGTACTAAACTGAATTTATGAATAAAATCATCAAAGATATAGTTTATATGATCTGATTTAATATATATATATATATATGTATAATCAGAATAATAGAACTAAAATTCAAAATAAAAGAGAAATAGAATAAAAATAGACAATTCAGACTTCAGTACAAACAAATCGGTCCTTAGTACAAACAAAACTAAATAGTAACACTTTCAAATTCAGAATTAATTGAAAGTGCATAACAAAAGTAAACAGTAAACTAAAAATAGAACAATATAGACTGAAATTGAAAATTGAAATTGAGAGCTCAATAATAAAATAATAGACCTTAGACCTCGGTAATATAAAAATTAGCATAGATATTTTATCAAAAAAAAAACGATTCAGACCTCAGTATATTATTGTTACAAACACTTTTTTACCAAACAATTCATGCCTCATACCATAAGTTTGCTAAAAAATCAAAAGAGTACACTTCACATATATATGCAGATGGCATGGTTTGATACCCGTTGTTAACAGGATAAACACGGCATACATTAAAGAGCAATTGTTCGGATTAACACGAGTCAAATTAACAGCATCACATATTAGCAAATCTATATACAATCGTAATAGATTCATGACCTGATTAAAGTATACATGCATGAACCAATAGAACAACAGATAAATCTGTTAGAAAAATGAACATGCGGAAGCGAATGATAAATAGAGCATAATTTAGAAAAATGAAACATGGAAGAACAAGATTTAACGTGGAACTCTACTCCGTGAGGAGCGAGATGAAACCACGGGAGAAGCCCTCAAAGGGGCATGTTATGCATTGCACGTTCTCAATGGATACATGAGGTCTAGGGCTCCTTATATAGCCTCCACAGAGCCTCCAAGTCCTACCATTGGTCGAT
The DNA here is from genome assembly GCA_037367405.1 of Ottelia alismoides. NCBI lineage: Eukaryota > Viridiplantae > Streptophyta > Magnoliopsida > Alismatales > Hydrocharitaceae > Ottelia > Ottelia alismoides. The sequence goes on from JAZKJV010002675.1 coordinate 224,841, forward strand.
GTGGGACTAAACATATGGATGGGGTAAATGGATCTTCTCCAGGATCCATTTACCCTCTACAACTCATATGGCGCACAACCAACTACTCCAACACTCCCCCTCAAGCTGGAGTATGCAATGCTCAGCTTGGACAAACAGAAAGAAACTAAACTCTACGCTACAGGACACTACGGACAATATCAACTCAACGTGCACAACTGCTGTAGTCGAGGATGTTGCTTCTCATGCTGTGCAGGTGAGGAGGACGAACGGGCCAAAGTGTGAGTCTGCTGAATCTCCTTGTCGGAGAGCATGTGCTCTGAACTACGTCTGTCAGAGTCATTGCAACTGAAAATGAGTCTCCTCGTCAGAGTATTCTGACCCGCCACAACACTGTGGACAACTGCTTCATCTTTGAAAAGGGCCGAACTGAAAAGGGCCGTGGTTGTGCAATCCTCATCGGAGTCTACAGTCGTTGGAGGATGGAGTCTGAAAAGTCTCCTCGTCGGAGAATTGAGTCACTCCCATCTGACACAGAGAATGATACACTACTCTGGAGTACCTATGATACCACATGAAAACCCTTGCCAACATGGCATAGGGAATGATCCTCTACTCTAGAGTCTCGATGGCTCACATGAAAACTCTGGCCGGAACACAAGACTGATGGGGACCATGAAAGAAGATGGTAAACATGTGCTCATATGAAAAGACCGCATACTCATGCGTGTCTGAAACTGGACTCGGAATCAATCAACGAGTCTGAAACTGGAATCTGTAGAGTCTGATCCACTGGCCGGTCTGGAGACTGACATCTGAATCTAGAATCTGGATCAAAACCTGCGACTCTACACAATACTCCACTTTCTCCCATACTTGTCGGAAAACATGGACGTCGACAAAGTTGGGAGAAGACATGAAGAACGGGGAGGGACAAACTATTCTCAAAAGTTTCTTGCGGCTTTTCTTCATCATTTTTTATATGCCGTCACATTTTTCTTAAGCCGTTTCAAGATTATTTTTACGGCTTTCCATTTTTTAATATTTTGCGTACAACTTTTATTTTCTTTTTTTTACGCGCCTCTTTTTTTATCCCTTTTTTAAATAAAAAAACCGTCCCAAAAAGGCCCAATAAATGCCTCCTACAGTTTTTTTACGGCCACTACGGGCCTTGCAAAACTAACCTCCCTTTTTTTAATATCTTGACCGGACTCGAACCCCTTTTCACTAGGGTCCCATGTTTTTTTTAAACACCGACGACCCACACTTGGGCCTTTCTCAAATCTAGGGTTCCTGTCGAGAACCCTCCTTCAAAAGCACGTTGCCAACAGAGGAGGGTGACCTAGACTTTGCAGAGGGAGGGGGGTGTTGCGATAGGGAGGGGGCGCCGCGATAGGGAGTCACCGCCACTGGAGATGAAGCGACTCGCGAGTTGCCGCCTCGCGGGTTTTCTCCCTGCCGGGGTCTTCTGATCTTGCCGCGTGCCGCCTACGCTTTCCGTGTGCGTGAGGGGGATCGGACTGAGAAGGAGGGCTCCGCCTGGGCCAGAGGCGCACGCTCGCTGGATTGCCACCTGGAGAGCCTTCGCGCGAGAGATGCAGAGCTTTCAGATGTTGCTCACGTGCGCGCTTGCGCAAGATCGGGAGCAAGTTTCGCCTGCGAGCTTGGATTTCATGGAAGTATATCGCCGCCTGGTGGTTGTGACTGGGGAAGAGAGGCGCCTTGGGATGGAGCAGTGGCGCCTAGAGGGCTGGATGCGCGCCACCGCTCGGATCTACTGGAGAGGCTATGCGGTGCCTAGGGCAGACTATTGAGTCACGACTCAATGAGCCAGACTCGTGCTCGACTCAATAAGGGCTCGTGAGCCCGACTCATTAGGCTGTCGAGCTGAGCCCGAGCCAGAATTTTGGGCTCGATAACTTAACGAGCCGAGCTCGAGCTAAGCCTCACTCGACTCGATAACTCAATAAGGGGCTCGATAAGGAATATATATGCATATATTATTTATATATTTATATATAATATAAACAAAATAAAATTAGTCCTTTGTAATTTTCCCTCCACTAATGTTGACCCTCCCACGAGTCACGAGCAAGGTTTTAAAAATTGGATCGGACATTGAACCGGTTTGTCTTCGGTTTGGTCCAATCGGGTCGGACCATTGGTCCAAACCAATCGGACCGGTGATGATGTCAGCATGACATCATCATTCCAATCGACTCGGAAAAAACCGGACCGGGCTTAATTTAATGGTCAGACCGATCAAACCGATTTTTTGAACTGATAAAATTAGATACATATACAAAAGTATGTATTTATATATCAATGAAATAATCGTTTAAAATGTCCAATCTTTCAATAGAATGACAAGATCATCTATTTTGAGTAAAACTCTACAAAAGTTAGTCAAAATTTCTAGATTTATGTATGAATATAATATTGTAACCATTTATTTATAGTTACTTCTAGAAAATTACTCTAAAAAGTATTGGCAGAACATATATTCCAAAAAAGAGAGGGACATAACTTATATCGTAGAAGTTAAGAAGGGCATAAGTGATAAAAATCCCACTGTTTCATTATTTAACCTTTGTTTTTTGAAAATTTAACAAACCATCAAAATTGGGTCAATCCGGGTCAACTCAGGCCGACCATCCGGGTCGACCCGGTCTGACCACCGGTATGATCGGTTTTTTGTTTTTTATTTTTTTGAAATTAATTACACAAAACCGGCCGAACCGATCAGGTCGGAACCGGTTCCCGGTCCAACCGGACCAACCGGCCCGTCCGGTTTTTTAAACTCTAGTAACGAGTCCTGATTCAATTCTCAAATCAATCCCATTCCCATCCACACAATTGCCCCCCGCTCACGCATTCGAAAATTAGTAATTTTTTTATAAGCAGATATAATGTTACAATATATATTATAATTAAGATTTTATACACAACTTGGATAGTGGCTTACTTGTAAGGAACACAGTCTTTGGTAGAGCAGGTCTTGAGTTCAAACCCGCTTAAAGCACTTTTCCACCAAAAAGTACCCATTTTCCTTATCGAGCTCGACTTGGGCTCGAGCCCAGACTAGGCTCGATAAGGGGCTCGACTTGAACCTGATCGAGCCCGAGCTAGCTCGATAAGGGCTCGAGCTCATCGAGCTTGAGCCAGCTTGGTTGGGTTCGAACGAGCCCGAGTGCTGCTGGGCTTATCGAGCCCGAGCCAGGGGCTGGCTCGACTCGTTGGGCTCGATAGCCAGCCCTAGCGGCGCTGCCTGCACCCGCGTTGAATGTAGAAGCAAGGGCAGAAAGATTGGCCTATTCAGATGGAGACATGCACTTGCTGCCTTGAACTGGAGGCGTTACTGTTCCATCACCCTTGAAGAAGGGCAACTTGAGAAGAAGCATGCTACATCGATGGATGATAACGACAGAAATTAGGGTTTTAACAGAAACCCTAGAACATGTTTAGAACTTGAACAGAAGTTAATCATCTTCAAAACATTAATTCCAAAATCGAATCTTGAACACAAAAAACAAAGAATACAAAACTCCTCGAGAATCAAACCCGCTCTGATACCATGTTAGAAAAATGAACATGCGGAAGCGAATGATAAACAGAGCATAATCTAAAAATATGAAACATGGAAGAACAAGATTTAACGTGAAATCCTACTCCGTGAGGAGCGGGATGAATCCACGGGAGAAGCCCTCAAAGGGGCATGTTATGCATTGCACTTTCTCAATGGATACAAGAGGTCTGGGGCTCCTTATATAGCTTCCACAGAGCCTCCAAGTCCCACCATTGGTCGATGTGGGACTAAACATGTGGACGGGGTAAATGGATCTTCTTCAGGATCCATTTTCCCTCTACAACTCATTTGACGCACAACCAAATACTCCAAAAAATCAAATTAGGATGAGAACCAAGAAAGGCAATACAATAAACAAATTACGACAATCAAAATAATAAATAAATCAGGTAAGATATCATCGAAGCATCAGTGAAATGGAGTATCTTTAGAGAAGATATTACCCCTAAAATACCGGTGCAAAGAGTACTATCGATCTTTTCCCAGGATACGACGGCTTACGATCTGCGTCCAAGCACACCGACGAGATCACCCTCGAAAGTATCTCAGAGAACTTGCAGCTGAGAAGAAGAAATGTGGGTCGCAAATGCGGTGGGGAAAATAAAGAGCAAAAGCGACGTGAGAGTTTTCCGGTGAGTAAAGAAAACAACCTCTAGCTAGAGGTTATAAGAAGATAGGGTGCAACTTTTCATCTTCCAAAAATACCCTCCAATGAGCGCCTCTTCTGATTCAAAAATGGCGGCTAGAAAAGAAACATTGGAGTCTAGTCGAATTCCCTTATTATGATAGAATCACTATTAATTCGTACAATTAATTTATTCGATTCGCTAATGAAATCCGCAATAAAGGTATCGAAATCTGAATTGACTCTCCCGAGCTTGAGCCTGAGCCCGAGCCGGTACCAGAGACGAAGTGGAGCGGAATGCATGCTCGTGTGGTTCTTCATTCCTCCTCTCTACTATTGCTAGAAGAGCTTGGGTTATGAACTCATATATAAGTCCACCATGTTTTTAAAATTACTAGATGTAATACTAAAAATCTATCCAAAACTCTGATTGTTTCAAATTTGGGAATTCTTAACTTTGCTCCAACACATTTGATTTCCATTTTGAAACCAATTTCTTACCTAATGTAATTGCATAGGTTTACTTAATTAAAGCCTAATTATAATGGCAATAAATACAACACTACCTTCATCGCGCATGAACATAAAAAAACGCATCATAACTGGATCGGGGGTGAGAGGCGATACTTGAAGAGAGAAGGGGTTCAAGAGTGTTGAATCATGCTTCTTCTAAGTCCTACCATAACAGCATCTTATAATCCAAATCCAATTACACATCGTGACTCTAAGCGGGCGCACGGTGCACATATGTGGCCACATAACCCACATATACATGCCGCATATGCGTAAATGGCGCATAGAGGGAGGCTTCATCTAATCGATGCAATGAGGATGTCGATTAAGCATACGCGGTCGTATATGCGACTGCACTGACTACTTTCATGAACACTGGGCATCATGAAGCCTTCATCGATTTTTATTACATCCTCGAGTATCATAAAACCAGGTCCAAGCTCAAATCCTTCATCCAAGTTCCTCAAGTGAATCATCAACTCATCGCAATAACTGCAATCATGCAAGTGAGGTATTGATCATATTCTTAAGGTAGAAACTAACTATGCAATATACCACCCATATCTTTCAAACTGGGGGAATGTGAATAATTAAGTCATAGACCCTAATGCCTAAGGTTGTTAACTCTAAATTATAAGATCTCATAAACCAAGTGTTCTTAAACTTCATAATTCTCGTGTGAATGTGTAATTGTCAGGGATTAAACTAACTTGTTAGTTGGCTTTTTTTAAAAAAAAGAGATTTTTTTTTTAAAAAAAATAGGTTTTTTTGACAAGGTTTTTTATTATATTTTTTTGTTTTTATTCCATTTTTATTTTTAATAAGGTTATAATTATTACAAACACAAGTTAATCTCATTTACACCTTCTTTTGAAAAGATTTCTGAGAAGATTTTACAAACCATGTCACATAGATATAAATTTTCAAAACATTTTTCAAATGATTTTCAAAACAATTAAAATCCCTATTTTTCGAATCACTGTAAAATATTTTTCAAATATAGTGTCACATAATCAGAAAAGTTTTCAAATCATTTTTACAATTTTTTTTACACAAATCAGTTCAAGTTCAAAAATACTTTACCCAAGCCCGAAAAAGTTTGAAAACTTTGAAAATATGAGCTATGGCTGAAGTATATAAGAAATATATATGATATACCCACCTATACTTAGCTTGTGCTATGTTATCATAGCACTATTTGATATGAAGCCGTAGCTCATGATTAATATAAAGGGATATATTGAAACTGACTCGGGTATCACCCTGTACTTAGGCTAAAAACAACCGAAGTATAAGAAGACCAAGAAGAGGATCAATAAATGAAGAATAGAAAGGAACGAGGATGGCAAGGATGTACAGAAAAGAGCAGGGGTTCCCCCTGTACTTAGGCTTTAAATAGCCTAAGTAAGGAGTTAGTATCTACAGAAGAAGGAGCCGCTTTAAATAGCCTAAGGAGTGAGTATCTACAAAAGAAGGAACCTAAGCTCTAAAATAATGATTAAATCAAGTATGTGAAAGGAAAATATGATAGGTAAATTTTCTCTGCTGTTGAATCTTGATGTTGTATCTTCATGAAGAGTGGTCTAATGTATATGCATTGTACTTGCTCTGCATGAAGTTGATGACCTCAACTTGGACTAATTGCTCTTTAGAATCTACAACATGCTCTAGCAATTGTCCATTTACCAAAAAGGAACGTGCACCATCTTTAAGATAAACTATCTCTACACTTCTACTGCCGTGTACTTCCTTAACAACGTAGGGACCCGTCCATTTAGATTTGGGCTTTCCGTGGAAGATCTTCAACCTGACATTGAATAATCATACCTTTTGATCTAGGATAAAGTTCTTGCACCTAATGTAATGATCATGTCAGTTCTTAACCTCATCCTTATAGATCAAATTATTGTCATATGTGTGGTTTCTGATTTCCACATGCTCGTTCAAGTTCATGTCATGATAAAGCTTTCCTAGGTGAAAACTCAAGTTCCCTTGCTTGATTGCCCACTGATTTGTGAATTAACCCTGTAGGTAAATGACATAGCTTGCCGTAGGACATCGTAAAAGGTGAAGTACCAAGTGGAGTCTTGTAGGTTGTCCTATAGACTTACAGAACTTGGTCTAATAGATGGGACCAGTTCGTCCTATTGGGATGAAACAACTTCTGAAGAATGCTCTTCACATTTCTATTACAAATATCTACTATGTCATTAGACTGTGGGTGGTAAGGATTAGTCACTCTATGCTAAAATCCATAATCCTCAACTAATGATCTGACCTCTCTGTTCACAAAGTGGCTACCCCCATCAGAAATCAACATTTTTGACACCTCGAACCTAGTAATGATATTGTATTTCACAAACTTACAGACAATCTTATTGTCTGCGGTTCGGGTTGGGTAGCCTCCATCCACTTGGACAAGTAGTCAACTACCAACAAAATGTACTCATGTCCTTGGCTGTTGAGAAAGGGACGTATAAAATCTATGCCCATGCGTCAAAGACATCGCAGAAAATCATCGGTTGCATCCAATAGTCCGACTCAGAATTATTACATAGAATTATTACATTTCATTTCTTCATCCAATAGTCCCTTCCATCCTCTGATAGATCAGACACGATCATACAAAATCAAAGGTATCTTTAAACATGATCAACCAATAAAATTTACATTGGAGTACCTTGTATGCGGTTCTCTTTCCCAAATGGTGTCCTCCGTCCTTAGAAGATTGACAGTATGGGAAGACATTCTAGTATTCCTCCTATGGATTATACCTTTTCCAAACACAATCCAATCATTTAAAGAAAAGAATGGATCCTCCCAGTGGTATCTCCTCGAATCCAACTTCAGTCGATCAGTACTACTTCTAATCCAACCATAGGGAACCGACTTGGAGACAAGGTAGTTCACCATGTTGGCATATCATGAGAGTGAGCCAATAATGCAAATTTACTCATCTGGAAAGGTTTCTCTAATCTGCAGTGTTAGGAGAATTTTTCTGCTCAATATGGGAAAGGTGATCAGCTGCAACATTCTTCACTCCGGGTTGATCCTTTATCTCTAAATAAAACTCCCGGAGTAACAAAATCCACCTAAGAAGATGTGCCTCCTTGTCCTTTTCCATTAAGTACCTAATTGCTATGTGATCAATAAATATTGTCACCTTAGAGCCCAACACATACAACCTGAACTTCTCAAAGGCCCATACTACTGTGAGCATTTTCTTTTCGATCATGGTTTAATTCTTCTGTGCATGGTCCAAAACTTTGCTCACAAAGTGAATTGCATACGGAATCGCTTCTCACCTCTGTCCTAAGACAATCCTTATGGTAAAGTCTGAAGAGTTAGTCATGATCTCAAAGGGAAGAGAACATTCAGGAGCATGTAGGATCGACGAGTCACAAATCTTCCTTTTCAAGAGCTCAAAAACTTCCAGATACTTGTGATCTACAATGAACTATGTCTTTTCCAATCAGTGGGCAGATAGTCTTTGAAAAACACTGAATGAATCTCCTATAGAATCCAACATGCTATAAGAAAGACCTCGCTGACTTTATGTTAGTTGGTGGATCAAGTTTCTTGATCACATACACCTTGTCAAGGTCAACATCCATTCCTTTTCTGTAGATGATGTGCCTCAAAATGATAAACTCTGTCACCATGAAATAGCTTTTTCTCTCGAGAGAATACCAAATTCACCTCTTTATACCTCTTGGGGACTCGGTCCAAGTGCGCTAAACATGTATCAAAGGAATCACCATGGACTTACACGTCAAACTTGAAAATCTCCAGGAAATCTCCCACTACCTTGGCAAATACGGCGATCATGCACCGCTTGAATGTACTTGGAACATTGCAGAGCTCGAATGGCGTGCACCTACCTGAATGCGTAAGTACCGAATGAACATGTGAAGGTGGTCTTTTCATGATCCTCAGGAGCGTCCAAAATCTGATCAATGAATGGCAAGTGAAAGTGATCTTTCTTGGTTGCAACATTCATGTGCCTATAGTCGACACAAACATGCCACAACGTGTGTACTCGTGTCGTGATCTCTACCCCCTCCTCATTGTTGACCATTTTTATTCTTGACTTTTTCGGGACAACATCAAGTGGGGCCACCCACTTGGAGTCAGAAATAGGGTATATAAATCCTTCTTTGCACCATTTCTCAATTTATTTCTTCATTACTTCCCGTAGATTAGGATTTAATCTTCTCCGGAACTCAGGGAAGGTCTTACATTATCCTCAACAAAAATGTAGTGCGAGCAGAGAGTGGGGTTAATCCCCACGAGATATGACACCGTCCAGGCTAAAGCTTTGCAATTCCTCTCTAAGACATCTAAGAGCCTAGACTCTTATTTTAAGGTTAGGTCAGAACTAATGATGATATGAAATCTCTCTTTGGATCCTATAAGAAAGGCATACTTCAGTGTAGGTGGGAGCGACTTCAGCTCTAGTAGTGCTGTATCATCTATCAAGTCCGGCCGAATTACATCCAAATCTAGTTATATGTTGCATGAAGATGGGTCCATCTGTACAATACTCACCACAAACTCTGTTGTGTAAGGAATCAGATTATCAAAGAGACGTGATAATTTGGCCAAAGTCACGTCCGGCTCATCATCTATGTCCCTTGATCATTCCAAATGAGGTGGAACTGACAAATCCAAAGGGATCTTTGAGTCGTCAAGGGAATAGGGGAATGCATCTCTCAAGATATCAGGCAATGCCTGGCAAGCTACATCGTACACTAAATCCTCTCTAGATGAGGTCTCGCTTTGCCCTATTGGTCATGTCTCTAAATCCCAATTGTGTTGCTCATCTTGCAATCTGCCTTTCAAGATGAGTACTCCGTGTCGGTCTTGGATTCAAATCGTTGCCACTTTTTTTGCTTCATCTCTAAGTTCACTTCTCCACATGGAGAACTAAACTTTGTCATTCTTGTCTGATAATCAAATGTTGCACCGATGGTTCTCAGGAATATCCGCCCAAGAATGATATGAGATTCTCTCAAATGATTGGAGATTTCCATGTAAAGAACCTTGAAATCCATCTTATTGTATTGTCCCTCACTTGAAATAACCACATCCTTTACTTCTCCCTTATGTCTATTTATTGATTTATCTGCGAATTTGAGATTTTTGAAGTGGTCCTAACTCCAATTTCTTATAAAGTGCTAAGGTTGATAGAAGAACATTATCCAAGAGTGTGTGCAAACACAATGTCATCTATACGACTCTCCACATAGTGAGCATCCATGTTTCTCTTCTTCCTCGGTAATTTCTGATTCTTGAGACAATAGGTAGTGGCTACTGATAAGACGTGAGTTTTCACATACTGGTTTAATTTCTTCCTGCTAACCCTAATAGGTGTGCATCGCACCTTAAGGTATTTCTGCATTGTAGGATTATTAGCCCCATACCCCTCAAATGACATCTTAACCATAATATTTTCCTTACAAAACCATGCCATTTCTGCATCATCCTTGTGAGTCTCTTTCATGTTACACTTTCCTATTGTAAGAGCATGAGGAAAGGGATTGAGGCAAGGGAAATGGAAGATGAAGAATCTCAATCGAAAACTGAAACATCATTCTTTATATTAATTGAAATAGAATTCTTCATACATGAATCTTTTGAATGCAACTTGGAATTAGAAACTGAATTGTTTACTACAGGTTAGGAGATAGTTGTTGAAGGTATATCCTCCTCAACCGCAGAAACAAGGTCCTCCATAGACTCCAAGGTATCTCCATGCTGATTATGCGCTCGTGTCTTCCTCCTCTCTATCCCCTTAGTGGAACTCCTCATCCTCTACTGAAGGTGTTGCTGCATATGATGCCTCTCCTCCTTATCCTTTGAAGACTTCTCATGTTAAGCTATAGAGGCGACCCTCTCCACTTTCCTTGCCCGGTCTGTTATGGACACAATCCTTCCGCTCCTGAGTAATATATTGTTAATATCATCACACAAAAGAATCTCATGCCCAGATCTAAAAGTGTCCGAGTAGTATACCTGACCAAACTGTTGCTGAGACTGAGACCTATTTAGGCTACTGGGGTTAGTCTGAACCTGAGCATGAATGGAGGTTGATGGTGTAGGTTGCTCATCTCACCATTAGGACATGCAGTTTACATCTACCTGCAAGTCATGAATCATGTTTCGGTAGGAACGAATTTCGTCGAGAATTTGACGCTGAAAATCTGTGGGTCCAGATGAAGAGAGATGCTGCTGTGAAGAATATCGTGAGGACTGGCCCTGATGGCTGTATTGTTGGTTTTGTTGCTGCTGGGGTAGATGCTGGTATTGTGGGTCATGTTGGTCCGCCTGGTCCTAATCTTGGTGGCCATACATCTGCTACTGTTGCTGGCTCTACTGCTAGGGCTAGTAAGAACCAATGTTGTGTTGTATAGGATGTGGTGCGGTGGTGAATGCAGTATTGTAGAAGGTCGGAGGACGCTGGTAAGACTGTCGATCCCTTATACTTCCCTGACTGGCAAGGTCGTATGTATACCACACATTATTCACCTCCCACACCTAGGGAGGCTCCTCCTGGACTGTCTCTGTTGGTGGTGGTTGTTGCTGACAAGATTGGGTGTAGAACCGGTCCTCTACCCAAGGTTGGAATGGCCCTGATATTGGATGCTCCAATACATGGTAAACATGGAAGATGGGAAATAAATACAGTCATGGCAGATATCTTCATCTTAGATGCCCTCTCAAACAACTCCTTTATCTGCTATGGAAGCTTAGAGAGACTACTATCCAACTTATTCATCCTTTTGTCAATTCTCTTGACCATTGTGAGCTTGTCTGCAACGATTCCCATGCTAGAAATCAAGTCCTGTGAGAGATCAACAATTGCTCACTTCCCCCTTTTGATAAGAGTGAAACAAGGGATTCAATATACGCCATGACGGCGGTGTATGAGCGACTTGTCTCAACCATCTTCTCGAATGCCTTCCAAACTGTATCCGCTCCCAATGATGTATAGTTGCCTCCACAGACGTCACTTACCAAACCCTGCACCTCAAGGTTTAGATATCTGAAAAGTGACTAAACCGAAATGGTATCTTCCATACCATGACACAGACACTTCTGCAATATGTCTTTGAACCTCTCCCAGGTATCACAAAATGGCTCATTGGAGAGCTGGGAAAATCTGTTAATGTGTGTCCTCATCTGATTAGTTCTACTTAAAGGGTAAAACTTCTTTAGAAATTGGCCCTTGAATTGGTTGTAAGTGGTTACCACAACACCTAAATTCTTTAAAAAGTAGTACGCCTTATTGCCCAATGCAAATGGTAGGGTAGTGAGCCTAATATAATCCCGACTAACCTAGGGTGTTTGAGGTTAGCACAAATGATCTCGAAGTCCCTTAGGAATGCATAGAGTTCCTCATTAGCATTCCTGTTGAAATGTGGCAACAGATTTAGGAATTGCGGCTTCAGTTCGTACTCGACCTCTGGCTCTACGAGACTCAGGTAATTCTGCACTCTATACTGTCTCAGATTGTATGCCGCATCCATGGGAGCATCGACCCCAACATTTAACTGTCCCATCTGAGTTCTAAGTAAAGCATGTTGCTGCTCAGATGCAGCAAGTCTAGCAAGTACCATCTGCATGGGGTCCTCAGTTTGTTCCTCCTCATCTTATCTCTTCTTTCAGCAAAGGGGTTCAGATTAGATGAGGTTGTTGAACTCAAATCTAGCTCATCGAGGCGAAGGTCTTCCTCGGTGAGTAGGGAAGAAAGGAAGTGGTTGGTCGGTGTATGACCATCTCCAAAGTGAGTGAACCTGGACTCAAGAGGGTCATGAATCTAGGGAGGTCGAGGAAGTGAAGGGACCTCAAAAATGTAATATCTGGAGGGTTCAATGATAATTTTGCAAAGTCCAAATAAAAATTCTCCCAACTGGTCATCTTCGATGTCAAAAAGAGCGTATATGAACATGGGTAGCAAGGATAATCTATGCTCTACGGGGTACGCAAATATGCGGAGAGAACTCACACAAAATCAAACACAATGCAAACCATTTCAGTTCACCAACTTCACATGTGAATGCTATAAAGGTTCGTCCGAATTATTTTGTCAAATTTAATTGGTGATAATGCAATATTTTAGTCCATTACACACATGGTGTTATCTTACGTCCAGCGGTGCTCTTGTATGCTCCCAATCAATGAGATGATCTGTCCAGTTTACCGGGTTTAATATTACCCTTTAAGGGGACACACATGCTTACAGAATAGAAACCCATACACTAAGGTCGAAGGCGAGCCCTTTCAGCTCCCAAGCCCGCAAGAGTCAGACCTGAAGACTTAGGGGGCGTCAAGTCCAGGGATTTGGGCTCTAACCTCAATGTGCACATTCTCTCCCACTTTGTATGGAGCATGGTATTAAAAAACACGCCTCGAGGCGAGGCGGTCCATTTTAGCCTCGAGGCGTGCACCTCGGCCCTGCCCAATGAGGCGTACGCCTCAGGTGGGTGAGGCGTAGCCTCAAGGCATTTCGCCTCGAGGCGGTCGAGGCATTTTCTGAGGTGTTTTGCCTTTTTTGAAGTTTTTTAATAATTTTAATGGTTTACATGGTGGTTTGAGAAGCTTATAAATATATACTTGTTTAGGATAATGATTATGCAAGTTAAATGCCTAAATCTGATGTTTCATTCGTGCCCATAACTTCATATTTACTATTAATTATGTCTAATATTTCAGCAAACTGCTTCATATTTACTATTAGTTATGTCTAACGATTAATTATGTCTAAATTTGATGTTTCTTTTGTGCCCAAAATAGAAGGATCCATATACCCGAATACAAATAGAATCGTTCTTGAATTTTTTTACCAGGGGTGCTGCCCCCACACCCCCGTGGGGGGGCGCACCTGCTCCCCCCTAGACCTACCAAGCTCGCTGACCGGGAAGCAAGACCCCCGTCTTATTGGAGTATGGTACGACAGGAGGGGTGCATACACAATTCTTCAACAATGTTCAGATGTTTAGGATTCATGGCATATCAACAATTCGACATATATTTAATCGTATTTTTATTACAATAATATTTCAAAGATTTGTTCGAACTGGATAGGATTCCCTGTTTCTCTCATTATCATATATTATATGTTAGACACATAACATAAAATTCTTCAATGTATATTTAATCGTACTTTTAACTACAATAATATTTCAAATATATATGCATTGTTTAATTCTTTCACAACATTTATTCACGACGAATTCCATTTTGATTGGATGAAAATGTGTAGAAAGGGATATGGTGTTGTTCTATCTTATATTTTGGGGTTCTTATCTCTATTATTTCATCATATCTTATAGTGTTAAATATTATATGTTGGGCAGAGAACATTTAATTACATTGACATATATATATATATAATTATAGTTTTATGCGTAGTTCTCTCTATAAACTAAGGCTTACGCCTCGACCGCCTCGAGGCTACGCCTCGCCTCGATTCCGAGGAAAACACCTCGTTCTGCCTTTAGTTTTTTCAAACATTGGTATGGAGTAAGTACCTGCATACAATGAGGGTGTTATGCTCCTGTAAAACAAGTTTTCATTTTATTCCAAGTTGTTTAGATCGACTTACTCAATTTTATCTCGATTTTAGAGTATTAATTATCACTTGAATTTAGTGTGATCTCACAATCATGCCTATCGTTCAATCCCTTTTACTTTTAGTCTTGTGTTATAAAATTAAAGGAGGAATTAGAAAACCGCATGCAAGTAAGAAACAGTGATGAATTCTTAGAAGAAATTATACTCACAGCGATTCTTAGCACTCTCTATGTGTTATGCAAGACATAATTTAAATGTTTGTACTAGATGCAAGCAAGTTGATGAAAAATCCAAAACATAACATGATACTATTAGCAGAGAAGGAATCGGTTTAAATTTGGTTAAGTAGTACGTGTTTAAGTATGTATAATCAGTGAATCTTTTGATGAAGTAATGAATCTCTTTTTTAAGTGTGGCCTAAATTACGAAGGGCCCACACATATTTGGATTTGCACTACCACGTGCCTATCCTAATTTCGTCACTCAAGTCGAGAATCACTTACCACACAATTACAATCAAAAGAATAAAAATGTCTAAGTCTCTGATACGCGCGTAAGTTCTCAAGCTAGAGCCGCTGTAAATTTGTGATTACCTAAATGATTACAACACAACAATTACAAGAATTAATTGAAAATGAAATGAAATCTCTCTCTCTCTCTCTCTCAAAATTCAATCTCCTGGGTTGTTCAGCAGTCGGCTCACTCCCTGTTTGTCGACCTCCAATGTGCTCGAAGTCCATCGATTCCTCGCACAAAAGATAGAATTTATGTAAGAGAGACATAAAAATATATACAAAAAGAGCAAATAAATTAATGAAAAAGATTCAAAAAAATAAAGGAAATATAAACAAGATGAGATCGAGAATCAGACTACCCAAAAGAGTGGAAACCTAACACTAAATTCTCTAAATGATCCTAAGCCAATTGTCATTGGACCATCGCACAAAAAGATAGAATATATGTAAGAGAGACGTTAAAATATATACAAAATGAGCAAAGAAATAAATGAAAAAGAATAAAAAATAAAGGAAATATAAACACGACGAGATCGGGAATCAGACTAACCTAAAAGAGTGGAAAACCTAACTCTAAGTTCTTTAATTGATCGTAAGCTATTTGCCTCCCTGGCAACAACACCATTTGATGACCATGAAATCACCCTTTGTTGATTTATCATTTTTATGTTGTAGTTGGGCAATCGGGATCAATCAAAACAAATCACGAACAATTATCAATTAATTAATCAAAATGTGGTTTTATGTATTTTTAACCTAGGTAAGCCCCATGGTTTACTCAAGGAGGTAAATGAACAACTTAGAAATCAAAATATTGAACTTAATGCACGATTTTCAAGAGAGAATTTTTTGATATTTTTTATACAATATGAATGAAAATGCAAAATACGATTGAATTATGTTCTTAAGCAAAACAAGCACCTTAGCATAATTAATTTGTAATTTAAAATCAGATCATAATAGACAAGTGATATTTTTCGTGTGAAACTAATTCAATGGTGCATGCATAATGTATTTTTTTTGGAATTTTGGGCTTACAATGCAACAATGAAAAATCAATATTTTTAAAGGATTTTATGGAGCACAAAATATGAAACTTGAAAAGAAGTTTAATATGATGTAATGCACATATTATAATTTTTTTGAATGTTTTGATAATATATGATTTTTTATGAATTTTCTATTGAAATGGAGTGAATCTGAGTAATTAATTCTTAGTAAATCCACAATGAAAACTCACACCAAACCAAAATTATCTCAAATAAATCTATCGATATGCAACTTGGAAAATTTTTTATGGGAAAATATTATGCAAGGATCAAATTAGAAATCAATTATGAAGTTCACTCAACGAATTATTGCAGGAATAAAACATCTCCTTTTATCATGAAATTTGGGCATAAGTTAGAACACAAGTAATAAACACACGTAACCCGATTTTTGATATTTTTTGAGCAAGTTATGATTTATTATGATATTAAGAGTCTCAAATGGGCAAAAATATAACGATTCTCAATCTTTGAATTTTAATAAATCATCCAATGCTCAACTAATTAAAAGATGTAAAATTAAGAAAGAAATAACATGCAATTTTTGAAATTAAAAGATAATGTCAAATGACGGTTCAAACAAGAACATAAATACATGGGTCTTTCTGCAAAACAATAAAATAAATTCAAAAGATAATATTGTAGGACGCTTCTTAATTACCCAAGAGCAGAGGGGGTGATGTACATTTCCCCCAAAGTAGATGCCTACACGTGAAGTGCCCTTCTCCTTTTATTTTGTTGTTTATGATTAAACCAAAGAGGAGGGCACATCCCCTTCTCCTCCTTTTGCTCTGCTGCTGTGTGAGGAGATGCGTGGGGTGGGGCGGCATGGGGGTTGACGAAGACGACGGTCGCTGAGGGAAATTATTGGTGATCTCACACACACGCTCACTCTAACGTGGATGATTCGGCAAAGAAGGAAAATAATATGAGTAAAAATAATGGAGGCAATAACAGTAAAATGTAGTGAATGTTCTCTTGGACTTAATGCACTTTGCAGATTACAAGCCATTTAATATATAGTACTCCAGGATGGATAAAAATAGAGCTAACGTCTGTTAGCACTTCTCGACTTCCATGCAATGCCACCCACGTGGTTGGACTCAAATGCATGCACACATTCAACAAACAAAAATAGAATGCATGAAAATAGGATGAAGACTTGGTTGCATGCGACTCCTAGGAGCATGCACAACCATACACGTACTCAGCCATATTGCAGATTAGATCCAACATACTCCCCCCTAATCTTGATGTGGCCCAAGATCACGAACACCCATCAAGTGCCACATTGTTGCCAGCTTCGCCGCCGACAGAGGCTTCGTCAATGCATTAGCACGTTACTCCTCCATGGATACAAACTCCACAATAATATGTCCTCCTTCGACACAATCACGAATAAAGTGGAATTTGGTGTCAATATGTTTGTTGAGTCCATGGAAGATAGGATTCTTCATCAAGGTAACGGCGGGCGTTATCAACGAACAATTTCACAGACATTGGTTCTCTCTTTGTCATCTTGTTCAACAAACTCCGAAGTCTTAATGCTTGACATGCTGCTGCCGCTGCTGCCATGAACTCGGCTTCACATGATAACAGAGCCACAGTTTTTTGCTTCTGCGAATTCCATGAGACTATATTGCCATTTAAATAGAATGACATTCCTCAGCTCTTTTTTATCATCTAAGTCACCAGCCAAGTCGCTATCTGTGAAATCGATTATCATCTCCTTGCCTTCACCTCGAGTGTAAACGAGGCCATATTGATTTGTACCCTTCAAGTATCGAAGAATTTGTTTCACTTCCTTGTGGTGCATTACTGTAGGTTTCTCTGTAAATCTACTAGCCATACTGACAGCAAAAGAGAGATCCGGTCGAGTATGGAGCAGGTATCTGAGGCACCCGATGACACGATGATACTCCGTTACATCCAATGGCTGCTCATTAAGATCTTTGTGCAATTATGGTTTCTGCTCCATGAGGGCATTTGGTGGAGTTGCACTCTAACATCCCGAATCATGCCAGCACCTTCTTTGCATAAGTGGTTTGCTTAATTTCGATGCGACCATCTTCTTGTATTACCTCGATCCCAAGGTAGTAAGTGAGCAATCCTAGATCACTCATCTCAAACTCGGACATCATTTGATGCTTGAACACCACGATCTCCTATGGATCTTCCCTTGTCATAATGAGGTCATCTATATAAACCCCAACGATCACTCTTGCTTGACATATTCCTCTTCTATAGACCGCTTGTTCTTGAGAGCATTTCGTAAATCCGAGCCGCTTCAGACTTCTACCCAGCAGTGTATTCCAGGCCCGTGGTGCATGTCGTAGACCATAAAGTGCCTTGCTCAATTTAAGCACCAAATGTTCTTTGTTCTTCACTTCGAATCCTTTAGGTTGAGCCACATATACTTCTTCGTCGAGCTCACCATTTAGGAACATCGAGACGATGAACCTTCCAACCACGATTAGAAGCAATGGCTAGAATAACGCGTATGGTGTCGAGTCTGGCCACCGATGCGAACACCTCCTTGAAGTCTATGCCTTGTCATTGGACATATCCTTTCGCAACCAATCTTGCTTTGTACTTTATTACGTCACCATTGGAATTCCTCTTTAGCTTGTACACCCATTTAAGACCAATTGGTTTGTATCCAGCTGGCAGCTCCACGAGAGTCCAAGTTTTATTTTTTTCAATGGACTCGATCTCCTTGCCATAGCATCAACCCAGACTTGTCGCTTTGCAACTTCAGGGTAACAGGTTGGTTCCTCCATTTCCACAAGCAATGCCTCATTGTCTATGTCCTCTCCTTCAAGATCCATCCTTTGGGAATCTCTCATGATGTCGTCTATGTGCCTATAACGGATAGACCCATCATTATGCCGCCGCTACTACTTTCTGATAGTGGTGTGGACATAGCTTCTGTAGGTGTGGCAAGATCACCTATTGGTGAGCTAGTATCTTGCGTAGATGTCGAAGAAGTGGAAGATGATCTTGTTGGTGTCACTTCTCCTACCAACGATGCCGTGTTAAGAACTGGGGAAGATTGTGTTGCTGGCGTTGGCTCGTCTATCGAGACTCCTCTAAATGGAACATAGACACCTCTGTTGGGCTCAATGTTGTACTCCTCGACGACGAAATTTGACGGATCCTTGTCGCCTGTATCTGTATTCCATTTCCATTCCACATTTTCTTCAAATTTTATGTCACAACTTACATAAATTTTACCATGACGTGGATCGAGTAGGCAGTGAGCCTTGCAACCATCCTCAACGTCAAGATATACCATCGATTGGCTTCGATCGTCAAGCTTTTTCAGATGTGGTGTCATCACCTTTGTGTGCGTTGTGCAACCAAACACACGAAGGTATGCTAGATGCGGCTTCCTTCCATTCCAAACCTCGAATGGAGTGCGCTCTCCCAATGCCTTTGTCGGCAAGCGATTCAACACGTACACCACACGTTGTACCGCCTCCCCAAAATCTTACAGGTACATTCATATTTTTGAGGAGAGACCTCGTCATTGCCATCGCAGTCCTGTTCCATCGTTCCACCACACCATTTTGCTGAGGTGTGTATGGTGTGGTGAGGTACCGCATAATACTATTGGACATGCGAGCCCACAACGAGCCATTATGCAATAAATGTTATTGCGAATATCATTCTCTGATCTGAAATGAAGAATGAATAATTTGCATAATAGGTCCCTTAGTACAATTAGGGTTATGTACCATGGCCATCTTAATGATCATACAGCTGTTGATTCAACTATTGAATCATAGAGGCTGGTGCTTGGATGAATATCTAAAGGGTTAGATTGAGGTCTCATCAAGCACCACCAAATGATTGGTAAGAGATGATCTCCAACCTCAGTCGGAGATGGCAATCCTTATCTCTAAAGGCTGATATCTGATCGACCTCTTGATGCAGGTCCTCTGCATAGGAATAGAGATTCGGAGGTGTCAGATTAGTTAGGTCAAAGAGTTGACTTAATGAGATCGAGATAACCAAAGTCCTATATCGTATGCTGTCACGATACAGGCATGCATCCTCTGACCGGAGACAGATGTGTTACTATATGTTTGAGTATGTACATTTGGCAGACCAATAGGTTGATGACCTAACCAAGGTCTATACACCGGCGCGCTGGTGTGCATATAAGAGCATATGAGTAATACGATCTCTCAAAGGGATCATACAGGTTCAGTTACTGAACTGGAAGACATGAGCTCACTCATGAGATATTGGGAAGAATCAAATTCCGTGCGCACGGTCATCTCGCTTTGGAAGCTTGACTGAATTTGTAGGTTTGATGTATACTTTTGGAAGGTATATGTATGATATACGCTTTTGGAAAGTATATGATCGATACCGACTCCCAATGATCGAATGAAAAACTTACTGATAGGTCCTGAAGTAGACAGTGTAAAGTTGATCTAATACTTCGGGTTTATTCTGAGTCTTCCAGTATGCAAGATGTACAAGTATTGGGAATACCTGAGGGTGATGTGATCATAAACGATTGTAACCATGACGCTTCCATTCCTAGGGAGTGATGAAATGAGTCTGGATTCTAGTGACTCCTCTCAGTAGAGAAGTGATCTGATCTTGATCCAAATGTTGGACATTGATCTGAATGTGATTCAGATGCAATGGAAGATTAGATTTGCGGTCGTGATTTAAGCAAGCATCTATGGGAGGCTCGCGATCTGGATTTGAGATATGATCTCAATATCCAAGTCACTATGCGTGGAACAATACAATCGCCCTGTCCTTATCTCCAAGTATTCGCGGAGAAAGCGCATTATCCTTGAAAGGGTTCATGATTATTTCATTGTTGATAATATGTATACGAGCATTGGGGAAATGGATAATTAAATGTAATTTAATTACCATGGATAATATGAATTTGATTCATGTTATAAGGAGAGTTATCTAAGATAATTAAATGTGATTTAATTATCAAAGATGTGAATAATATGAATGCGATTCATATTATTTGGGCATATGAGAATAGAGATCTAAGATGATTAAATGTGATTTAATTATCATGGATATGAATAATGTGGATAACAATATCTATATTAGTCATATATATTATAAATGTGATTTATAATATATAAGAGAGAGCTATTTGTAATTTACATTTGTTAATTAAATGTTGTGAATTGGATTCACATTGGACAATTAATTGAAAATGTAATTCACATTTTATTTTGGGTTGTGAATATGTTTCACTAATTTCCAATGGCATTATTGCAATGTTCACAAAATAATTATGGATTATTTGTGTGAATAATTTACAACAATAGTTGTTGTAAATAATAGAGATTTTCATAAGCTATGAGATCTCATGAATAAGGAAGAGGAGTGCCTCCTTCCTATTAAAGAGGATGGACGACCTCCTTGAATTGGATTCAAAGAGTGCCGCCACCCCCTTTATGGAAGGGAGACATGCCTCCTTCCTACATCTCCTATATTGATTTGATTTAAATTAATTTATGTATTGTTGATTTATTCAATATATATTAAATTAAATTAATTGTTGTGTTTTTAGCAACAAATCATGACCATTGAAAGAAACACAAATCAATGTAAACCATTGGATTTGTGTTGTCCCATGGATTAAGATCCATGGATCCCAAAATGTTATAAAAGGAGAGGCACCCCATTGCTCTTTTTTGCACAATGCTTTTGAAGCATATCTCTCTCTCTTTCTCTCTACAAGTCAGCCCTCTCTCTTCCTCTCATGGCCGTCCACCATGGATGCCCTAGAGAGACTCTCCATCGCCGCAACGTCGTCTTCATTCTGTCCGACCAATTGCTCATGGATCTCCGTCTCCTTCGGTTCGCCTCGCTCGTGAAGAAGACGTTGGATCTCGTGTATCGAGATCAGGAGATCTGTCGCTTGAATCATCAACATGGATTGCGAGAAGCACGTGATTCATCCCCGCGCTCGCAAGCGTCTCCTCCGTCGGATCGGACTTGAGACAGGAGGTCTCTTCATTTAGAGACTCGATCGCAACCACGCTTCAAGAGGTAATCCTATCACTTGTTTGTGGTTTAGACAAAACAATCCGAGAAGTGTTCTTGGATCATGTGGTTTCGTCGCATAAAAAAATTTAATTTCCGCTGCATAGAACAACTAGTCTGACTAGTCGTTCTTCGTCGTATTCGATACGACGCTCACGCTTCTGTGATACACTTGAGGATCTAACCATATCCTTCAAATACCTGCTAGATCGCATGCCTTTGCAAACTCAGCAGACATAAATTCTCTCCCACGATCAATCTTAAGCATCTTTACACGGCACCCGCTCGTGTTCGCAGCTTGGGCTTTGAACTTCATGAACATGGAGCATGCATGATCCTTTGTTTTCAAGATGTAGAGCACATCCACCGAGAATAATCATCACTAATTAACATAAAATAATTATTTGCTGCAAGGGTTGACGGTGTGATCGACCCGCAAAGATCAACATGTAGGAGCTCAAGCGACTCTTTTGCTCTGTAATTTGCTGATGTCGGGAACGGATGCCTCACCTGCTTTGCCACCAAACATCCTTGACGCAACTAGTTCGGATGCGCAATCAGTGGTACCCCCACCGCCATCTCGTCATCGACGAGCAACTTCATGGCGTGGAAGTTGACATGCCCAAGTCTAGCATGCCACAACCATGCTGAATCTTCGAGATTTCTTAGAAGGTACACCGCCTCCGCTAGATGCAATTCAATTCGGTAAAGGTGATTTGTAGTGCGCCTTACCTTCATGAGTAGTTGCACAAAACTCTTATCAAAAACTTGCAAAGAGTCCTCGTCCATGATCACCCTATGACCAATCTCGGTGAGTTGTCCGAGACTTACTATATTGCTATGAAGCCTCGGGATATTATATACCTCATGTAGCAGCCATTGATCGCCATCCTTGCAACCGAACAAGATTGAGCCCCTGCCCATGATTTGTACCGTCGAACCGTTGCCGAATTTGACATTATCGGTAACATTCTCGTCTAGTTCATGAAACTTAGACTTGTCACCAGCCATGTGGTTGCTTGCCCTATTGTTTAAGTACCAGACATGAGAAGGGGCACCCATCTCCTTTATGTCGTGCAGATCTGGCCTCATATTTTCTTCATTCAATAGGATGGCTCCCTCATGCTCCTGCCTTGTCTCCTTTAACACTACGAGCAATAGGACTGACTAAGTGTCTTATGTGAGGTGTACCTCCTCTTCCTTCTTCGGTACGCTGCATTCAAATGTATAATGGCCCATTTTGTTGCAGTTGAAACAACGGATGTGGCTTTTATCACGACCACCTTGGCTAGAGCCACCCGCATCACCTTTGTGTGACGGCCAATCGCGGTTGCTTATATCGTGTCCTCTACCGCGTCCGCGTCCACCTCAACCACAGTTTCTTTTATCTACAGATGTTTAGGATTTACTTTTTTTTCTTGATGAGGAATCACTGCCATCCTTCTTTTGTCGTGCCTCCCACTCAGCCTGAGTGAGTAGCAGTTGGGAATCACCTTTATCATTGTTGTTAAGCTTCTGCAGACATGCTCTCTCTTCATAGGCCTTTAATCGCCCCACAGCTTCCTCGAATGGCATCTCCTCGAGATCATAAAACTGTTCGATCCAGGCGATTACGCCAAGGTAGCGATCCGGTACGATATCAAACAATTTCTTGACCAATGCAGCATCGATGAGAGTCTCCCCTAGATTTGCATACCTGACGGACATGCCATTCAACCTGCCGGCATACTGGTCCAATGTCTCTGCTCTTTCATGCACATGTCGTCAAAGTCACTCTTCAACGTTTGTAACCGTGCGCTTTTCACGCGAGTTGCACCAACGAACCTTGTTTTGAGGCAGTCCCAGACACCCTTCGCTATTTTCTTGCTTGCCACCTACATTAGGAGATCCTACAAAAGAGCTTGGAAAAGATGCGACCTCGCCTTCTTGTTCTTCTTCCGATCGACAACCACACCGATCGTCGGCCCAACAGCTTCCCATATGCCTTGATCTTTCATCATAGCTTGCACCCTTATCACTTAGCTTGTGTAATTTGTCGCCGTCAGCTGTGGGTATTGGAATAACCCTCCGTTGATTTCTCGCACCGCCTCACCTTGGGGAAAGATCGACATTAAATGAACATGCAGTAGGAATGCACCACTGGCTCAGATACCATATGAGGGCAATTACTGGTGATCTCACACACACGCTCGCTCTAACGTGGATGATTCGACAAAGAAGGAAAAGAATAGGAATAAAAATAATGGAGGCAAGAGTATTAAAATGGAGTGAATGTTCTCCTTGACTTGATGCACTTTGCAGATTACAAGCCACTCAATATATAGTACTTCTCGACGGACAAAAATAGAGCTAACGTCTGTTAGCACTTCTTGACTTCCATGCAATGCCACCCATGTGGTTGGACTCAAATGCATGCACACATTCAACAAACAAAAATAGAATGCATGAAAAAAGGATGAAGACATGGTTGCATGCGACTCCAAAGAGCATGCACAACCATACTTGTACTCGACCACATTGCATGATTAAATCCAATAGTCGCATGCTGTGGCAGCAGATGGGCAATGAGGCGCAACTATGGGGTTGTTGCGACCGTGCAAGAGGTGGTGCGGTGCATACACACTGCTACACGTGTGCGGAGATTGGAGAGGTGCAGCGGTTGTCGCTCGACGGTGGTTTTTCCACTGCATTTACAGGTGGCCTAGGGGGGCGCACGAGGGAGATGTAAAGAGCAGCGACGGTGCGTGGTGCATGCGTGGTGGGGGATGGCATATGTGGACAGAGGGGCGCGACTGGTACGAAGATGAAGAGCTTCACCTTCCATGCTTCCCTGATTTGAACGGTGGATGAGCAATGAATCGGGTGGGTTCTCGGAACCATGGGTGGAACAATGATGCACTACTCCTCATGTTTTGCTACTTGGATCTGAATTGGAAATGCTACTCGAGCGATTGGGTGTGAAGGTTTTTCTTCCTCGGTTGTGTGGTGGTTGATACATACATTTGATGATGGTTGAGGTGCTGATCCGCCGAAGAGGACACGTGATGTTCAAGATGTACAATTATTGTTAACCACAAGGTCCTACGAAGGGAAATCTCAAGCTCGAGCACCCTGACTTTGGCCAACAGTGGAGCACATAGGGAGGGGTTAGGTGGCTGGAGGTTGATGTTTGGTAAAAAGTTTGGATTTGACTGGAAGGTGGGCGTTAGTTCCTGCGATGGTGATGGAAGGAGCGGAGCTTATGCTCTGACGAGTGTGCTGGAGGTGGAAGGTTTGAGGGTGAAGTGTAGAAGTGGAGAGATTGGAAGGTGGGATGAATCGATTTGGTCTGTGATTTCAGAGGATTGGGGTTTGGGGAAAGAAGAAGCAAGAAAGAGAGATCACAGAAAATCTAAAGAGGAGAAGCGTAAAGAAAAGAAAAATGATAAATGAAAGAGATGGGTTAAGAGGAGTACCTGATGTCGTACTCGATCACTGGAGAAGGGGACAACCTTGGAGGAGCTTACTGAGTATTATCACCTCGATCCAAGTCGGTGAAACTTGGGGAAGCTTAGCAACTCCTTAAAGAAGAGCTGCAACATGAGGAGTAACTTGTGGATCTCATCGAATGCTGAATATGGTCATCATCACCTTCCAACAACGCCCCCACACTGTCACCTACAGTGTTTTACGAGGGTGAGCCTCACCCTCTCTATGGTAGATAATCAAAGAATGAGGAGGATAAGAGAGTAAAAGGAAGAAGTGGGAGTTACGAAAGAGGCGGAGAAGGTGTCTTTAAAGTTGGAGAAGTATGAAATAATTGAAGTTGGTGGAAAATAATAAGAAAAAAATAAGTAGGCTACTAAAATAAAATAAAGAAAAAAATAAAAAGAAATGGAAAATTGAAGAAAAATATAGATCTAGATGAGATCTACAAATTTCATGTAGACCTTGAAATCAAAACAAAATAATATGTGCACGAAAGAAATATTTCTTTAGACTATATTTTAAATAATTAAAACACAAATTTACGGCTTTTATATTTTTAATTAAAAGATACTTACAAAATAAAAATATAATAAAATACTGAAAATAATAAAACAGAATTTTTTAGATTTTTAATAAATAAGAAAAAGCAAAAGAAAACAGCGGACAGATTAATATTTATACTATATATAAAGTTAATTTGCATTATTTTCAATAGTAAAATAATTTATTTTGATGTTTGTAATTTTTTACTTTATTATAATATAAAATAATGAAATTAGTAGAAGAAGAAAGAAAACAAAACGAGTTAAATTTGTACATAAAATGTCAATGTCAAGTTAGTACATATAGAGTATACAACTAGGTCCTAAAATCGGCATTTTGCAAACAAGCTCTGATTTTGATGAAATGACTTTCATTTGATAAATAATTTTCTAACTTGAACTTTAAAAGTGAGTTGGTGAATTTGGAGTTCGTATGAGCGAGAATTAATTGAGAAGTTCGACTTTATGGTTTTTTCGGCTCAAGATCTAAAAGTATTTATTTAATGTGGTATTTTTTTATATTTTTATAAATATTTTTATGTACAAGTTAGAAAAATGATTAAGTCAGAAGGAGTTAGTATGGATTTATTAAAAATCAAGGAAGTTTGGGGATTATTTATCAACAATATTCAATATTTAATTATTATTTTTTTATTTTTATTTTAAATTATTTTGTGAACTTATTTATAAGATAAAGATACATTATTAGTTCATTTTTATTAAGACTTGTGTTTTGTTAATTTATTGAATTTATGGACATTTATTTGATGTTTTGTTCATAGATTCAAGCCAAAATTGATATCTTAAGATGATGAATCACATATTCATGAGAGAGGAGATTGTGCAAGCTTGAGTGACAACGACAGATGTCACACATTTCAAGGGTGGTTGATGATGCTATCATTAAAGTTGGTGGTTGTTGCACATGGTTGTGTAGAGCTTCAAGAGGATAAAGGAAAAAGGAGACAATGCTCAAATGCGAGAGAGAAGCATTGAGAGTGATGGCAACACAATCATTATCAAATGTGAAGATGTGACAAAGGTACAAGGGGCTTGTCCATCCCCTAAGTTGGAGTCAGTGATGGTGCTCAAGGTTATCATGCGGATGGGATGAACAGTATCTCTGCAGCACCTCAAGGACGCCATCCTAGAGACACTTCGACATCACCCACCTACTTAATTTGTGATATTGCATGCAATGTCAGAGGGCACATCTTAAGGTATATCATTATAAAGGGGAAGATGGTAGGTTGATGAATCGATCAAGGGGGATCAAGAGCAGGAGGGTAGTTGTGGTGCTCTACGAGAAGATCTTGTTCAATATGAAAGTGATGAGACTTGAATGTACGACGGAGATGGCAAAGATCTACAAAGAGATGGACGATAATGGCTTGATGATAGGAGGCTCATTCTATGTCTGTGTCCTCCCAGATGGGTATTGGGTGGTTGGGCATGTGAAGGTTCTGGTTCTACATCATCACTAGCCTTGTTTTTCTTGGAGATGGTTTGCTTAATAGGGGAGTTGGCCTTTTTCATTGAAATTTTGATGTGCTGTAAGTTTAAAGTGGGGCATCTTTTAATAGATATTGCTAAAAGCTAACTTTTGATTTAAGTGAAAGTTAACTTAAAAGGTTATGGTATAGGCTTTCGCAACATTACCTGGGTCATAGGTAAATATGAAGTTATCATGGGTTGTATTGTACTTGCTAAAGACCCCATAAATAAGTGCTAAATAATAATTTTGGTAGGTACATGTTCCAATACCTTTCCACATATTCTACCACTACGATCGTATATATAACAAATATGAGCTTAATTTTTTTTTGAATAACGCGAGGGTGACATTTCGAGATGGGATTCACCACTTTAAGCATATATTACTAAAAAAGATGGAGTACATTACCCGGTGCTCCAGAGATGATACAAAGAGTTAGATAGGGTGAGTATATTCTCTGGATAAAACCTTTGATTTTTAAAAATGAGATCATTCCTCCCCACTCAAATGGCTCAGAGACATGCGAAAGGCAAAGCACAATCCCTCGTGGAGTTGCCCCCCATCGACTTCATCGAACTCCAGAAATCGACTGCACCTCCTAGCGAAATCCAAGGGACCCCAATCTCGTTCCAAACCTTCTCGGATGTCAGACATCTGAAGAACAAATGATCTATGTCTTCCACTTGCTCCCTGCATCTATCGCATTGAGTATCAGGGATGCCGAACAGTCTTCCCCTCCTTGCTTTATCGCACAATCTTCCCCTTCTCAGACACCAAAGAAAGACTTTAACCCTACAAGAGACTTCTGCTATTCTAAATAATCTTCATATCTATGCGGGTGTCTACATTTAGGGTCGGGGCGGGTGTCATGAATTCCTTGTATGCCTTCTTCGTTGAGAATCTGCTTCCCTCCCACTCAAAGTGGTCTCTGTCCTGTATGATGCAATCAGGCGATGGAATCTCTGAATGCATTCTGGCGTGCTTCCGATCGTTGGGTTGAAAGGATCAATACGAACCGAGGAGCCCAAGACCCCGATGTCCCAACCTGGGCCAAAGAGCACTCCTTCCTTGCCGTTAAAGCGAAAAGCCTTGGAAACCTACTACTCAGCAGCCCATCCACTGTCCAATCATCCAACCAGAATCTAAAGCCCTCCCCATCACCAACCTTCGGATGCAGTCTCGAAGCCAAGAACGGTAGAACTTCTCGCACTCCACCCTACAGTAGAGACTCAAACTGCACTCTCTCAGCCTCCAAAGAGCCCCGACCTCCGTAGATCTTGCGCAAGAGCCTGGCCACCAAACTTTCCGACTTGCCCCAAATCTAAATGACCCACTTCGCCAACAGAGCCTTGTTCATGCATGCTATATCTCGAAAACCCAAACCTCCTTCACCTCGCGGTCGCGTCAGCTCTTCCCAACCAACCAGATGCATCCCTGATCATTGTTGTTTGCCATCTGACCAAACAAATCTCCTCATCATGGTTTCCATCTTCTTGTGTACACCCAATGACATCAATCGAGTGGAGAAAAAGAAAATAGGGATTGACGACAATACATGTTTCAGAAGGATCGACTTTCTTCCTCTAGATAGAGTGACTGCTTTCCACCCAGCTAACCTCCTCTCTTTTCTGTGTAGAACCATGTCCAATGCGACCTCTTAAGCTTTCCTACGACAAGGGGAAGACCCAAATAAGAAATCGGCAACTCACCCAACGAACAATCCATCAATTCTGCCATTCTGCCACCTTCGTCTACCCCTAACCCCAATGGAATCACAACTGACTTTTGCTTGTTTATCTGAAGACCCGAAAGACTGCTAAAGACCTTCATAATCTACCTTGCCCTTGTAGACATCTCCTTTGATCCTTCTGGAAATATCACCGTATCATCTGCATATTGCAGAAAAGGAATGGAGATGGCCCCATAGCGGAACCCCTCGCACCACCCATCTTCTACCGCACGCCTGAACAGAACTGCTAAAGCATCAACAACCAAGACAAATAGCATCGGTGCTAACGGACAACCCACCGAACTCCCCTCTAGGGCTGGAAAAACCCCCCTTCAGGTCTCCCATTCACCATGATTGAGTAAGAAGAGGTTGTGACACATCTCTTCATCCATGCAATTCAAAGATCTGAAAATCCTCGGTGTCTAAGAGATACCCATAGAAAGTACCAGTCCACGCAACCGTAAGCTTTTGCGTAATCGATTTCCAAATCAGACATTTCTTCTTTTCCCTCTTCCATTGAAGGCAGATCTCTGATGCCATTACCAAACCATCGGTCATCTGTCTACCAGGTATGAAAGCATATTGTCCCTGAAGAATCAACGAGTCAAGGACCTTCTTGAGTCTTTTTGCCAAAACCTTTGCCACAATCAAGTAAATGACATTAGACAATGCTATCGACTGTAGTCTTCCACTCTCAGTGGATGGTCTTTCTTGGGAAGAAGTACAAGCAGCGCCCTGTTGACTTTCTCGAATCCCTTGTTCCCCTTCCTAAACTCATTGATCACTGCTAGAATCTCACCCTTCAACAAGTTCCAGAACTCTCTATAGAAGAAGACAGGAAAGCCATCTGGACCAGCTGCACCATCTGCATTGAGCCCCTAAACTGCACTTTTAAACTCCTCCTTGTCAAAAGGAGCCTCAAGCCCCTCCGCTTGCTCCTCTGACAACACCTCCACCCCTCTCCCTACCCACCCTCAGCCTTCCCCCTCCTTTTCCTGGATGCCTGCACAAAATGCCCCCTGAGAGCATGCCCCAGTTGCGCGTCCCCCTCCGCTCTAACACCCCCGATCTCTAGCTCCTGGATGAGATTCTGTCTACTTCTTCTCAATGCCATGGAATGGAAAATTTTATATCTCCTCTTTCTTGTCTTCCAACAGTAGTTCTTCTAGTTGTCGCGCCCTCTCTGCAAACTCCTCCTGATTTAGCTCTCTCTGATCATCCAGCTCGTCTAGACGAACAACCCCCTCCTGGGCTACCTCCCTCTGGGCCCTTCACCTTGCCCTCACCTCTTTTTCGTAAGACAATAGGAATTTTTTCAACAGAGCCAGCTTGCTTGCAAAGCGGACCACAGCGGACCCCTCCGGACTCCACCCGTTCCAGTGTGATATCACCTCCTCCTTGAATCCATTTCCAAAAGTCGTGACCTCTCAAATTAGAAGCAAAATCTTGTCCTCTTATGCTCCTCACTAGACCACAGGATCGACGTATGATCAGAATGTGATCGCGGTAATGCCCAAGCCCGAGAAAGAGGGAAGCGCTCCATTCCTTCAGACAAAAGAAGAAATCTATCTAATCGAGATTGTGCCAAGTGTAGGCGCACCCCGCTGAATCAATGATCGACAACCCCCACGAATGAACAAAATTCGTGAAGGCTTCAGAGCCCGGATCATGACCCCCTCCATGCCTAGGCCGATCCTCTGGAAAAAGAGTTAAGTTGAGATCCCCACCAATGAGCCACACATCGTCCTCCACTACAGATCCTGCCTGGATCAGATCAGCAGCGAGTGAACCAAAATCGCTCTCGGTAGGACCATACACATTTGTCACTGTAAAGCAAATCCCATCACGAAGATGCTTCAGGCGCACCGAGATCAAGAACAACGAACATTGCTCCCCTACTTTCTCAAAAACATCCTTCTTCCAGTCCGTAAGGAGGCCACCTGCCGCTCCATGGGCCTCTACCTCGGTAAACTCAAAAACATCCCCACCCCCCAGGTCTCGCCACAAATCATCTCCTCCCCTTGACACTTTCGTCTCTTGCAGCAACATCACATCTGCATGTTCTTTGAAAACAAGATTCCTGATGCCGAGCCGTTTCTCGGGGTGTTCCAAGACATCACCTTCATAAAGACAACATTTTTTCCTTCTTCAAAGGGGCAACAACACAAGACTTTCTGCAAATTTTCTGTCCAACAAGCTGAAGTAACTTGGACGTCCAATAGGAGATGTCGACTCCACTATTTCTGCGGTTGAGTTATGCACTCCCAGGCCGTAATTATAACACATCAAAAGGATTAAGATCATATAAGTATATTGCTTGTTAATAAGACTCATGTTTACTCGGTCGCATGGGTTGTATATGCGTCCGCGTATGCTCATGCAACCTAAAGACTGCACCGATTTCTTGAATCAGTTTATTATACGCTCTTCCCCATATGCGGTCTACATATGCACCATTTTGCATTCGATTTCCTGTTGTGGCATGCCATGGGTTGCTTCACCTCCTATATGGATCAACATCTCATTGGTGCTTCTTTTGGGTACCCAATCATTGTTGAGTGATAATCATTGCCTCCTGTGCACGGTAAGTAATAACCTATTGCATCCATGTTTTCTTACGTATCTAAAGTAGTACTTCAGGTACAGTCTCATAATTTCTTAAATATATGAATTGAAATTTATATACATTGAAACATAAATAATAAAAAAAATGTTGAAACTATAATTATACATGTATTAAAACTAAAACCATTGAAATTATTGTTGTTGGACATGCATATAACTACATATCTAATATTACAAATAGTTTTTGGATACATACCTCTTAAATATATGCATTAAAGTAAAGACAGTTTTTGTGTGCTTCAATAGTTACAGGATGTATATCTCTTGTACTTCAATAGTTGTTATATATATATATACATTTATTTATTTATTTATATTTATATCAATGTTGATATTAATTAAAGCAAAGAAATTATTGTTTTCGCTATGGATAGTCCAACAAGTAGCATGGAGAAAAGGATCCATCATCAAATCGAAGAGTATAAGATGATTGGGATAATTCATGAGTGGACACAGCCCATGTCATTTCAAGCTAACATTTGATAAGCTTCTAGAAGTCTTTCTTATGTTAGGGTAAACCTGAGAAAACATAATGCTATCTCATATGCACTTGTCCAAATATCGCTCATTTGGGTGGCTTTATGATGTTTTCTTTGTGTTATTTCGTGATGCCAAATAGCATGGAAGTCGAATGGCACGCTCCAATGTTTTTTTTACAACCACATATGCGATCGAAATGAGCCCGTCCTCAAAAGTGAATGCATGTGGCATCTGTAGAATGATGGCTGACAAGGTTTGAATGATCTTACCCAATAAATCGTTTAAAGTTGGTTCTACTAATGTCACCATCCCGTTCTTTAGTAGGTTTGATATTGAACGAATCCCAAACCATATTGTGGCTAAACTAGGACATTCCTAGCTCGTGCATCTTATAGTTAACTCCAACAAGGGAGTGGCATCCCGATTATCAACTAAAGTTTAGGACTTGATTATATTTGAAGGTGACAGAGCAAGATCTTGCTGACACATATAACGTGCCGTTCAAGAGCTGCGTCGTCGACGGCAACGTTGCCAGCGTCATGTGCTCCTACAACAAAGTCAACGGGGTACCCACCTGCGCTGACCCCGACCTCCTCTCCGGCGTAATCCGAGGTCAATGGAAACTCAACGGGTAATTAAGCCTCATCTATATCCTCCTCTACTCTTTTATTAATATTTCATATCATTACACCAACTGTTCTCTCATGTTCTACAGCTACATAGTGTCGGATTGTGACTCCGTAAACGTATTATACAACTACCAACACTACACCAAGACACCGGAGGAGGCGGCTGCCAAGGCCGTCCTAGCTGGCCTTGACCTCAACTGCGGGCCTTTCGTTGGCCTGCATGCCGGTGCTGCCATCGCTGCTGGGCTCCTGCAAGAATCGGACGTCGAGAAGGCGATCACAAACAATATTGCCACCCTCATGCGCCTTGGCTTCTACGACGGTGATCCTTCCTCCCATCCATACGGCAAACTTGGCCCTTCCGATGTGTGCACTGCAGAGCACCAGAACCTGGCACGTGAGGCTGCTCAGCAAGGGATCGTCCTGCTCAAGAACAATCTTGGAACTCTCCCCCTCTCGCCTTCATCCATCTCCTCCCTTG
This sequence comes from Ottelia alismoides, assembly GCA_037367405.1. Lineage (NCBI taxonomy): Eukaryota > Viridiplantae > Streptophyta > Magnoliopsida > Alismatales > Hydrocharitaceae > Ottelia > Ottelia alismoides. The sequence goes on from JAZKJV010002675.1 coordinate 258,172, forward strand.
CAGTCATCGGCCCCAATGCCAATGTCACCAAGACCATGGTCGGCAATTACGAAGGGACACCATGCAGCTACGTATCCCCGCTGCAAGGTCTCGCAATGAGGGTGTCGAACGCCATCTACCAGCCCGGTTGCACGGATGTTGCATGTACCACAGCAGGGTTGCAGCTGGAGCAGGCGAAGCAAGTGGCTGGGATCGCGGATGCGACAGTGCTGGTGATGGGGACGGATCAGTCCATAGAGAGGGAGAGCCTCGACAGGGTGGACTTGCTGCTTCCCGGACAGCAAGAGACACTGGTCACAGAGGTCGCTAAGGCGTCCAAGGGGCCAGTTATACTTGTTCTAATGTCTGGGGGCCCATTTGATATTTCCTTCGCAAAGGTCAGTGATCGAATCAGCAGCATTCTCTGGGTGGGATTCCCCGGGGAGAAAGGTGGAGCAGCAATCTCAGATGTCATATTCGGATATTATAATCCAAGTGAGTACATATATAACCATGCGATTTGCATGTATGTGTGTGTGATCTTGTTGGTGACCCTTTTGGATTGCTGTATGTAGGTGGGAGATTGCCGGTGACATGGTACCCGCAATCGTTCGTGCAAACTGTGCCGATGACGGACATGAACATGAGGCCCAACCCAGACACCGGCTACCCTGGACGCACGTACCGCTTCTACATGGGAGACGTCGTATATGCCTTTGGTGATGGACTTAGCTACACGGAATTTGAGCACCATCTAATTCAAGCACCAAAGCTGTTTTCCATCCCGCTTGAGAAGGGCCACTCGTGTCGCGGCCGAACGTGCAGCTCCATCGATGTACTTGAGGATAGCTGCCGAGGTTTGAACTTCAACGTCCATCTCCGTGTCAAGAATGTTGGTAGGAGGGACGGCGTGGAGACCGTCTTCCTCTTCACAACACCGCCCATGGTGCACAATGCCCCCAAGAAGCAGCTCTTGGGGTTTGAGAAGGTAGGGGTGAAGGCAGGCGGGGCGGAGAAGGTGGTGTTCAAGGTTGATGTCTGCAGGGACCTCAATGTGGTGGATGAGAATGGCAATAAGAAAGTGGCATTGGGACAGCATGTTCTCCATGTGGGGAGCTTGAAGCATTCCTTGACCTTGAGGGTGTGAATTATCCATTGCATGGGATCCAATAAACCATCCGAAGGATGGCGAGATGTGTTGGTGGTGATGTATTATCGGTGTCTTCAATGCAAGCGAAATTTTCCTTGAGCAGATTGTCAGGAATTTGACAAAACAAGTGATATATATTTGTCGATTGCATGTAGCTCAATATTTGCAGAAGAAATAGAGGAGATTACAGAAGATCAGAGGTAGACCTGATGAGCTCCAAAGAAACCGGATGAAGAATAATAAGGTGGGGTTCTAGAGGTCCATCACCATTGACCGTGCATGTATTATCTGAAAGTAGCTCAACATTTCTTTCTTTTTTATTTCTAGTAGCTTTTAAATGAGCATAACTGTATTGTTCTTTTTCGTTGAAATGACATGTTAAATGTTATGCGGCAAAACTTATTATGATCCTTTTTTTTGCGAATATATTGGATATATACCAAAGCTACTTTTTTTTAGAAGCAATCGGGTGAAGTCCCAATGGGGGACCCACCGCAAAACTTATATTAAAATCAGATCAAGAAAGATACATTATCTAGAAGACCAGAGCTGATAGAGGGAGAGGCATACGACAATTACATTTTCAGAGTAAAATCTCTGGTTGCTAAATACAAGATCATTCCTTCCTCCCCAAATAGGCCATAAAGCCGCAAAAGGAAGAGCGCAGTCATCCATCGAGTTGCCCCCTAGCGATCTTGCCAGCTGCCAGAAATCGGATTCGCCACTGATAGTGGCCCACGGTGCCCCGAGCTCCTGCCAAACCTTAAAGAAAATATGTTCAACGTCCTCCAGTTGCGCACCACATCTATCACAGCTCGTGTCATCAACTCCAAATAACCTTCCCCTTCTCGCCTTGTCACAAATCCTACCCCCTCCTGAGACACCATAGAAAGACTTTGACTCTGCTAGGGATCTTGCTAGCCCATATTATCTTCATGTCATGAACCACATCTGAATCGACTACATCCGGGCTTTCCTTGAACATGTTGTAGGCCCTCTTCACTGAGAATCTGCCTCCCTCCCAAAGAAAATGGTCCCTCCCATGCGTAATACAAGATGGGGATGGCAATTCCGCTCTCATCCTCGATAAATCCTCCAGCCTTCTCTCTGGGATGGCAGAAAAGAAACAAGGGGCCCACGATCCACAATCGCAAGCATTCGCCACAGAACACCCTTTGACAACCGCCAAAGCAAAAAGCCTGGGAAACCTAGCACTCAGGGCCCCCTCGCCAGTCCAGTCATCCTGCCAGAATCTGAATACCTCCTCGGATCCTACCTCAGGCCTCAATTTCTCCCGTAATGTCGGCAGGATGTCTCGAATACCGCTCTACAGCGACGATTCAAACCTTATTCTCCTTGCCTCAAGAGAACCACCAACTCCGTAGATACTGCGAAGTAACTTCATGACCAAACTGTCATTTTTGCCCCAAATCTGTACCATCCACTTTGCCAGAAGGGCCTTATTCATACTGCAAATGTCTCTAACACCCAACCCTCCCTTGCTTTTTTTCTGCGTGATCTCCTCCCATCGGACCAGGTGAATGCCAGACCTGTGTTACCTCCCATCTGACCAAAAAAATCTTCGCATCATTTTCTCTATCTTTTTTCTTATACCTGTCGACATTAGACGAGTTGATATGAAAAATACCGGTATCGTTGACAAGACATGCTTCAACAGCGTCAATTTCCCGCCCTTTGAAAGCATCACTGCCTTCCAACTCGCCAATCTTTGCTCAATCTTTTGGAGAACGACGTCCCAATCTGATTTTTTGAGTCTACCTGCCACCAACGGAAGTCCCAGGTAAGTAATAGGTAAGTTTCCCAAGGGGCATGCCAAGAACTCCGCCCTATTTCTGCCCTCCACTTCATCCATCCCGAACTGGATGACAACGGATTTGCTTCTGTTTATGTTGAGACCTGAGATATTACTGAAGATGCTAACTAGTTGTCTGGCCCTTCTGTCCATCTCCTCGGACCCTCTTAAGAATATCACTGTGTCATCAGCATATTGTAATAAGGGCACCGAAAAAGAATCTGCCCAGAAGCCCTCACACCACCCGCCATCCTTCGCTCTCCTAAACATGACCGCCAAAGCATCAGCTACCAAAACAAAGAGCATTGGTGCGAGCTGGCACCCCTGCCTTACCCCCCTCTTTGGCTGGAAGAATCCACCATCCGGCTTCCCATTCACGAGGATCGTGAAGGAAGCGGTTGTTACGCACCTCTTCATCCAGGCAATCCAGGACTCAGGAAAACTGCGACATCGAAAAGACCTCCAAAGAAAACTCCAATCCACACAGTCATAAGCTTTCTCGAAATATACTAATGACGAGTAAATAATAGATCATAGAAGAAAAAACATAAAATTTCATTGTAAATGTTGAGAATTCAACCATAAGTAGGTCATACATGGAAATCTGTTTTTCTTTTTTTTAATCCAAAAAAGAAGAAACACGTGTAGGTGTTCGCCCTAAATATATTAAGAAAAAATCATAACAACCAGGACTCGAGGAGAGTCCGATCAAGGTGGGTTACATCCTCTACATAGAATTCTCAATACGGAAAATTACACCATTTTTAGCAAGCCAAAGAACCCAGAAACCCGAGATTGACGCCAATCTCTCTACATTTGGATGGAAACGAGAGTTGAGGAGAGATTCGCAGAATGCTGTCATGTTGTTACGGTCAACCCAACCCACATCTGCCAGACCTCTTTCGCCTTTTTGCATTCTTAAAATAGGTGCTTCGTGGATTCCAATGCCGAACTACATAGAATACAAGGGTTATCCTCACAACGTAAGATGCGGGCGCGCCTTTCCCTCGTAAGAAGTCGTCCATGCCTTAGAAGCCACAAGAATACTTTAATACGTGTTGGAATCCTCAGCTTCCAAATCATCCTGCAGTCCCTAATAAGGTCCTCTTGAAGTGGTCCCGCTTTTTTAATCATCGATATGTAAGCCTTCTTGATGGAGAAATCACCTTTTCTCCAAACCCACTGGTCAAAACCAGCAGCAGGACCCTCAATCCTAAATAAGGATTCCATCAAATCCATAAGTTCTTGTCTACGACGATCATAGAGCGCACTAGGAAAGGTGGGTCTCCACACTCCGTCAATCCAACAATATGCAAAATGGGCTCTTTTGTTATCTGTCAGAGCAAATAGATGGGGGAAGCGGGAGGCAAGCGACCCACCATTCATCCAATCATCCGTCCAGAAGAAAAAATTGCGGCCATATCCTAAGTGTGGACGTAAAAGATGGGGAAGATTCGGGACAGTCACATGAACACCCTTACACAATGTTGATTTGAACCGCACATCAACCCCATAAAATACCTCAAATGAGTCTGCTGCACATGTCCTCCTTGTCTTCCCAAATTCTCGATGCCTACTTCAATGGTAGTGCACGGTTCATCAATTCTAAATTCGACACACCGAGCCCCCCCTCCCTCATCTCCTTAGGCAACGTAATCGTCTCCCAATCCACCAGATGTAGAGTATGACCATCCCCGCCAGTCTTTTCCCAAAAAAACCTTTGTATGATCTTCTAAAACCTATTGTGAATCCCCGTTGGAAGAAGTCTAGGTGGCAAGAAGAAAATTGGGATTGTCGTCAGGACCGCCTTCACTAGAACCAAATGCCCACCGCGAGAAAATAGGGATCCATTCCAACCCGTCATATTCCTTTCCAGCTTCTCTACCACAGGCAACCAGTCAGAAAGATGAAGGCAACCACAATCCAAAGGTATTCCTAGGTACCTAATGTTTAACCCAAAAATCGGTGGTCTTAAGTTCCACACAAGGTGGGATCTCAGTCGCTGAATCGACCACACGAAATTCGGATTAAAACAACAATTAACCCACAACAAATAATTCAAGCAATGAAAGTAAATGTGTGGACTTAAAATTTATTATAACTCTACAACAAGATGTGTATAGGTGCAAGTATGTGTAGAGGTTGAACACAGGGAGCAGACAGGTAGAACGGGGCAAAATGCTCAAAATGTGAATGTGATCAAGCGTCTATCTATGCTATTTTTTTGTAGGTTTTTAAGCTTTAAAATTTTTTATTTTATTTTTTATTCTATATTTTTTGTATTTTGATTTTTAATTTACTGATTATATATTTTCTTTTTGTATTTTATATTTTTATATTTTCTTTTTCAATAATAGAATATATATACAATATAAGAGAGAGAGAGAGGAAGAGAGTATTTATAAAAATAAGGAAAAATATTCAAAAATCAGGAAATAAAATGTTTTTGGTCTTTTTATATTTTTGTAATGTTTTTGTGATTTTTCTAGATTTTTCTGATTTTTTGGTATTTTTAAAGTCAAAAATACTAGAAAACAGTGAGTAAAATTGCTGGCCAAAATTAAAATGGGAATGAAAAATAGTAAACAGTGACAAAATTTTTCCAATTAATTTTCAATTAGAGATAATAAAATAGAGAAAATTTGGAAACATAGTTTGTATTTTTTTGGATTTTTATAGAATTTTTAATCTTTTTATGAAGATTTTTGTGGTTTTGTAATTTTTAGAAGTTTTATTTTGCATTTTTAATAATTTTTGGACTGAAGTTAAAACACACTAAAATATGCGAAAAGTATTTTTTGGGAATTTTCTGAGATATTTTTTATATTTTTATGGATGTTATAATGCAAACAGTGCATAAAATGCAAGTTCTTGATTTTTTTATAAATATTAAAATGCAACAAAAATGTAAAATAAAATATATGCGTGAAACTACAATGCAGCAGGAGCTTAACTTGATTTTTGATGAATTTTTGGGATTTTAGAAATGCATGCAATAATTAGAGATAACAACAAGAAACTACATGCATGCAAGGGCATTGATGTAAATATGGCAAAGTATGAGGGCCTGCAAGTAAAATTCCCACAAAAATTATAACTAATTAAAACTTCCAGGACCACAAAAGAAATATTGAGACTTGCGAGGTTGTCGCTGCAAACTTTCCAAGCGCACGTGACAAGCATGCGCGTCTGGTGAGGACTAACTTGCAAATAACACAACTATGGGGGCTTTAATTTAAAATAGCCAGAACTTTATAACTGCAATAGAAAGCTTTAGAACTAAAACTAAATACAAATAAAAGCCGGGATCCCTATGTAAAATCGCCAAGTCACGTGCGCCACGCACGCGACCTGGTAGGGACCAAGAAGTAATAGAACGCAGTTCTGGGGGGTAAAACGTAAATATTACAAAAGTTACAAAAGGCAAATGAATGATTAAGCATTAATTAATAAATACAAAAAAGAGCTGGGAAAAAAATTGCAAAATACCCAGTGGGGCGGATCGCACGGCTGAAATGATTTCACTAATGCCACGTGGCGGCGATCCAACGGCCCGTACCGCTTCGCTTTAGATGGCTATGATCAGATCCGCGAACAAGATGGACGGTAGAGACGCATCAGGATCGGACGGTACCTGCTAGATCTGGAAGTATGCCCTGGATCGAACGGCGATGGAAGCCCCAGGATGAACATGGAAGAACTGGGGCTCGAGCTTCCCTCGAACGCTCGGATCACGTAGCTTCGTCGATTGGATGCGCCATGGCCGGTCTCAAAAGATTCCTGGAGAAGTCCCCCAGCGGCCGGAGGCATCAAAATGGCGAGGAAACCGCCGGAGGGCCGTCGAGGTGTCGGGGAGGAAGTGCGGCTCCAGGTACCTCAAGCTCTTCAAAATCGACCCCCAAGGAGGTCCTCTTGGCGCCTGGAACCTGCAAGAAAAGCACGACAAGAGACAGTAGACGGTCCAGGGCCTTATTGGCGATGTGAAGCGACAGGTGGAGGTGGTATCGAAGCTCGCCAGGGCATGCTCCGACGAGATGGTTGGTGAAGGCGACTAGATGGTTTCGATTGAAATGGAGCGTAGGAGGTGGATGGTGATGCTACAGGGAATAAAAACATTCAAGAAAAAATCAATAAAAATGGACCTCGAAGGCGAATACACCTGAGATAAACCTCACGGCCACTTGGCCGGAGATGGGGTGGAACGGTCGCTCAAGGCCTCGCCGTGCTTCCCTGGGATGCTGGAGAACTTGCTGTCACCAAGCTCTATCCGGAGCTTGCTCAAGGGAGCCAAAAACGAGGTCAAGAGGGGTTCAAGGGTGGATGGAAGGTGGAGGGATGTTTTTGAACAAGTGGTGCAGGGGCTCAAAGATAGAGGCGAGTCAGAGATATCAGTGATGCAAACCCCGATGTTAGCATATGGCGTGTATAAGGGATGCACAAGGATCAAAAGTCATGAAGGTTGCATCTCCAAAAGGTGAAAGGTGCGCCCTCGAAAAAAGGTCGGAAAAAGGTCGAAAACAGGTCAAAACGCATGTCTGACACAGGCCAGACCTCGGTCAGAGAGTTGACCGAGGTCAACCAAGGAAGACATCTGGTTGGTCCACGTGGACCAACCAGAAAAAAACCTTGGAAAAAAGGTTTGTAAATTCATTTAAAAATAGCAATTGAATTTATTAATTTTTAATCATAAAATAAAAAATGTTCATTTTTTATGAAGTATTTTATAGTGATTTTTAATTACTTTTTAGAGGTATTAATTTACAAGTTACCATTTATAGCCTTTATAGGTATATATATATATTTATTATTTTATTTTTATTTTGTATATTTAATATATTTATTTTTGTTTAATAATTTATATATTTATAAAGTATTTTTATACACTTAAATATATTTTTATTTTTTTTACGGGGTATTTTGTACACTTAATAAAATAAAAGTATAAATTGTATAGGTATATGTATTAGTAATATACCTAGGTACATTATATACATGTATTTTATTTTATATTTTATTGATGTTTTTATTCTGATTTTAATACACATATTTATTATAAATAATATTTACAAAATTATAAAAATATAAAATGGTAAAAATAATTAATAAATAATAAAATGAGTATTTCAATCTGTACAAGTATACAATGGAGGTCCAAAACTCAACATTCAAATTGTAGCTCCACCAAACGCGAAACCACCTTCATTAAATAGATTATTTTAAATTATATACAATTAAAGGTGAGTTTGACGCGTTTCGAGTTTTTATTTGCAAGAAACAGGTCTGGAAGTTGGGATTCTGGAATTTTATTCAGATCATAACTTTTTATCTGTATATTATTTTTGAGTGATATCAGTTTTGTATTTTTCTTTATTTAATTATCTACCACTTTCATTTACAAAGTTTCTTTATTTGAGGTATAAAAAGTGGAACCAAAAATAGGTCCCAAAATGAATAAAGAATGAATTGAATTAAAGGAATTTTTATTGTATTTTGACCCTTATCTCCCCCTACTTCATTCCTTGTAGATTGAGTCATCGAGATGCCTAGGTCTCAGGGTTTCGGTTCATAAAATATTTACAATATTTTATTCTTTTTCTTTTCTTTTCTTTATTCTATACTTTTGGCTTTAAAAACCGCAATTTATACCATATTCACACAAACATGCATGAATGCTAAAATGCCTAAATTAAGCCTATTTACACGCATTTACTAGGGTTTTTAAGGCCAAAATGATAGAATAAAGATGATAAAACGTAGCTTCATCACCTAATTGGCCTCGGACTGATAGAGCACCCCAGCTCCGTAGAGAAAGCCTCCACCTCCTCCTCTTGAAGACTAAAAGGGATCAAGATGGACTTATCCTTGTTGAGGTTAAGACTAGAGAGCTATCCAAAGATCTCCACAAACATTGGCATACCCCTCTCCTCAACAACTCCAACCTCGATGAAAAATAGTATCATCTGCATATTGGAGAACGAGAATGGAGATGTCCCCCAAAGAATGGCTTGTCATGAGACCTTGAGCCACCACCTGATTTACCATTCTAGGAAAAACATCCCCTACAAGAACGAAGAGAAGAGGCACCAGCGGGCACCCCTGGCGCACACCCCGCTGTGGCTGAAAGAAACCCCCCTCATGACAACTGTTCACCAGATTCGAGTAAGATGCAGTGGTCAGACACCTCTTAATCCAAGAGATCCACATATCAGGAAATTCCCTTTTGGCCAGTATGGACCACATGAAGTGCCAATCAACATTATCATAGACCTTGGAAAAGTCCATCTTCCACATCACTCCTCTATCCTAACGCCGTTTCCATTCCGCAATAATCTCAATGACCATCAACAAGCTGTCACCAATTTGTCTCCCTGAAATGAAAGCATATTGTACTGGAGAGATCAAATCAACAAGAACATCACCCAACCTTTCAGTCAAAACTTTGGCAATAATCAAATAGATAGCATTGGAGAGAGCTATGGGGCAGTAATCCTCAACATGTTTGGACGCATCCTTCTTCGAAAGAAGAAAAAGCATGGCTTTATTGATTTTCTCGAATCTTGCATTCCCACCGCTAAACTCTTCCAAGATTGAAAACACATCTTTACCTACCACCTCCCAAAACTCGCGGTAAAAAAATACAAGAAAGCCATCCGGACTAGGCGCACCCTCTCCATTCAGTGATGACACAACCCGCTTCAACTCCTCATCGTGAAAGGTCTAACCAGCCACTCTGTTCGGGTAGGAGACAAGATGCTCCCGCCCCCGTCCACCTCCACGATCTCGACATCACCCTTCTTGAGAGTCCACAAAAATAATACACCATCGCTCTCTCAATCTCCTTCTCTCCCGCAACTCTTGAACCCCCCACCACGACCGCTTGAATCAAGTTTCTTCTTCTCTTTCTATTGGCTACTGCATGAAAGAATTTTTTTTTATAATGGATAACTACTTGTTTCTACAGCATGAAGGAAAGCCATGTTTCTATGAAACAAAAGTTTATCACCTATGTACTTTTTTTATTATGGATAATTGCTTGTGATAGTAGTGCTTGTGATGGTAGAGCATAGCACATAGGCATGTGTGTACCTATATTTTTGCTACAAGAACTTAAGGGGAAACTCGCATATAAGTCCATCAAAATTCTATAACCAAAAACGTGTAACAATCTGAATCTGTGTTATTAGCAGAAGTGTAGTATAATAATATGCCATTGTTCAAGCACAGTCACAAAAAAGCATGCAAAAGATATCACTTGTCATACTTTCACTAAAAAGGTCAATCACATAGTAGCTTTGACATGATCAAAAGTAAATGTCACCTCTCTAAAAAAATGAAATCAAATGTGCTAGACAAATAGCTAGTAAAAAAATATCATATAAATGTTCCTTGGGTTATGTAATGCTCTCGTACCTTTCAGAGGTGTATAAATGTGGTTTTTATTGTCATGACCAACATCTTCATGGAAGCATGGATGACTTCTTGGTCTACGAATATTCTTTTGATTCTTGTCTTTCACATTTAGATTGAGTCATACAAAGGTATTGTAAGGTTAACCTAGCGCTCTTCTGGGAAAAAAAGTCATTTCATGGTAATGGGGAACATTGTGTTGAGGTAAGTCATCTCCAAACAAGAGTGTAGGTTGTCACTATCAAGGTGAATGTGATAAGAAAATTCATGCCACAACCAACCTAAAGCAGTTACAGCCTTTCCACAAGCATGGTCGATTTTACCTACATTTATCAAAGATTTCCTGAAGATTGTCTGGTCGTTAATTGAACTCTTAGGCAAGGACAATGACTTTTTTAACAATCACAATTGTCTTGAGGCCTTTGAGTTTTCGAAAAAAAGAATGATCATGGATGCTCCTACCCTACATTATCAAGATTGGTCTCTTCCCTTTGAGGCGACGAAGGATGCATAAGATTATGTAGCAGGAGCCATGTTAGGACAGAGAAGAGATAACATCCCATTTGCAATCCACTATGAGAGAAGATAATAGGTGACGCTCAGTGTAAATATGCCCATTATAGAGAAAGAGTTTCTTACGATTGTCTTTGCCTTAGACAGATTTTTATCTCATATCATATTGTCTAAGTTTGCTATTATACTGACCACTTGGCTATCCGTTATGTAATGGAAAAGAAATACTCTCAAGCATGTATTCTTAGGTGGATTTTGCTACTCTGGGAGTTTGATTTGGAGTTTAAAGACAAGACTGGAGAAAGAAACGTAGTGGTTGATCACCTTCCCTGTCTCAAACCGGTAGATACATCAGATCACATACCTATTCGGGACTCCTTCCCTAATGGTTGATCTTGGTGATCGATTCACTCTTTTGGTACGTCGACATGGTGAACTACTTTGTCTCTAAAAAAGTTCCCTAAGATTGACCTAAGAGACACATTGACCAACTTATGTCAAATCGATAGGAACTACCATTAAGAGGACACGTTCCCTTTCTTCGAGCAACCGGATTGTGTTTGGAGGAGATGTGTTCCTCAAGAGAAATACAAGTGTCCTTGCACACTACCATACTTTGGAGGCAGAAGTACAACATTCCACAAAGAGGATAGCATGGAAAATACTCCAATGTGATATTACTGGTGAGTTTGTTTTGTGATGCATATTCTTTCGTGAAATCATGTCTAGTATGTTAGAGGATGGGAGGAACCATCGATCTAAGTATGAAACGCTAATAAAACCAATTATCATTTGTTATATCTCTCGATGCTTTAGGAATTAATTTCATGGGCATGTTCCGGAATAGTAATAGATTCAAGTACATTCTCCTTGTTATAGATTCTCAGTCCAAGTGGGTGAAGGTTATCCTACATGATCCACAGACAACAAGATTCTCTGTTCCTGGGAGATAACATTATCACTAGGTTCAGGATCCCCAAAGTCCTCATTTCAGATGAGGGTAGCCATTTTATGAATAGAGAAGTGAAGAATCTTGTGAAGTACCACACAAGTACATACCACGTACAGACTAATAGCATAGTTGGATAACAAATAGGAATGTGAAGAGTATTTTGCATAACCTAGTCTGACCAAGTAGAAAGAACCGGTCCCATCTCTGGGACTAAGTTCTATGGGCCTATAGTTCCACGACTTTACTTGGAACCATCTTATTCATAATGATTTACGGTAAAACATGTCATTTTCCTGCAGAATTAGTCCATTAATTAGCATGGGCATTAAAAAGATCAATTGGAACAATCATTAATGCAATAAACATAAAGTGATGGATATGAATGAACTTGTAGATAATAGAAACATGGCATTTGAAAACATTGTGGTATATAAGATAAATTGAAGTATTGGTCCGATCAACATACCAGACGAAAATACTTTGATATTGGAAAATTTGTATTGGTGTTCAATGTCACATTATAGGCCGTTCAAAGGGAATCTCAAATATAAGTTGTTAGAATACTTTGATATTGGAAAATTGGTATTGTTATTCAATGCCACATTATAGGTCTTTCAAGGGAATTTCAAATATATGTGGTTAGGAACGTGCATAGTCTTTGTTGTACATGATCGGGGCACTCTCGCAAGATACAGGTCTGGGAAGTTGGGATTCTGGAATTTTATTCAGATCATAACTTTTTATCTGTACATTATTTTTGAGTGACATCAATTTTGTATTTTTCTTTATTTAATTATCTACAAATTTCATTTACAAAGTTTCTTTATTTGAGGTATAAAAAGTGGAACCAAAAATAGGTCCCAGAATGAATAAAGAATGAATTGAATTAAAGGAATTTTTATTGTATTTTGGCCCTTGTCTCCCCCTACTTCATTCCTTGTCGACCGAGTCATCGAGATGCCTAGGTATCGTGGTTTCGGGTCATAAAATATTTACAATATTTTATTCTTTTTCTTTTCTTTTCTTTATTCTATACTTTTGGCTTTAAAACCCGCAATTTATACCATATTTACACAAACATGCATGAATGCTAAAATGCCTAAATTAAGCTATTTACACGCATTTACTTGGGTTTTTAAGGACAAAATGATAGAATAAAGATGATGAAACGTAGCTTCATCACCTAATTGGCCTCGGACTGATAGAGCACCCCAGCTCCGTAGAGAAAGCCTCCACCTCCTCCTCTTGAAGACTAAAAGGGGCCAATATGGACTTATCCTTGTTGAGGTTAAGACTAGAGAGCTCTCCAAAGATCTCCACAAACATAGACATACCCCTCTCCTCAACAACTCCAACCTCGATGAAAAATAGTATCATCTGCATATTGGAGAACGGGAATGGAGATGTCCCCCAAAGAATGGCTTGTCGTGAGACCTTGAGCCACCACCTGATTTACCATTCTAGGAAAAACATCCCCTACAAGAACGAAGAGAAGAGGCACCAGCGGGCACCCCTGGCGCACACCCTGTTGTGGCTGAAAGAAACCCCCCCTCAGGACAACTGTTCACCAGATTCGAGTAAGATGCAGTGGTCAAACACCTCTTAATCCAAGAGATCCACATATCGGGAAATTCCCTTTTGGCCAATATAGACCACATGAAGTGCTAATCGACATTATCATAGACCTTGGAAAAGTCCATCTTCCACAGCACTCCTCTATCCTAACGCCGTTTCCATTCCGCAATAATCTCAACGACCATCAACAAGCTGTCACCGATTTATCTCCCTGAAATGAAAGCATATTGTACTGGAGAGATCAAATCATCAAGAACATCACCCAACCTTTCAGTCAAAACTCTGACAATAATCAGATAGATAGCATTGGAGAGAGCTATGGGGCAGTAATCCTCAACATGTTTGGACGCATCCTTCTTCGGAAGAAGAAAAAGCATGGCTTTATTGATTTTAAATCTTGCATTCCCACCGCTAAACTCCTCCAAGATTGCAAACACATCTCTACCTGCCACCTCCCAAAACTCGCGGTAAAAAATACAAGAAAGCCATCAGGACTAGGCGCACCCTCTCCATTCAGTGATGACACAACCCGCTTCAACTCCTCATCGTGAAAGGTCTAACCATCCACTATGTTCGGGTAGGAGACGAGATGCTCCCGCCCCCGTCCACCTCCACGATCTCGACATCACCCTTCTTGAGAGTCCACAAAAATAATACACCATCGCTCTCTCAATCTCCTTCTCTCCCGCAACTCTTGAACCCCCACCACGACCGATTGAATCAAATTTCTTCTTCTCTTTCTATTGGCTATTGCATGAAAGATTTTTTTTTAATAATGGATAACTGATTGTTTCTACAACATGAAGGAAAGCCATGTTTCTATGAAACAAAAGTTTATCACCTATGTATTTTTTTATTATGGATAATTGCTTGTGATAGTAGTGCTTGTGATGGTAGAGCATAGCGCATAGGCATGTGTGTACCTATATTTTTGCTACAAGAACTTAAGGGGAAACTCACATATGAGTCCATCAAAATTCTATAACCAAAAACGTGTAACAATCCGAATCTGTGTTATTAGCAGAAGTGTAGTATAATAACATGCCATTGTTCAAGCACAATCACAAAAAGGCATGCAAAAGATATCACTTGTCATACTTTCACTAAAAAGGTCAATCACATAGTAGCTTTGACATGATAAAAAGTAAATGTCACCACTCTAAAAAAATGACATCAAATGTGCTAGACAAATAGCTAGTAAAAAAATATCATATAAATGTTCCTTGGGTTATGTGATTCTCTCGTTCCTTTCAGAGGTGTATAAATGTGGTTTTTATTGTGATGACCAACATCTTCATGGAAGCATGGATGACTTCTAGGTCTACAAATATTCTTTTGATTCTTGTCTTTCACATTTAGATCGAGTCATACAAAGGTATTGTAAGGTTAACCTAGCGCTCTTCATGGGGAAAAAAGTCATTTCGTGGTAATGGGGAACATTGTGTTGAGGTAAGTCATCTCCAAACAAGAGTGTAGGTTGTCACTATCAAGGTGAATGTGTTAAGAAAATTCATGCCACAACCAACCTAAAGCAGTTACAGCCTTTCTACAAGCATGGTCGATTTTACCTACATTTATCAAAGATTTCCTGAAGATTGTATGGTCGTTAATTGAACTCTTAGGCAAGGACGATGACTTTGTTAACAATCACATTTGTTTTGAGGCCTTTGAGTTTTCAAAAAAAGAATGATCATGGATGCTCCTACCCTACATTATCAAGATTGATCTCTTCCCTTTGAGGCCACGAAGGATGCATAAGATTATGTAGAAGGAGTCATGTTAGGACAGAGAAGAGATAACATCCCATTTGCAATCCACTGTGAGAGCAGATAATAGATGACGCTCAGTGTAAATATGCCCATTACAGAGAAAGAGTTTCTCACGATTGTCTTTGCCTTAGACAGATTTTTATCTCATATCAAATTGTCTAAGTTTGCTATTATACTGACCACTTGGCTATCCGTTATGTAATGGAAAAGAAATACTCTCAAGCATGTATTCTTAGGTGGATTTTGCTACTCTGGGAGTTTGATTTGGAGTTTAAAGACAAGACTGGAGAAAGAAACGTAGTGGTTGATCACCTTCCCTGTCTCAAACCGGTAGATACATCAGATCACATACCTATTCGGGACTCCTTCCCTAATGGTTGATCTTGGTGATCGATTCACTCTTTTGGTACGTCGATATGGTGAACTACCTTGTCTCTAAAAAAGTTCCCTAAGATTGACCTAAGAGATACATTGACAAACTTATGTCAAATCGATAGGAACTACCATTAAGAGGACACGTTCCCTTTCTTCGAGCAACCGGATTGTGTTTGGAGGAGATGTGTTCCTCAAGAGAAATACAAGTGTTCTTGCACACTACCATACTTTGGAGGCAGAAGTACAACATTCCACAAAGAGGATAGCATGGAAAATACTCCAATGTGATATTTACTGGTGAGTTTGTTTTGTGATGCATATTCTTTCTTGAAATCATGTCTAGTATGTTAGAGGATGGGAGGAACCATCGATCTAAGTATGAGACGCTACTAAAACCAATTATCATTTGTTATATCTCTCGATGCTTTAGGAATCAATTTCATGGGCATGTTCCGCAATAGTAATAGATTCAAGTACATTCTCCTTGTTATAGATTCTCAGTCCAAGTGGGTGAAGGTTATCCTACATGATCCACAGACAACAAGATTCTCTGTTCCTGGGAGATAACATTATCACTAGGTTCAGGATCCCCAAAGTCCTTATTTCAGATGAGGGTAGCCATTTTATGAATAGAGAAGTGAAGAATCTTGTGAAGTACCACACAAGTACATACCACGTACAGACTAATGGCATAGTTGGATAACAAATAGGAATGTGAAGAGTATTTTGCATAACCTAGTCTGACCAAATAGGAAGAACCGGTCCCATCTCTGGGACTAAGTTCTCTGGGCCTATAGTTCCGCGACTTTACTTGGAACCATCTTATTCATAATGATTTACGGTAAAACATGTCATTTTCCTGCAGAATTAGTCCATTAATCAGCATGGGCATTAAAAAGATCAATTGGAACAACCATTAATGCAATAAACATAAAGTGATGGATATGAATGAACTTGTAGATAATAGAAACATGGCATTTGAAAACATTGTGGTATATAAGATAAATTGAAGTATTGGTCCGATCAACATACCAGATGAAAATACTTTGATATTGGAAAATTGGTATTGTTGTTCAGTGCCACATTATAGGTCTTTCAAAGGGAATCTCAAATATAAGTGGTTAGAACCTGCATAGAATACTTTGATATTGGAAAATTGGTATTGTTATTCAATGCCACATTATAGGTCTTTCAAGGGAATTTCAAATATATGTGGTTAGGAACGTGCATAGTTTGTGTTGTACATGACCATGGCAATGTAGAGATTTCTGATATCAGATGGTGCATACCCAAGTCATGGAGATCTATTTCATGCATGATCCACCAAATGCAACTTCTCAAGAGATGCATCCCTTCATAATTAATCATGAGCCACAATGTAAAAATAAAAAATAATGTTGATAACTACCATATATGGTAGTTGCCTATACAAAATTTCTTACATTCTCCCACTTGACTCATGTATCAAATTTGTTGCTTTACATTTGTCTAGTTAAGCTCTAATATGAATCTTGTCGGTAGATACCTTTCAAGCAGATATATCCTTTCAAGCATTACAATACCAATAGTTTGCTTAACATGACAAATCTTTATGTGTTAATATCCAGATATTAACACGGGTCCTTTCTTTATGTCTGTTCATTAATTGCATGCAACTGAAATATAGCAGACGATAAACAACTAGATCATTGTACCAAAACTTAAGGTGTACACACATGGATGTATTGATATTATTACAAGGTACTAGATAGGCCCATTTCACTTACATGATTGATGAATACACTAGGCGGCAAACCCTTTGTCATAGGATCTGCAATCACGTACTTAGTACCTATATGTTCAATCAATACTAAATGATCTCTAACTTTCTCTTTAACAACAAGATATTTAATGTCGATTCTCATTCCGGCACGCGTATACTTGTTGTTGTTAGCAAAAAATACGGGTGCAGAATTATCACAATGAATCTTTAATGGTCTTGAGATTGAATCCACTATCTTGAGACCCACAATGAAATTCTTTAGCCAAAGTGCTTGTGTAGTGGCCTCATGACATGCTGCGAATTTGGCTTCCATGATACTTGATGTGACAAGTGATTGTTTCACACTTCTCCATGAAATAGCATCTCCAGCAAGCAGAAAAATATATCCAGAGGTAGATTTTCTATCCTCCTTACTTCCTGCATAATCTGAATCCGAATAGCCAATAACTTGTAAGGAATCTGAATGCCAGTAGATTAGCATAAAGTCCTTAGTTCGTTGCAAATATCGCAAGATCTTTGCCGCTATCCAATGGTCCATGTCCTGGATTGCTTTGATGTCTACCCAACATTCCAACTGCAAAACATATATCTGGTCTAGAGCATGTTTGGGCATATATTAGACTCACAATGATAGATGTATATGGGAGTCCTTCATCTGTTCCGTTTTTAAATTATTTTGGGGACATTTGAATGAAAAAATTTTATCTCCTTTTACCATAGGTGTTGAGGTAGGAGAACAATATTTCATCCCAAATCTTTCTAATAACTTTTCAATATAGGCCTTTTGAGACAATCCAAGTACTCTATGAGATCCGCCTCTATGAATTTCAATGCCAATGACATATTTAGCATCACCCATATCTTTCATTTCAAAATTATTAGAAAGAAACATCTTTGTATCTCGCAACATTCCAAGATCATTACAAGCAAGTAAAATATCGTCAACATAAAGGACTAGAAAAGAATATTTACTCCCACTCGTCTTAAGATATATACAATTATCAACAATGTTCTCAAGAAAACCAAATGAAGTTATTGCATTGTTGAACTTAATGTACCATTGACGAGATGCTTCTTTTAGTCCATATATAGACTTCCTTAATTTACAAACCAAATGCTTGCTATTATCTAAAATAAAACCCTCAGGTTATCGCATGTAAACATGTTCATCCAAGTCTCCATTAAGAAAGGCCGTTTTCACATCCATCTGGTGTAACTCTAAATCATAATGAGCTACTAATGCCATGATTATTCGTAATGAGTCCTTTCGTAATACTGGAGCGGAAGTCTCATGGTAATCTGTGCCCTCTTTTTGAGTGAAACCTTTAGCCACAAGTCTGGCTTTATATCTCTCAATGTTACCTAATGAGTCCTTCTTAGTTTTAAAGACCCATTTGCAACCAATAGATTTCGCTCCTTTGGGTAGCTCTACCAAGTCCCATACTTGGTTTGCACTCATAGAATCAATCTCCTCCCTCATGGCATTATACCATTTAGTAGAATTAATTCCACTCATGGCTTGTGAAAATGATATTGGGTCCTCTGAAATTTCGATGTCAAAGTCACATTCTTGTAGGTATGTTATAAAATGTGATGAGATTGTAGATTTTACTACCCGACCAGATCTAGTTGTAACAACACCTTGTTGAACAGTTGGTGCTATTTCAACTTGATTTTCAGGAAGTGGAGGATTCACCATTGGTTCAACCAAAGGAATATCTTGGACTTAAGGGACAACAATATCTTCATGTTGTGACTCATCCAAGATATCATGTTGAATATTTTGCTCCTCCCTTTCTAGTGGTATAACAAGATCCAGTAATTCATCAAGTATGATTTCTTTAATTACCATCTTGCTCCCACTATTCTCGCTATTTTCCAAAAATATAGCATTCCTTGATTCTACAATACTCGATTCCCTATTTAGGCAATAGAATCTATAACCTTTAGAGCCTTCTGGATAACCAATGAAATATCCACTTGTAGTCTTCATATCTATTTTTTTCTCATGTGGGTTATAGATTCTAATCTCAACTTGACAACCCCAAACATGTATGTGTTCCAATCTTGGTTTCCATCCCTTCCAAAGCTCAAATGGAGTGGATGGAACTGCTTTTGATGGAACTCTATTTAATACATACACGGCTGTCTTTAGAGCTTCACTCCAAAAGGATAAAGGCAATGAGGAGTTACTCATCATACTTCGAACCATATCCATTAATGTGCGATTCCGTCTTTCGGCGACACCGTTTTAGTCTAGTTCATCAGGCATTGAAAATTGATGTTCAATGCCTTCATCCTTAAGAAATCGCGCAAATGGTCCAAGTTTTTATTCTTCTCCAACATACCTACCATAATACTCACCACTTCTATCTGATCTCACAATTTTAATTTTCTTTTCTAATTGTCTCTCTACTTTTATTTGATAATCCTTAAAAGCATTTATAGCCTCGGATTTTTTAAATAAAAGATAAAGATACATGTAACGTGAGAAATCATCTATGAAGGTAATGAAGTATTTTTGACCACTAAAATATTCCACAAGAAACGGACCACATATGTCAGTATGTATAATTTCTAAAATACTAGTACTTCTCCTTGACCCTTTAGAATGTTTGTTGGTATGTTTTCCCTTAATACATTCCACACAAATACTAGAATCAGTAAAATCTAGAGTATCAATTACTCCATCATTTACTAATTCCTTGATTCTTTTAATGGAGATGTGACCTAAACTTTTATGCCAAAGCATTGATGACCGATCACTATTGTGTTTTCGCTTTTTATCAACTACATTGCAAACAAGGAGATTATTTTCAAAATGTGGATCTAAATGTAATTTATATAAATAGTCCACTAAGCCACCTATACCAATCAACTTGTCATTCTTAAACATTTGAAAATATGTACTTTCAAATGAAAATTTGTATCTAATATTGCGAAGTCTAGATATTGAAATTAAATTTCTAGAGAACTTGGGTACAAAAAATACATTTTCCAAATCAAGTACATAGCCAGTTTCCAAAATGAGTCGTTGCATCCCAATCGCTTCAACATGTGAAGTCATGTGATTTCCCATATAAATGCTTTGCTCATTTTTTAGTGCAACCTTGTTTTCAGAAAGCCTTGAATGGAGTTGGAAATATGGATTAAAGTAGCCGAATTAATCCACCAAGTATTAATAGGAACATCAATGAAATTAGATTCATGACATACATGACATTCAACAATTGAAACAGAATTTAAGACATTGAATTGAGTAGACATGAAAGCTTAACTATCTGCAATAAGTCATAACGAGACAACCACAATAAGCAAATAACTCAAGCATAAAACCTAATCCAAAATATTAACGTATTTAATATTTTGGGAAATCAATGTACTATCATTACAAGACTTGTTGTGGCTAAAGAATTGTAATATACAATTGATTTTTCTTAATAAATGAGACAAATAAATTTTTCGAATATTCATTAGAAATTCCGTACCTGTGGGCATTAGAATAATTAACAAACAAAAAATTTTATTTTTCTCATTCAAAAAAATGACCAATTAACTCCGTCACTTAATGTAAGTATTGGCATTGTTATCCTATATGATGTGGCTACTCTTGGATAACTAACCAATAATTACTAATTTCAAGAAACAATATGTACAAATTGAATCGATCAGATGCTGTGGCTACTCCTCCTGATTCAATTGTATACACTTATCCGAATGACTTTAAAGGGAGCTAATCAAACTATTTCCACCATGTAGATGTTATTTGATGCCATTAGTTCAAATAATTGAACTCTAGCACTTAATGCAATTATTGACATCGTTATCCAAGATGTTGTGACTACTCTAAGATAACTAGTCAATAATTACATATTATCAAAGTAAAACTTTGTATATGCATTGGTAGGATGCTGTGGCTATCCCTCCCAATCCAGTTATACAAATCATATCAATAAGACATCAAGCAAACTTAATAAAGTAATGAAGAATGATAGTAAAGTGTATGGTTAATACACAAGGTGTTATCAATAAGTCCAAACAAATGATTGGTATAATAATAATATAAATCACATACATTTTATACACTTTATCTGTACTAATCAGGTGTATACAATAGCCAAATTGTATACACTTCCATACAAGTTTCTAACAAATAACGTCACATTATATACAAATCCAAGTGTCAAGATCCCAAAGAAAACTTGATATAAAACATCTCAACAGCAATACTAAACAAGGATGCTTATTATTTCACCATCAATGTCCATTTTAATGGCAAAAAAAAAGTAAAAGAATATGGTATACGGCTTTTGATACAACTATCATCTTAGAAATAGAAACTCTTCTCTGCGTTTTTTTATAAGCAGTGCTCTGGAAACCATATGTTAAACAAACTTCCCAAAAGGAATTTTTTTTAATGAAAATCCATGTCTATCCTAAACACATGAAGTTTGAACAACGTGAGCAATTAAATGGTACGTAAGTTGTAAAAGAACATAGATTTGTCGCTGTCTCTGAAAAATTCCAGAGTTAATAATAAAATCCATATGCGTATGAATTTAAACAATAGAGTGCTTTGGTGTAGTTGGTTATCATGGTAGTTATGTACAATGGAGGTCCCCAATTCAAACCTTGACAGCACCAAATTTTTTTTATCAGCAAAATAAACAAGTGTATCCTTAATCTATACGAGGATTTCTTACGGGAAGGACTTGAGTTTCTTATACCGAAGGCCCAATTACCATACACTGTTGAAAATCCATTAAAAAATAGTATTCATTGATGATCTTACTCCCACATACAACATGCGTATGAAAAACTTCAATTCCATGCAACTTACATAAATGAAAATCCCATGCAGCATTCGATAACAAATAAACCAAGATAGTTGCACGGGCAAGATAAAAGAAAATCTCGCCAGAATACCTTAAAAAAACAATATAAAGCAACATTGCTCTTGAGTTTCAAGGACTCTGATACCAATTGATAGATCTAATAACCTGATAGATCTATTAACTTAATCAAAATAAATTTAAGATACTAAATAGTTACCGGAAGCCATCGCAGCGGAAATGAAGCGATGAAGATGTGATTTCCTTCTTCTTCTCAACAATTGCGGAACATGCTTGGGTAATGGATCCTCTTGCATTCATAGGTTGAGGGAGAGGGGACCCCAATCTATATTTATAATACATGATGGTTACCTATCCATTAAGGTAAACCTTGACAGCACCAAATTTTTTTTATCAGCAAAATAAACAAGTGTATCCTTAATCTATACGAGGATTTCTTACGGGAAGGACTTGAGTTTCTTATACCGAAGGCCCAATTACCATACACTGTTGAAAATCCATTAAAAAATAGTATTCATTGATGATCTTACTCCCACATACAACATGCGTATGAAAAACTTCAATTCCATGCAACTTACATAAATGAAAATCCCATGCAGCATTCGATAACAAATAAACCAAGATAGTTGCACGGGCAAGATAAAAGAAAATCTCGCCAGAATACCTTAAAAAAACAATATAAAGCAACATTGCTCTTGAGTTTCAAGGACTCTGATACCAATTGATAGATCTAATAACCTGATAGATCTATTAACTTAATCAAAATAAATTTAAGATACTAAATAGTTACCGGAAGCCATCGCAGCGGAAATGAAGCGATGAAGATGTGATTTCCTTCTTCTTCTCAACAATTGCGGAACATGCTTGGGTAATGGATCCTCTTGCATTCATAGGTTGAGGGAGAGGGGACCCCAATCTATATTTATAATACATGATGGTTACCTATCCATTAAGGTAACCACCAAATGCAACTTCTCAAGAGATGCATCCCTTCATAATTAATCATGAGCCACAATATAAAAATAAAAAATAATGTTGACAACTACCATATATGGTAGTTGCCTATACAAAATTTCTTACATATGTTTCTACATCTTTTTGGTCCCTTGATTTGAGCACACTCAATTAGGAGATCGATATCCATTGTGTATGTACTCACTTTTATATATTTGTACCTTGCCTTCTACTGCCTCAATTTTTACATGTTGCAATACTTAGGATGACTAGAGCCTAAGTACAGGGAGAGGTCCATTTCTATTTTTTAATTCTCTGCATCTTCATACGTGTCGTACGAACTACATCTTCATTTCTATTCATGTTTTGAGGACATAACACACGCTAAGTATAGTGAGATATCATATATATATTACTATATACTTTGTCCATAGCTTGTACTTCTATTATATATATATATAGAGAGAGAGAGAGAGAGAGAGAGGAAGTCCTTCCAATTAGGATGTAGTCCTTCTTGAGTTCAAGAAGGCCGCCCTTTTTTGTATAAAATACCAACACTTCAAAGAATATGTATAAAGTTTGTATTATAGCTGCACATTATAAATACAAAACCACATACAAAACTGCACATTATAATACAAACATTGAGACCGAACTGCACATTATAATACAAACTGTATGCATATTCTACTATAGGCATCATGTCTTTTTTACAAAAAAGGATTGACCTTCCTGAACTAAGGAAGGATTGCATCCTATTGGAACAAAATTATATATATATATATATATATATATATAGAGAGAGAGAGAGAGAGAGAGAGAGATATTCGATGAAATACGAGGATGTAGATAAAAACTTATAAAGTCTATAAAAAATTGTATAATGTGTACAATTCCGCATAAATTTGTAAAATATGTACAATATATGTCAAAAATGTACAAGTTATGTCAAAAATGCACAATGATATATAATTGTTATAGTACTGTGTAAATCATAAAATCTGTATAATCATGTACAAACATGTACATTATTTATAAACTATAAGTCCACATATAATACATTTTTTGGTAATATTTGTTGCAAAATAGGGTGTATAACAAAAAAAAATTGAAAAATTGAAAAATAGTAATTTAAATTATAGATTAACACTTGCATTTCATTCATGCATTTGCATTACAGAAAGTAATCAGGTCCTGGACCAAGTTCCAAGTAGAAATTGAGAGTTGACTTGACCTTGACCTTAATCCACTTGATCTTTAGAGGAATTTCATTGATAAGTAAGATTTTAAAAGCTTTCTAGCATTGGACTTAATTCTTAGAGTTCCGCAAAACAATATTCAGGTTTGAACTCTTTGAATACACACACACACATCGCCTCATATCTTGAGTATGACTCTTAAATAGTGAACTAATATGGACTTTTACACCATGCACTTACCCGAATGGGGTGTTGAAAGACCTTGTCAACCTAAGTTGGGACAATACTAGGTTGCTTCTTCAATGATAGTAGATGATCAAGCGTTGGGAACTGGCAAAACTAGTGCCTCTCTCTAATTATTTTCTAGTAGTGCGGAGATATCAAGACTAGAGATTTGGTTGAAATAAAGTTTCGAATGAGGAATAATCCACTAGTACTTTGTCATTCAATCTAGGTAGGGGCCAATGTAATCACTTCCCATGGATGCAAACAGACAGATACGAATATGGATATAGCTGTTGCCATATACTTATCCATTTTAAAAATGAATACATATGTAGATATGAATATTGACAAATATTAAAAGTATATTACCATATAATTAAAAACAGATATTGATGTAAAGTAGATATTCATCACATACGAGTAATATTATAAATAGTCTACAGATTGACTTAAATATAAATGAATTGGACAGAAGCACATATAAATTACTAAACATGCTTCTATCATAAACATTATACCAAATATGGTGAAAGAAGTTATAAAATTATCTCATCTATGGTTAAATTAAATCTACAACTATATTTATGCATGTAAATAGATAAACAGATAGAGATGTTTGTGGATATCAAAGTGATATCCATATAAGTATCTATTTTAAAACGAATGCATATACAGATGTCAAAAGATGTATAAAACAGATATGGCGGCTGATCGATATGGATATGTCTGTATATGTTTGCATCCCTAACTTTCTACCCATATTATCAAAAAAATCATTGAAAAATGAATGAAAAGAACCTAGATATGTAATAAATGAAGTGCTAAATTTTCCATAGCCAGATGTGACGTCTCGCC
Source organism: Ottelia alismoides (assembly GCA_037367405.1). Lineage (NCBI taxonomy): Eukaryota > Viridiplantae > Streptophyta > Magnoliopsida > Alismatales > Hydrocharitaceae > Ottelia > Ottelia alismoides. The sequence continues at coordinate 283,553 of JAZKJV010002675.1, forward strand.
CCTCCGGCTCTGAAACCAACCGGACGGGAGCGTCAGACCTACAATCCAAATGCGCTTATGATCTCTGATACTCTACAAGTCAACTAATGCACGTTATATTAACATTTAAAATATATAACAACATGAGAATAATATAAAATGAAATATAAATACAAAATCAATTCATTCTCATTAATAATGTCCAACAAGTTTCATATCCAGAAATGGAGATACACCATATTAGCCATAAAATGTGTTGCAGAAGCTCTTCAAATATCTCACTAAATTATCTCTCAAATAGAATATAAAATAATACAGAAGTAATAAACTACTCTAGTAAATTCACCTTGTCTGGTACAAGTATGACACTGAAAGTCTGATCTCCTCATAACCACTATTGTCGCAGCTGCTACTCAGCTTCACCTATTGGGTACACACGATAGTAATGTTATGAGCAATAGCCTAGTAACGGGACAAACACTACAAAAATTAATGTAGAGGTAAGCAAGACATGTGTACTTAACTCTATCTAGTGACATATGCATATAATATAGAAAGTGGAATATACCAAATTATTCTAATTTACATAAGATTACATGGAATACTAATTTTATTTATTAATTTAGTCATCAATTAATTATTACCATGTTGATCTTGATATTTCCATACATTGGTTAGAGTTTACAAATATCATACAATTACAATTATTAGTATCTGATCATGAATCATTTCTCATATTATTTTAGCACACGCAAGTACGCGACTCGTAGGCCTCCGCTATGCAGGAACTTGGTAGTTACCTTGAGTAAACCTTAAAGGACCTATGTTCGACTAGAACATGATAAGATCGTAACCATGATTTCTTAAACTTCAACCCACATCCCGGAACACCTCTCACAATATAAGTACTCGAAGTAAAATTCAATGCGGTCACATATAATTTTAAATCGTATCTTAAAATTATGTGTAAGTGAGAAACCACCTTATCCAGTGACTTCGGATGCAACTGGGTTGTTAGGTGCAACTCGTCATCCAACTCGTCCATTGGCTTCGCAACCTTCATGGTATCTACCGAGGGTCCAAGGGTGCATGCTCAATCCCTTCAGGCACCTAACTCCATCAACTCGATTACCATGTGACTTAAACTACTGGATGATAATATTAATAATTACAACCATTGAAATATTGTCTATGATTTGAGAGGAGTTAAAACATTTGGTGTACTCAATGATGCACCCGTACATAATGTTTTATTAATTTTTTTCCTCAAAGAAAACCATAAGTGATAGTCTTTTATTTCACGATTATCATACATAGATGTATCAAGAACTAACATCGACAACCATACCGATTCAAAATAATCATACTATTAATTTCTCGATCCATTGGATAATCCTGCTATTAAAGTAACTCAAACATTAATCTTAACCTTTTTATTTTTGAAGCATCTTCACGCAGGCGAAAGTTTGATATTACATGATATTCTTAGATGCACATGGGAGAGAAAAAACCCGCCATTATTTTCTTTCATAATTATTACTCATGTATTAATATTCAAAATCCATGATAAAATAAATGTTAACTTAAATAATAACTAATACCACATTTGTGGCCAACAACAAACAATCAAAGGATGGTAAATAATCCTAAACCTATAACCGTCTCCGTGTAGTATCGAAGCATAAATACATCTAACTTTAAAACTAACTAAAAGCTGCTAGGATTCACTCAGGATGGGGACAGAACTCACTCCCTAAACAAGTAATTGAATGGTAATTGAATGTACTTACCCTATATGAGGATTGGCATAATGTAACAACAATCCCACAATCTCTGATTTAAATGAGATGGAATACATAAAAGTTAGACACTGAAGATTTGTAATGTCACTACACGAATTTCTGCTTTGCTGACATTCAATCGTCAAGAACGTCAGGTTTGGTTCAATTTTGGCTGGGCGTTAATTATAACGTCTACACTTGTAATCTCTCACGACATTGTACTTTAAACGTCCATATATGTTAAACACATGTGGACATTTTTTGATCAAACATCTGGTCATATGTTACCAAAAAACTTTTTGACTCCCACCATCCCACCTTTTCAGATTCCTATCAAAATAAACCCGGACCTTTAGGAAACCCTAGCCTTTTCTTTTCCTCTCACCAAGAAACATCTCTCATGGACGGCTGCTCCTCTTCCCTCTCCCTTCTCTCCCTCCGACGATACTAGCAGCAACCTTCGCTCATCTAGATGGTTGCTCCTCCTCGAGGACAATGAAAAGCCAACCTTCGGGAGGTCTATGTGCAGAACGACGGAGGTAATATTTTTTTCTTCTTAAGGGCATATGTGCAGGTTTTGAGATTTATGGGGCTTCTTTATGAGTCGATCTTGACATTGAGGTGGGAAAAGGGATGGAGGTCGCTTACGGGTCAATCTTGACATTGAGGGCGGAGGAGGGAGGTTGTGTACGAGTCTATCGCAACTTTTTTTTCTAGATTCCAGTTTGCACTTTTCGAACTGCAATATCATCATGATTCCAGTACTCAGCTTTTCAATATGACGTTTTTTCTTTATTCCATTAATATAATCATATATTATTTTGATTAGAGTTTGGTGTGCCTAAAATATCATCATGATTAGATTTTGATTCTCATGACTACATGTTGGATGTTTAAAGGTCCGGTAGTTTTAACATCTAGAATCTGAAATGAATAGATAGTTTTATAATCTTGAATCACAAGGAATATGTGATTAGTGGCATCTACATGAAAATATTATTGGTATTATTTTTGTAGATCCTTATTATAAATGTGAATCAGAAATGAGTAAATAGGTCATGTACTCATATTACATATGACGGGTCTTGTATATTTTCAACCTGTTGGTCCTTGTAAGGTCCTTGTATTCATAGCTTGTTGTGATATAGTGGGGACAATGTTAATTGGGTTTATCATCTTGTTTATCATAATGTATTTGATTCATTATGTGATACTGACACAAAAAATTGTGAACTTAAATTTAGATACAAAATAGTTTATCATAATGTTCGGGTCGCTTGGGAAGAGGTGAAAGAAAGATAAGAGCAGGCAACCAAAAACCGCTAGATGCAGTCACTATCAGGCACTACAAACACATGCAAAATCGGTTGAGCATTTTCATGCACCTATGATGTCTACCCCATTACACTCATATCAAGGGTCACATATTTTCCAAAAGAAAGGTGAAGAGTTTCATTTTTTATAATTAACATACTTGATTGTTTCATGAATTTTGTTAAATTATTAAATACAATGCGTTGAAGGAAAAGTCAAGAGTATCATATTGGCCAATATGTGAAAGCTACACGACATAAATGGATTATTCGTATTTGACCAAGATGAAAATAGACCGTTGGACGCCAAGCAAGATCTACAACTGATTTACATGATACCGATAAGAGATGATGTCCCATTTGTGGCAAACTTCAGGGCCATAAATGCTAACCTCCGGGGTGTCTATATCCGAATCAAGGTTGTAATTGACCTTGTATTTCTTTTAAATGTTAATATTATACTTTAGTAAAGTTGTTATGTTAAAAGTGTTATCTTTTAAATCTATATTGTTTAATCGTGTCTAATCTACTTCTATTTTATTAGATGCTTTTTAAGGACGATCAAGGAGCAACAGATCTGGTGGTGTAATCCCGATGCAGAGATAGAAGAAGATGCTTAATATTTTGATTTGTTAATGACATGATCTTTAATGTACTTTTGGTTTGCATTTTTGAATGAACAAAAAGAAGTTTGGAATTTTTTGTAATCGACTTTATTTTCATAGTTTTAATGCACGACTTAGTTCTGACTTTGATAGTACTACATTCACAATTGTACTTGTTTTTGTGCGATGTCTTTTTACGTTCGAATTCAAATTGATAACACTAGATTCTTAATGAATTCTCGGTAATGCTCACTCTAATAAGAGATTCTTAAAAAAATTATTAAACCTTAATTGATCATATACCCTTATATATTTAATTACACCTAAACACTGATTGGTATTAAAGGATGCACACATACGATATACATGTATGTTTATTAACGTCCGCTTTTATAATTTATTGCGGATGGTATTAAAAAATGATCATAAAATATAATTCGGATCAACAATTAAATATGTCAAAATAGATTCTATGAGGACGTTTACTAACATTTGTATAACTAATTATTGTGTAGACATTCTAAGAAACGTCCACAAAGCATATTTTTTTCGCAGATGTTTTAAACGTCTTTGATGATGTGCATGTATCGATGTTCTTTTAAAACATCTACAAAAACCTCTCCCGACAAGGCTAGCCCGGCATTACATTTGGACATTTTTAACGTGTGAATTGAGGTATTCTGACGTTAAAAAGAACTTAATAAGACGTTTCAAAACATCAATAAAGATATATTCTGTAGTAGTGTGTGTGTAAGTCTTGATCTAATTATCAAATTCAAATAAAACTTAACAAAACAAATGTATCATATTATAGCATATAGATCGAAAAGACGGATTTATCGAGGGCCTAAATATGCCTTTCAAAAGGCATAGGCACAATCGAAGTGCTGATCGCTCAATGAATCTGATATATTTCAATAATCAACCCAAAATTAAATACTATACAATAAGGACAATGTGTATCAAAATTTATTATAAACCCTACAATAAAATGTGCATAGTGACAAGCAGAGTCGGGTATCGAACACAGGAAGCACACGGTGTTGCACTATATATTATTTACAAATAAATAATATAATTATATGTTTATATATAACTATGCATAATATTAATCAAATAATGTTTGTTTTTTATTTTAATTAATTAATTATGTTTTTTTATATTTTATATTTTGGTTTTTTTTAAATTTTCTACTTTATATTTTCTTTCTATATTTAATTATATAATATAACAATGTATAGAGTATATATGCAATATAAGGTAATAGGGATATAAATATAACTATAAGTAACCAAAAATACAAAATAAATATTGTTTAGATTTTCACTAATGTTTTACTATTTTTATGAATTTTTAGATAACTTTACTAATTTTTATATATTTTAAAGTAAAAAATTCCCGAAAATAGGGGTAAAATAAAATATATTGTATTCAAGTGGAGATGAAAATATCAGATAGTATCAAAATTTCTCCAAGTTAATTTTTATGTAAATATAATAATCTTGAGAAACTAGAAAGCAAAAACAATATTTTTGGATTTTTTAGGATTTTTTAAATTTTATAGAGGTTTTGGGATTTTTTCCATTTTTAGGCATTTTCTTTTTCTATTTTAGTGCTTTTTGGGCTGAAAGTTAATAATAATTAAATAAATATAATATGTTTTTGGGGGTATTTTTCGAAATGAAATTATAATTTTTTGGTTTTTTAAGGCAAACAAGGGGATGGTCGTGCACTATTTTGATTTTTAGAAAATTAGAGAGTGGCATAAAATGCAAATATAAATTTATAACGTGATCAAGCATGCATCCAGGTACCTAATCCTTTTTTTTTGGTAATTTTTGAGACACGACAACTATATTTAATAAAGAGAAAATGACTCAAAAAAAATAATCAGCCTCGTAGGGGTATAATTGCAAATAAAAATAAAGATAGGGATGTCAATGCTATTTTACTCAAAATATAACACTTATATTTGAATTTTATGTATTAAACAATGATTTCGATAATCTGCAAGGGTTTACATGCAGTTTTTACAAAATACACGTGCACCTATACGTAACATTGGTAGGGACTAGATTGCAATATTAGAAATCTTCATGGGTTTACACACAATTAATCCACAACTTTTTAAACTACATAAAATATTTACAGTACTATTGAGCAATTACAAAAAGTGTGGAGGGAGGCATTGTAATTTACCCACTTATGCATTGGGATCCAAGCATCCTAGGCGCACCACGTGGCTGATTGAATGACACTCTTTGCATACCCCTAAAGCGAGAAACCAACGATCCAGATTAGATATGGACTGATGTTCTTGATCAAACGATGAGGGCGCTCACTGGAAGAACACACAAGAACTACTCGCCAGCGAACTTTGATTCATTGATTCTCCAATCCTCGACACCCTTTCTCCTCCTCCCATGAGCCCAACAGGTAGTTGGGCTTCCTCTGTGTGCGCCTGTAGGGTCCGAGGTGGCGACAGAGGCGTAGGGTGCTCCAGCAAGGCTGAACCACCTGGAGCTTCTTTAGGTGGTCGTCGAGGCTCCATGTGCGTCTTCAGACCTGCAAAAAAACACCAAAATATTCGCGGGTGCGAGGGCTATCTCATCATCCTAATGTTTGCACAAATAGATGGGGAGATGGAATGGAGGGGCGAGCTCCGGTGAGGGTGACGGGAAAAGCTCGATTCCCAGATCCACGATGGATCTGTATTGGACGAAGTGGGCGATCGATGGAGAAGGTGAAGGGGAACGAGATGTCATGGAAATCGGGAAGGATTGATGGTCATACTACGGTGAATTTTTCATGGAACCTATGGTCCAGGATTTGAGGATTTTTTATTTGAGCGTTAATTGCTCGATAGAACCACAAATTGAAGATGTGGACTTAAAAGGAGACTATAGAATTACCTAGGAATGACAGGAAATGGGCTCAATAGAGCTTGGGGGCTCTGAAGCAGAACCAGCCAACGACGCTCTGGAGGTGGGGTGGATACACATTCTCCGCTCTCTCTCCTAGATGCAAATCGCGAGCTTCACCTTGCATTCACCATGGCAAAACTCAAGGAAGAGATCTGAGGGGCTAAAGCTCCAAGGAAAGGGATTTAAAAGCCAAAATGGGCGAGGGGATTATATTTATAGGTTGATTTTGAGCAAGTTTAAGGGGATCTTGCATTTGATCGAGTGAGGGTTGGTGAAGATTCTAGGATGGGCATGGATCTAGGATGAAGAGGCTTCACGATGGTGGTGGTCTCGAGGGTAATGAATGATGGGAGAAGTGTGGAGAAATCGACGGAAAAGCTCTGACAGAAGTCAGAGGGTAGGTCAGACAGTTGACCGGCGATCAACATCTAAACACACCTGGTTGGTCCATGTGGACCAACCAGGAAATTCTAAGGCAGAAATTCCTTGGAAATGAATACTAAATAGAATTTGATTTTATTATTTTTAAACTATAAAATAAAAAAATGTTTCTAAGTTTTTAGTATTTTATGTGCATTTTTATTTATTTTTAAAGGTGTTTGTTGACAAGTTTATTTTTAGGGTACATATATAGGTATATTTACCTATGTTTTAGGTGTTTTATTTTTTATTTTTAATTTCAACATCATTATTTTATTATATTATTTTTATAAAATTATAACTTATTTTTATATACTTAAATACATTTTTTATAATTTTCTTATATATTATATACACTTATATAAATAGATGTATTTATTATATAGGTATATCTATTGTATATTCTTCTATATTATTATATACATATTTTTTAGTGTTTTATTTGTGTATTTATTTTCAGTTTTAATATGCACATATTTACAATTATTATTTACAAAATTATAAAATTATAAAAATATTAAAATAATAACGAATGAATAAAATGATTATTTTAATCGGGTATATTATACAATAGGGGTCCAAAACCTTACTTTCACACCTTAACTCCAAGAAATATGAAACCACCTTCGTTAAATAGCTTATTAAAAGTTATATACAATTAAAGTGATTTTGATACATTTTGAGTTTTTATTTGGAAGATATGGATCCACGAATTTGGGATTTTAGAATTTTATATTATTTTTGTGCAAAATAAATTTTGTATTATGCTACATATTATTATCTACAACTTTCATGTACAAAGTTTCATTATTTGAGGTGTAAATGATAAAGAATAAAATAGGTCCCAAAAAATAGTTATTGGCATATTTTGTAGAGTGATTTGTTCTGTATTTTCTGTACAATTAGCCATCCTATATCCCCCTACTTTATTCTTTGTCAACTAGGTCGTCATAATGATTGCGTCTCGATGGCTAGGGTCACTTCAGTGTCCTTGACACCACTTATTTTTCTTTCTTTCATTTATTCTTTTATTTTGCGATAAATACAATAAACATACAATATTTTGTACAAATTAATGATTGTTTAATTTTGACAAACTAATGATACATTCATGCATTTAGCTAGGATTTAAAGAGCAAAAAGAAAGAATAAAGGTGATGAAATGGAGATTCATCAACCCCCTATACTTGCCTTTGCTAATGCCTAGCAAACACTTATGCCTATAACTACGGAGAAGAAAATAAAGAGAAGAAAAAGAAATAACTTGGAGTAATTTCAACTCTTAAACTTGTTTTAATAATGTCAAAGTTTGGAGCTCCAAGAAAACCTTTGGATTAATGGTGTGTATGGAACCACTTAGAGGTTAGGATTTGTGAAACAACAACCTTTAGGTCCCATACTCCTATTATCCAGTCCAATTCACATCCAGATCAAAACCATCCTCTCAGCCGCATAATCTGGCTACCTTGAAATGATAGAACCATGTGTGTAAAAATTTTCAGTTCTCCCATATAAAACCATTAGACCACCAAGGTATCTGCTCTTCTGATAACTTGTCCTCGTGGAGTCAGATATTTCTTCTAAGGTCAAGTGCTTCCGGTCTTTACACCGAAGGAGATATGAAGTTAGAAAAATGGAAAGAGAAATGGGAATGGACCACTGTAGTCTGCATTCACGCGTGAAGTCGGTCAGTGCAACCAGATCTTCACCAAGAAGTAGGTTTTTTCTGAAGCTCATATTGTTGAGTTTTTGATTGAAGGATTCATTGGATATTTTCTTTGACTTTGCATAGCTTCTGCATTCTTGTTTGTGTTCCGATGGATATAGCATCTTTTGTTCCACCAACTGTTTTGGGGTCTTAGAAAAACTTGCATCAGTAGACCATCCCTCATCCGAGGTGTTTCAATCTATCTTGAATCTTTAGATATCATTGTTATCAGAAGAAGTGGGTTAGAGTATCGGTGTCGGTAATCCCCAATAATGGTTCCTGAGCCACCCTTGACGATGCAGCCTTGCATCGTCCCAACTTAGACCCCAAGATTTTTCAACAGTCCATCTAGGTTGAGCTAAGTGTTAAGTATTAGGTTTCTAATCTAGTCACTGTCTCAAGAATCGTACAAATGATTTGAAGGATTCTATTTAGGCACATTGAATTGTCTCATCAATATAGTCTTATGGAATCTAAAGAATTAAGTCAAGGTTACCTAAAGTATCTCTGTTTTCAGTCCTCAATGGGGTCCTCTGAAATTAAGTGTATTAGGATATACACAAAGCTCCAATCTTCATACTTTATTTGGACTTTGTTCAATGGCCAAGATTACTCCCAAAAATTCTCATGCTATGTGCAATGCAGTAAAGTATTTTTGTGATGCACTTTTCAGACTTTTGATCTTTTTATGAGTTTTTGAAAAGATAGTGCAAATGCAGATTTTTTTAACAAATCTTTTTGGTATTTTGGTTTTGCAAATCGTTTTGTGGTTTTTGCAAACAAAAGGTTTTGGCTAAGAAAATAGGTATAAATATTTACACATGGATGCATCTTATATTAAGAAGAGTCAGGGTTTTAAGAATTCAAGGGATAAGTAATCGTTTTTATAGAAATACATATTCATTTAATAAAGAATATTAGAGTGATGTATATACTCCTCAAACTTCTTTGAAATGATTTTACAAAAACTTTAGAAAATTGTAGTCCAAAATAATTTTTCCAGTAATTTTTACAAATAATTTTTACAAACATTTATACACATTTGAAAATCTCTTTGCAAAGGTTTTTTAAATAGTATTTATAGATTTCTCAAAATATTTTTGCAACAATTTTTCAAACATTTGCAAATCATTTTTCAAATATTAAATTAAATATTTTATAACTAAATATTTTATGCAAAGAAAAATATTTCAACCACTTTAAAAGAAATATCAAATAATCAAATGTAAGTAGTTTCGCTATTCAATTTACCTGGTATAGTGACCAGGGTCGAACATAAGGAGTAAGATTTAAAATCTAAGTAATCGGATTTACAAGACAAGTTTTTTAAATGGTTTTTAATTTTTTTCCTTTTATTTTCAAATAAAGCACAAGAGATAAAATACACCCACCACACTCTTTTTAAAATTTTCAGAATTTCAAAAATACACAGAAAATTATGGAGAAAAGTTTTTGTGTTTTATATATTTTAAAATATTTTTGATAATTTTTTCAAATTTTTCTGATATTTTTGTGATTTTTTAAAAATCAAATAGTGGAAAATAGAGAAAATAATGCACATCCAAGAGTATTTTACAAGTTAAAAATACTTTAAGTGCTTAATACTCCTAGAATTATTTTTAAGCTAAATTACAACTAAATATCTACAAACAGGAGACTGAAATCAGATATTTTGGATTTTCTAGAATTTTCTACAAATTTTTTTAAGATTTTCAGTTTTTCGCACTTTTTTAGATTTTTATAAATTATCTATACACAATAATTGGAAAGAACTTAAAGGCCAGTAAAATATACCTACAGTAATTTTTTAGGAATTTTTATGCTAATGTTTGAATTTTTTTGATTTTTTTAATTTCGAGAAGACAAAAGGGCACTATTTTTGAAATTTTTAAAATATCAAATAAAGAGAAAATGTCATGAAATTTATGCACAATGAAGTGAAAAGTGACAGGAATATAACACAATTTTTACAAAATTTAAGTACAAACAAAGTGTTTATTTCAACAAGAACAAGCAAAGCAATACAAATGTCTAGAATTGTAGGGATTTTTTTGCAATTATTTAATGTCTCTACATTAAAAGATAATAAAAATAAAAATACGGTGGAGATGCAGTTTACCCAACTAAGCATGCACAGCATGAGACTTGAAGGACTGGCAAGGGACTTTGTAATATGCAAAATTCTAATGGCTAGAATGTAATTTAGCCAATTTTTTTAATACCCTAGGGTTTCTTCTGTGGGGAAAACCTTGGTTCTTTCTTCGTGACAGGGTGGGCAAGGGGGCGGCCACCCTCTTCACGTCACTCGCAGGTAGCGCGCCGCCATCTTCGGCGGGGCTGTGAGATGATGCAGTCGTGGAAGAACAGTAACAGAGGCACGAAGGCGGCTTCGGTAGTGGAACTGTCACTCGTATGTGGCAGAGGGGGGCGCCGCAGTGGAAGGGGAACATCGCGGCGCAGATCATTGGAGGCTATGGCGCGGGGGGGGGGGGGTGGAGGGCGTCGGCGAGCTGCAGCGTGGCCGTGTGCTGGTGGTACTGGAAGTCGCGCAGCCGGCGGTTGCGCTTGTGGACGGCAGAGGTGGCACTCGGAGCACGTGGATGACAAGTACAGAGGGATGGATCGCACAGGCGACGGGGGAGACCTGTTGAATTTTTTTGTTTTTTTGCTTATTTTTATATGTAAATAAAAAACTGTAAACGAAAGAATTTTTATTTTTTTAGAAAATATAAATAGGAACTGCAATAATTGTTTTTTTATTATTTCTATTATTTTTTTTATTTTATCGCAAAATAAATGTTAGGAAGAAAAACAATATATATGTAGATATTTATTTATTTATTTTATTTATATACAAAATGGGAAGCGTGAACGGATATCCGACGGAAAGCGAAGAAACATACCCAAATCTCCGACCACCGTGTGTGGTCGGAGGTGCGTGGTTGTGTGAGTTAGAACGTAAAACGGAGAGATCGTGAGATGAGATGAAAAAAATCAGGTTCGGATGCGGATCAAAGTGTGATGGATATTTTTATATTTTAAGATCTAATGTTTGATGAAATCAAAGCACAACTTGAATCTAGAATTGAACCTAGGAAAAACAATGGGAAATAAAGTTGGATCTCCCTTGGGATCGGATACGCCATGATGGCCTCGACGAGGGCCGACTCGCTGTCACCAAACGGCTCGGAGGATGGCTCTCTTCTTTAACAAGATCACTCTCGAAGATCGGGATCCTCTCCACCAAAGATTGATCAACGAATAACAAGGGAAGAACCCATTAAAAAGAAGACAAAAATAAAATGGAAAGTATCTACAAACGAGGAAGGTTTTTATTGGTTAAATAAAGTAATTAATTAAATTAATAATTTAATTAATTAATTACAAAATTTGGCATTAAATAAAATTAAATTAATTAATTTATGGAAATTAATTAGCCACCTTAATGGTGCTGATAATGGTATAGAATAATATCTTATATACACGGCATGTTTTTTAAATCAAATAGTGAATTAAATAGTTAAATATAAATAAAAATTTAGTAATTAAATTAAATTAATTAATTAATGTTAGATATTTGATTTTTTGGTGATTTTAATATAAAGAAATTAGTTGTATACTATTATTATATACATATTAGACAATATACACATGTGCAAATAAGGAAAAACATTTTTTAAAAAAATGATTTTATTATTTATATTTTTTATTTTATTTTTAGTGAAAATAATATTTAAAAATATGTACATTATGAATAAAAATAAATATGAACAAATATATACAATAGGTAAGTGGTGAAACTACATAAAACACTTCAGAAAATCGACTTTTCACCCGTAAATCCAAAAATTATGAAACCACAGCCATTTGAAAGATAATTTAATTTAGAGTATAATGTAAGTGAGTTTGATTCAATTTGAGTTCGTATGGAGTCGGAATTTATCATTCAATTATTTCTTTACGGCTTTTTCTGAGTGTGATTATTTGTAATATGTACATTATTTTGCTTTGCCATTATTTTCTTATTTACAATACATTTTTATTTACAACTTTTGTTACAAAAATATTTAATCTGAGGTCAATTTATAGACAACTAAAATAGTACAAGTTATATACAAATATACAGTGAAAAATTTACAAATTTTTTTTTTGATTTTTGAATTGAAGACCCTATCTCCCCTACTTTATTCCTAGTCGATTAGGTCAGTCTTGACCTTCTCTCAGGGTTAGGGTCAGTCTGCATTTATTCCATAAATACATCCTTCATTTTTCTTTTCTTCTTTATTCTTTTATTTTGAATATAAAATTTTTTAAAAATGCATATTTAACAAATGCATGCAAAATGGTAATTTTATGGAATTAGTAGGTATTTACATGTATTTGACTACGTAAATGAAGCTAAAATAAAAGAATAAAGGTGATGAATCGTGGATTAATCATTCCCCTATACTTTACCTTTGCTAGTCCCTTAGCAAACACTTATTCTGGAAAATGAATGGAAATAAAAATAAAGAAAAGGAAAAGGAAAGAAGTTAGAACAATGTTGACTTTTAAACTTATCTTCATAAAAATGTAGTATGGAGCTCTGTCGGACCTTTGGATTATTAGAGTGTCGGGACCTTATTGGGAAATGGATTTAAAACCTAACAGACTCTAAGTTCCACAAGACTCCTTTTCAGGTCTCCTCAACAGTCAGATCAGAACAAGTTTACCTACACAAATTCTTATGACTATGGATCTTTTATTGTACGGCGTAAGTGAAATATAGCTCATCATCTCGAAAGTAGCAAAGAAACGGCTTCTCTCAACAAGGTAACTCTAATCCCCCAGTCTAGCAACTATTTCCTTGAGGAGCGGAGATATTCCCTTCTAAGTTCAAGTACAACCAGCTCAAGAAGAGGGATGTAGAAGAGAATGGGCAGTAACCAGTGTAGTTACCTATCCCTTGGATGCATGACCTGTGTAGCCAAGTCATCCGCTACAAGCTCACAAACATTGGACTTTGAAGCTCTTATTGTTCTTATTTTTCACTTGTATATACACTCCGGAAGCTATTTACTTTTCAATCAGACATGTCCACTTTTGGAGATTCTACATTTTCTTATTCTTCTTCTTCTTTTTTTGAAAAAATATACACAAGGTGCAACATGTATGTAAGGAGTTTTTACTCTTGAGCCAGTAGACTATCCCTCTTTTGAAGCATTATTGCAACCCCACAACATCTTTTCTTTAGACCTCAACATCGCCAAACTAGGTTGAGACGCACTTCCCTCCCTAGAGGAGGATGAGAGGTTCCTCCTAGATGTACTACCCTTGTGTGCTACCCCAAGCCAAAAGATTTTGCCCCCTCACTACCTTCTCCATGAAGAGCTACGTGTTGAGTGCTTGTCCAAGGTAAGCCACGGTCTGAAAAAATCATGCGTGTGTTGTTAAATATTCTACTTGGACTTATCAAGATGACATGTGAACATAGTCTTATGGACTAAAAGAATCAAGTCACTTGGACCTGAAAAGTCTTAACTCCAGTTCTTATAAGGTTCCTCCGAAATCAAGTGGATTAAGGTCCAACTAAGCTCCATTCTTCAAATTTATTCCAGACTTAGTTTAAATGTCAAAACTATCCTGAAAAATGCACATGCAAATGCAACAAAATATGTTCAATGCAAAGAAAAAAGTAAAACCTTTTTGTGAAACAATTTTCGAATTTTGAACTTTTTATGAATTTCTGAAAAATGATGCACATGCAAAAAGAGTTTTTTTAATGCAAATAGTTAGTAATATATACAAGTATATACAAACTTGTTTAATAAGGGTTAGGTGTGAGACACACATATTTACACAGAAGTGAGTCAATTTTTTTTACAAGAATCATAAGAAAGGATTTACAACTTGAGCAATTTATACAGGTATATACAGTTGGATTTTTTATGTATTTTTAATCTTTTTTTTGTGATGCATATATTCCTCAAACTTATTTAAAAATAATTTTACAAATAATTTTGAAAACTATAGTCCAAAATAATTTTTCAAACAATTTTACAATCATTTGAAAATAATGTTGCAAACATTTTTCAAACATATATATATATATTCAAAATAATTTGTCAACCATTTTTCAAAACATTTGCAAATAGTTTCACAAAATCAGTTTTATTTCATAAAAAGAAATTTTTTACATGCCGAAATAATTTTACAAAGTTTGAAAATATTTTTCAAACATTTTTCAAATAGTTTTCAAAAGATTTTTCAAATAGATTTTCAAACTACTTTCAAAATATTTTTAAAATATTTTAACCTGACTTATTAATCAATATATACAAAAAGATTTTTGAGGAAATTTCTACATCTTTTTATTAGTTAGTTTTTTTGTACTAGTATTTATACAGTATTTTAGACATATTAGAAATATGAAAGTACGAGCTATGGTTAAAGTATATCTACAATAAATATGACACCCCATATACTTAACTCGAACTATGTCCTCATAGTGATCAAAGAGCTACAAAGAAAGACATAACTCATGCTAAGTATAGAAAAGTGAAAAGAATACTATATTAAATGATGAATAAAAGAATATTATCAATATAAGTTGGTGATATTCCTATACTTAGGATCAAGTAATCCTATGTATAGAAGACTGTACACAAGGGGAAAATCGAGGAGTAGAATGTACAGAGTCTACCTCCCCCATATTTAGGGTAAAATATCCCTAAGTATAGGCAGAGAAATAGAGGTAAAAAGAATCAAAAGAATAATCACAAGTCTGACACCCCCTATACTTAGGGTAAAGTACGCCCTAAGTATAGCATAATCATGAGATGGAGATGGGGTGTTAGGCAAAAGAGTGTGTGATATGGACATCTGGATCTATATCGCTACGGGATGAAGTGATAATCAAGCATGAGATGCAAATGATGTGAATAAAAAACCACATCTCCTGCAAAATGAATAAGGGCAACATTGGCGATCAGCGGATCATGATCTAGATATGGCTTCTGGCACAGACCGTTAACTCAGAAAGTGGAATCAGATGACATCTCAAATATATCAATGTTGCCCTTGTCATGCATCTTTTGGACCAAGTATGGTCCCTTTCACTTGCTCTACAACTTCCCTAGAAATAGTTTTATCCTGGCATCAAATAACCATACTTTCAGGTTCGGCTCAAACTGTTTTACGACTGGTGTGAAAATCATGCCATATCTTTACTCGCTCCTTATACTGTAGGCTACTCGAAAAGGTTGTATCTCTAAGTTCCTCCAGGGCCGCCAATTCCGCCTTTCTCTGATCTCCTATACTCTCTGGATCCAAGAATATCTCAGTAACAGCCCATAATGACTTATGCTTCATCTCAACTGGTAAGTGGTATGACTTGCCATAAATGAGTCGGAATGGAGATGTACCCAATGGAGTCTTGAAGGATGTCTGATATGCCCACAAGACCGAGTCCAAAAGCTGTGACCAATCCTTTCGGTATGGACGAACTACCTTCTGCAATATAGTCTTAATCTCCCTGCTAGAAACCTCAGCAAGATCATTTGTATGTGGATGATAAGGAGTAGAAACTCTATGATCTATGTTGAAATCATTAGCAAGGGTCCTTACTTTGTCGTTGATAAAATGAGTCCCCCCGTCTGATATCAAAACTCTAGGTACTCCGAACTGTGAAATGATATTTTTCCTGAAGAATTTGTAAACAGTATTAGCATCTGTGGTTCAAGCGGGGATGGCCTCAACCCAACGACTCACATAATCTACAGCAAGCAAGATATACACAAATCCCTGACTCTTAGGAAATTGGCCCATGAAATTGATGCTCCATGCGTCAAAGACCTCACAGAAGTGAATGGGCTGCATCGGCATCATATTTCTCTGTCCACAAATGCCTATTTTCTGACAATCAGTACATATCTTCGCGAATTCATCTAAATCCTTGAAGAGGGTAGGCCACCAAAGGCCGGATTGAAGCACCTTTTGTGTTGTCCATCTCCCAGAATGATGTCCTCCTACCTCAAGCTTGTGGCCATAGATGAGGACGCTATGTTGCTCTTCTTGGGGAATACACCGTCTCCAGACGTTATCCCCCCTTCATTATAAAGAGTAGAATTTTCCCAATGGTACAACTTGGCCTTCACAAGAAAGGTCTCAAGACGCTGTCTGGGCCATTCTTGTGGAATTTCTTTGTGATAAGATAGTTTACAATATCGGCATACCATGGAAGTGAGGTGATTGCAAGGTTCGCCTCATATGGGAATGTCTCCGTAATTGGTGTGATCTGATCCGAATCCTCAAGGTTCTCTAAACGGGAAAGGTGACCCGCCACCACATTTTTGACTCCAGGTTTATCCTTAATCTCTATGTCAAATTTCTGGAGTAGAAGGATCCATCTGATCAATCTAGATTTAGCATCCTTCTTTAACATTAAGTATCGGATGGTGGTGTGATCAATATAAATAATCACTCTAGATCTGAGAATGTAAGATCGAAACTTATCCAAGGCAAAGGCTACAGCTAGCATCTCCTTTTTTGTGACTGTGTAATTCCGTTGAGCGGCATCCATTGTTCGGATAGCATAGTGCATGACATATGGTAATCCGCCCCTTCTCTGTCCTAGCATGACCCCTACGGCAAAATCAGAGGCATCTGTCATGATCTTGAATGGGAGAGACCAATTAGGTGGCGGAAGGACAGGAGTCTCAACAACTAGATTCTTGAGAGTCTCAAATGACGCAAGACACTTATCATCGATAAGGAACTCGTTGTCTTTTGTCAACAAATTAGTAAGCGGTCAGGCAATCCTGCTGAAGTCTTGTATGAATCGTCGGTAGAAACTGACATGCCCCAGAAAGGACCACAACTGTCATAAATTGGACGGTGGATTGAGTTTCTTAATGATATCCACCTTGGCTGGGTCAACCTCCATGCCCCTGTTGGAGATGATGTGGCCAAGGACCGTCCCCTGAGTCACCATGAAGTGACTCTTCTCCCAAGATAATATTAAGTTGACTTCAATGCATCGTTGAAGTACTCGATCTAGATAATCAATACGTGCATCAAAACTATCACCATAGATCGAGAAGTCATCCATGAAGACCTCCAAAAATTCATCAACCATGTCTGAGAAAATAGAGAGCATGCACCTTTGGAATGTAGCAGGGGCATTACATAATCCAAAGGGCATCCGTCTAAAATCATACGTCCCAAACGGACAAGTGAAAGTTGTTTTCTCTTGACCTTCGGGTGCTATGGGCTTTATCTTGTGTAAGGACCCCGTCTGGGAAGACTGGATATTTTGACATCAACATTGGTTTACATCAAGGTTCTGCTTTGAGTCCATTTATTTTTATTTTGATTATGGACGAGTTGACTAGTCACATTCAGGATGAGTTACCTTGGTTTATGTTATTTGCTGATGATATTGTGTTAATTAACGAGACTAGAGATGGAGTAAATGAGAAGCTTGAGGTCTGAAGACATGAGTTGGAGACTAAAGGATTTCGTATAAGTAGGTCTAAGACTGAATATATGGAGTGCACCTTTGATGGAAGCAATAGTGAAGGAATCGAGGTGAAGATTGGTGAAGATAACATTCAGAAGAGAGATTCCTTTAGATATATGGGATCTATTCTGCAACATGATGAGGAAATTGATGGAGATGTTACTAATAGAATAAATGCAGGCTGGCTAAAGTGGAGAGGAGCCTCTGCTGTTCTTTGTGATAAGAAAATTCCTTTAAAGATTCAAGGAAAGTTCTACAAAGCAGCTGTGAGACTTGCTATGCTTTATGGATCTGAATGTTGGCCTATGAACCATAGACATGTGCAGAGAATGAATGTAGCAGAAATGAAAATGTTGTGGATGTGTGGACACACACACGTAAAGATCGGATTCAGAATGATGCAATCGGAAAGAAAGTTGGTGTAGCTCCGAACAAGGATAATATGTGAGAAAAATCGCTTAAGATGGTTTGGACATTTGCAAAGAATATCAGTTGATGCACCAGTTAGGAGATGCGAGTGTTGGGATGTTGAGCCGGCTAAGAGAGGGCAAGGATGGCCCAAGAAGTGTTGGAAAGAGACCATACAAAGGGATCTTAGTTTTGTGGATATAAGCCCAGGATTGGCCCAAGATAGACCTGAATGGAGGCGAATAATCCATGTAGCCGACCCTACTTAATTGTGGGAAAAGGCTTTGTTGTTGCTGTTGTCTTCGGATGCTATGGCTACCTGGTTGTATCATGAATACCCATCCAGAAAGTAGTAACTCTTCCCAGCTAGTCTCTCAATGATCTGATCTATGAATGGTAGCAGGAAATGATCCTTCTTGGTGGCCTGATTCAATCGTCCGTAGTCTACACAAATCCTCCAAGAAGTGGGTACTCGGGTAGCTATATCCTCTCCAAACTCGCTCACAACTATAGTGATACCCACCTTCTTGGGTACCACATGCAATGGACTAACTCACTTGAAGTCATACATGGGGTAGATAAAATCGGTGCTCCACCACTTAGATATTTCCTTCATGACCACCTCTCGAAGATTCGGATTTAGCCGTTGCTGGAACTCACGCGAGGGCTTGGCGTCTTCTTCGAGATAAATGTGGTGGGAGCACATGGCCGGACTTATGTCCTAGAGATCAGCTACACTCCAACCTATTGCCTTATGGTTTCTTTAAAGAACCTCCATCAAACGAGATTCTTGGTCTTCAGTCAAATCTGCTGAGATAATGACTGGGAACATATCTGTCTCACCTGCAAGGAATCTATACTTCATGCTCTGCGTTAAGGTCTTCAACTCTGGGAAAGTAGGACCTGGTAAATCTGTCTTCTGGAATGTCTGAGTGAATGTTACCAGATCGGTGTGTGAGAACTCTCACTGTAATGGTAAATCGGATGAAGATGGCCCTGCTAGTATATCTGTCAACTGACTTGGCTCACTCTCCGTTCTAGATGTCGGCTCTGTAGGTACTAGACACGGTAAATATTCATCGAACTCCTTCCAGTTAAAATCGATGTCTTTGTCTGAGGGATCTGAATCTGATGAGACGAAATCGATTTCGCTATCCTAACCATGATAAACAGCCTCTATTGTATCCTGTGCCATGAGTGTGCTCTCTGAACTCTCATCTGCCATGATCTGTGAATTTACGCTGTTTGAAGATGTGGAAAAAGTTCGTGATGCGGGATCTGTCCAAATTGCTTCATCATCTGTAATCACAAAGTCACACTCCTGGTGGATGTCTAGCTCTGCATCTGCCATCTACTCTGAATCGGTCATCTGATCTGAGCACTCTGAATCTCTAGATCTGGTCTCCTCGATTGTCTCTATTTGTAAACTTTCACCCTCGACGTGAAAGTATACCTTCCCACTATCATGGTCATCACCACCTTGGCTGTGGCCAAGAATGGTCATCCTAAGATGATGGGGGTATCTGTCACAAATTCAAGGACCTCCATGTCCAATACAACAAATTCCACGTGGAATTTCAAGACCTGAATTGTGATGACAACGTCCTTACGTAACCCCTTCAGCCTCTTAACAGATCTATCATCAAACTAAAGGATTGTCCTGCTCTGTCTAAGAGGGCCAAACTCGAATTGATCGAGTAAGGCAGCTGGAAGAAGGTTAATTGAAGAACCGCTGTCTAATAGGGTACGATCGAATGACTGCTCATGAATGTGGCATCTGACATATGGAGCTCCTGCATCAGGTCTCTTGGCTAGCAGTTGATTCTGAATAGCGAAACATGTGGCACGAGTCAGAACATGTATCTCTGCAGTACGATTCCTCTTCTTCCTATGTATAGTGGTCTTCTCTCTCAAGTGCTTCTGAAAGAGAGGGATGTGCTCTAGTGCCTCCTGTAGAGTCAGCTGGATGTGGAATCTATCGATCATCTGTTGGATGAACTCTAACGGCTGTAATTATCCTTGGTGGCATCAGCACCACTGTCATCAGCATCATCAGTGGCATCAATACCGCTATCCTCCTCATTTGACGCTCTTAAATCATCATGGGTCCGTCGCTCAGACCAGGCGCCGCCGGCTGACATCCTACCTCTCCTAAGTGTCACAAAATCATCATCAAATATGTAGGAAGAAATATCACCCAATGAATCATTAGGAGTGATAGTCTCTATAAATTGTACATGCTCAGACTTCCTCTTGAGATTGTTTGTGTTTGGTTCAATCTGAGCGGGTATGGTGGCTTTGCTCTTGATTATTTCCCTCATCTCTTTCTTGAACTCATTCATCTCTCGCCTGAAGGATGCCTACTGGTCTGAGAGTAGGCGGGCTAAGTCATCAAGAGATGAGATCTCATAGGTTGGTCCATGAGAACCGGATGGGTTGCCTCGCTGGAAATGAGGCTGGCTCTGCTGGTATTGATGAGGGGGAGGCTGAGAATATTGCTGAGGCTACTGCTGCCTTCATTGATGTCCCTGATAGTGGGGACAAGGATCCGACTGGTAATATTGTTGTGGCTAGGAGTACTGGGGCTGTTGTTGCTATTGTTGGCTGCTCTATCCACCTAGAGCTGGAGGCTACTACTGGGATGAGATTCCTCTAGTAGACCACCTGAATCCAAGATGATCTCGACGTATACCAGGTTGCTTACGGTCATATTGAATCCCGTTGACTTCCAACAACTGCCCCTATTTGTAAGGGAGCGGGGGAAGAACTGTCAGTGGCTGATCCGGCTGATACACCACATTCGAATGTCTTGAGATGGTGGTGGCTGAGAGTAGTGCTGCTGCAACTGTTGATCCGGCTCTTCCTGAATGTGGTGAACCTGACAGTATTGGGCAGAGTGCCAGGAAGAGTTGTTGCTGCTGGGATCAGCTCGTGACCTGAGATGAGGCTGAGAAGCCGTTTGTGCCTCCTGGAGACACAAGATGTGGGTCTTCAGGTCATTAAAAAATTCTGCCAATTAATCTTTTTATGTCATGCCCTGGCACTACTTCTTCTCTATTATCTCTATGCGGTCCAACTTCTCGCTGATAATACCCATGTCAGCGGCTAAAGATTCTGCATGTACTACTGCTGCTACTAACAAAGGAATGGGTAGTCCTGCATCAACCCGTGCTATCCTTTGGTAGGACATGGCCTGGGGTGGGGGCTTCCCCTGAGCATAGAGCCTGGTCTGGGACATCACTGTGTAGGTTTCAACCATCTCCTCATAGATAGCCCAGACCTGGTCTTCATCTTTAGCGAAATAGGAGCCCCCGCAAGAAGCGTTGGCAAATCCCACAGCTCTAGTGTCAGCCTACAAAAGAAGATATGGACAAGATTGGGCTTGGATAAATCATGATGTGGACACCGGGCAATGAGCTCACGGAATCGATCCCACGCTTTATGGAATTGCTCGTTTAGTATCATGGAGAAGTTGTTGATCAAATCTCTTGCAGCATTAGTCCATCCGAGTGGATAGTACTTATTTAAGTACTTAGTCCGGAGCTTCTCCAATGAAGTAATATATCTCCCCAAATGTTTCAGCTAGTAGGTTGCTCTATCAACCAGAGAGAAAGGAAATGCCATCATCATGATGGTGTCTGCCTCCACAAATCGATCGTGGACAGTACTGCAAATCATCTCAAACTCTTGTAGGTGAAGATGCGGCTCCTTGGTGGCTAGCCCATGGAACTTGGGTAGAAGCTGAATGGTCTGGGGCAGAACCTTGAAAGAATAGCTGGAAGCTGGATCCAATGGTGTGTGAGGATTGCACCAGGGTTATGCAACTCCCTCATCGGCCCTCCTGGTCTGGGTGGATCCTGCGGGTCTTCTGGATGTCCTCCTACTCCTCCTCCACCAACGGATATCTCTCTACTGGCTGGTCTCGACTGAGGCTCTCCTCTATCGGCTCGCATCTGTGTTAAATCCTGACGTACCTCTGCCATGAATGCTCCCTGGTCCCGAATCTATCGCTGCACTATCTCTAGGGATGCTAGAAAGGTGTTGTTGATGGTGCCTTGATCTAGAACATAAGTCGAACTCTGAAGTTGTCCATCGCTTCGTTCGTCACGGCTGGCCATCTCTCTGATCTCTACAAAGGCAAAAGACCCCAACTCAGGTGCCATCGAATGAACAAAAAGTTGTGTAGGTCTCTACTCGGGCACCTCAGGACTGGAAGAAGGGTGATCAAGGAAGAATAGGGTGGAATCGAACTCAGGTTCGGGGAGCAGGTCTGGACTCCCCGAAACCTCCCTAGATGAATGGGTCGGAGTGCTAGAGAGCGGTGCTACCAAAGGCAGCCTAAGGGACCTCCGACCCATCATCGTAATGTTGGGATGATGTGGATGAGATCTAGTAAGCAAACAATATGAGAAGTCGAACCCCCAATTCACCTACTCAACACGAGCTGATGACCGTAAAGGATCGGTCGTTTATCTTGTCAATTATTGTTTAGGTAATGAATCAAACTTGCAGAGCGATTAAGGGAGTTGTTAGGAATCTGATGCTCCCAGGAGACTGGCCCAATCCCAAATCTAGATCTTTCCTAGCCTGTACAAGTTGCAGACCAATTTACAGCTACCCGATCAACTCACTTTATAAAGGACGTTGCAGTTTTCTTTACTGGTTACCGGAGAGATCCTCACTGAAGAATGACTAACCCCAATACCAGTAGTCTAACGGAAGTTCAAGAGTGATTCTATCCTAGTGTGTGGGTCACTCTCTCGCTCAAACAAACCAAACAATGAGGGGGTGACTCTCCCCAAAACAAATATTTTTAGATGAGGTGGGTTTTCAGGTCAAGTTTGCTTTAACAGTCCCAAATTTTATCGCTTTTAGTTTTTTTATTTTTTTTAAAACAAACAATGTCTAACGAATTTTTCGATTTCCTTTTATTATTTTGAGTCCAAAAAATAAGGGGAGGAAGTTGAAAAAGCCGATGCACGATCAAACACAATGATGCATGCAGGAATAGAAATGTGTACCTTGCTCTAAAACTCTACATGCAATATGATCCGTACATAAATAAAATATAGAAAGTAAACTAACTATATAATGCATGAGGAAATCAACATTAGACGGGCAGTTTCTATTGCTCATGAAGAACAATAGTTAACTAATCGAATCGAGTCTGGAGTCCGATCTTGGGAGTCACTCAGTCCCAGCCACAACAGGTCCTACTAGCGTTGTATGTAACTCCTCACTGCGCATGATCTAAAATTCAATTAAACTAACTTTTTCAATTAACTTTTTTTAGAAAGTCCAATTATATAGTAACAGATAAGCAATTATGTGTTGGGACTTAGCTATTTAAGTAACAGTCAACAAAAAATCGTATGTCTAGGGGCCAAAACCACGAGAATCAAATAGGAAGTTATGGCAGTGAAATCAAGAAAACACGGAAAACAACGGTGAGGTTCCGTAAGTGCACCGGCACTTGGCGAAACATACCTTGAATAAAGTCCAAGTCCAACTACAGTTCACATCATCTAAATTATTACAACAATGTCAAAATATTCTCTAAAATATCAAGACTGACTTCTTCTCTTCTTCTGCTCTTCCTCCTGTGCAAGTTCTCCAAAAAGAATCCAAGGACCCTCCAAGCGGTTCCTCACAAAAATCAAAGCAGACGATGGTCAGAAAACAGTTATAATATTATAGAGAGAAATAGAATACAACTGAAAAATGACTACGAAGTCGTGGTCCCTGGCAACGGCACCATTTTGAGGAGCCAAAATTTCGATGCAGTCGAATGGATAAATTAAGCAATGTCATTGTTCTCAACCAATCGATTTGGTCAACGAGAAAATTTTGTATTTAAATCGCTTAATGAAAGATAAATCAAGCAATGGAATGCAAGCGGTTCGCTATTCAATTTACCTAGTATAGCATCCAGGGTCGAACACAAGCACGATTTAAAACTTAGTAATCAAATTTCCAAGATAAATTTTTAGTGGTTTTTGAATTTTTAAAATTTTCCTTTTATTTTCAAATAAAGCACAAGAGATAAAATACACACATCACACTCTTTTTGAATTTTTCAGAATATTTAAAAAAGCTCAAAAAATTATGGAGAAAATGTTTTTGTGTTTTATATGTTTTAAAATATTTTTGTTATTATTTTCAATTTTTTCTGATGTTTTTGTGATTTTATAAAAATCAAATAGTAGAAAATATAGAAAATAGTGCACAACTAAGAGTATTTTGCAGCTTAAAAATATTTTAAGTGCCTAATATCCTGGAACTTATTTTTAGGCTAACGTACAACTAAATATCTACAAACAGAGACTGAAATCATAATTTTTGAATTTTTCTAGAATTTTCTACAATTTTTTTAATATTTTTAGGTTTTCGCACCTTTTTGGAGTTTTGTAAATGATCTATGCACAACATTAGATAGAAATTAAAGACCGTTAAATACACTTACGATATTTTTTTGGGAATTTTTAAGCAAATTTTCGAATTTTTATGATTTCTCTAATTTCAGACATACAAAAGGGCACTATTTTTTATTTTTTAAAAATATCAAATAAATATAAAATGCCATGAAATTTATGCACAATGAAGCGACAAGTGACATGAATATAACACATTTTTACAAACTTTCTATACCAACAAAAGTGTTTATTTCAACAAGAACAAGGAAGCAATATAAATGTCTGAAACTGTAGGGACTTGTTTGCAATTATTTAAAGTCTTTGAATTAAAAGATAATAAGAATAAAAATGCGGTGGAGATGTTGCATTTTACCCAACTAAGCATGCGCAGCATGTGACTTGAAGGACTAGCAAGGGGCCTCTTTGTAATATGCAAAATTTCGAGGGCTGAAATGCAATTTAGTCAAAATTTTTTATACCCTAGCGTTTCTTCTGTGGGACACCGTTGGTTCTTTCTTCACGATAGGGTGGGCAAGGGGCAGCCACCCTCTTCACGTCACATGCGGGTGGCACGTTGCCGTCTTCGGTGGGGCTGGGAGATGATGCGGTCGTGGAAGAACGGCAACAGAGGCATGGAGGCAACTTTGGCAGTGGAACCACCGCTCTTCTGTGGTGGAGGGGGTGCCGCGGTGGAAGGGGAACGACGTGGCACAGATCGGAGGAGGCTGTGGCGGAGGTGGGGCGCCGCGGTGGAGGGCATCGGCGAGCCACATCGTGGCCGCGCGCTGGTGGAGCTGGAGGTCGCGCGACCGGTGGTTGCGCTTGTGGACGGTGGAGGTGGCACTCGGAGCGCGTGGACAGGGGTGGGTGGAGGGATGGGCTGCGCATGCGGCAGTGGAGACCTGCTGGATTTTTATAATTTTTTTCTTTTTTATGTAAATAGAAAGCTGTAAACAAAAGATTTTTTAAATTTTTTTAGAAACTGTAAACAAGAAATGCAATAAATTTTTTTATTTTTAAAATTTTTTTACCAAATAAATGTTAGGAACAAAAACAATATATATGTAGATATTTAATTATTTATTTTATGTATATACAAAATGGGAAGCCTGGACGGAGATCCGACGGAAAGCGAAGAAATAGATCTAGATCTCTGACCATCGTGCGTGGTCGGAGATGCGTGGTTGCGTGAGCTAGAACGTGAAATGGAGAGATCACGAGATGAGATGAAAAAAATCAAGTTCGGAGGCAGATCAAAGTGTGATGGATATTTTTGGATTTTAAGATCTAAAGTTTGATGAAATCAAAGCACAACTTGAATCTAAAATTTAACCTAGGAAAAATAACGGGAAATAAATTTGAATGTCACATTGGGATCGGATACGCCGTGATGGCCTCGACGAGGTCTGACTCGCTTTACTAGACAGCTCGGAGGCTGGGCACCCTTCTTCAACAAGATCACTCTCGGAGATCGGGCTCCTCTCCACCAAAGATTGATCAATGACTAACGAAGGAGGATGAGCCCATTAAAAAGAAGAAAAAAATCAAAATGAAAAGTATGTACAATTGTGGATGGTTTTTATTGATTTATTAAATTAAATAATTAATTAATCAATTACAAAATTCGGAATTAAATAAATTAAATAAAATAATTAATTTATAAAAATTAATTAGCCACCTTAATGGTGGCTATTTACGGTATAAAATAATATCTTAAATACAAGGCATGTTTTTAAATCAAATAATGAATTATATAATTAAATCTAAATACGAATTTTGCAATTAAATTAATTAATTAATGTTAGATATTTGAATTTTTTGATTATTTTTATAAGGAAATTAGTTGTATACAAGTATTATATACATATAATAAAATATACACATCTATAAATAAGGAAATAATTTTTAAAAAAATTAATTTTATTATTTATATTTTTTATTTTATTTTTAATGAAAATAATATTTACAATTATGTACATTACGTATAAAAAATAAATATGAACAAATATATACAATGGGTAAGTAATAAACTGCACAAAACATCCTAGAAGGCCGACTTTTCACCCGTAATTCCAAAAATTATGAAACCACGACTATTTGAAAGATAATTTAATTTAGAGTATAATGGAAGTAAGTTTGATTCAACTTGAGTTCTTATGGAGTCGGAATTGATCTTTCAATTATCGTTTTACGGCTTTTTCTGAGTATGATTATTTGTAATATGTACACTATTTTGCTTTGCAATTATTTTTTTATTTACAACACATTTTTATTTACAATTTTATTTACAAAAATATTTAATCTGAGGTTAGTTTATAGATAAATAAAATAGTACAAGTTTTATACAAATATACAGAGAAAATTTTACAAATTATTTTTTTGATTTTTGAATTGAAGACCCTATCTCCCCCTACTTTATTCCCGGTCGATCAGGACAAGTCTTGACCTTCTCTCAAGGTTCGGGTCAGTCTGCATTTGTTCCATAAATACATCCTTCACTTTTCTTTTCTTTTTCTTTTCTTCTTTATTCTTTTGTTTTGAATATAAAAAGTATTAAAAATGCATATTTAACAAATGCATGCAAAATGTAATTTTATGGAATTAGTAGGTATTTACAGGTGTTTGACTATAAAAATGAAGGTAAAATAAAAGAATAAAGGTGCTGAATCGTGGATTCATCAATTTCCCAAAAGTGTTTTTACCTGATTTTTAATCACTATGTACGAAAATTTTGAGGAATAATAAAAATCATTTTTATTAAATAATTTAATGAATTTGTGTATATATAGTATTTTAGCCATATTTATTGAAAATACAAAAGTACGAGTTATAGCTAAAATATATATGAAGTATATATTGAGTTTTGTTCCAAAGATCAAAGAGAAAGGAAGACATAACTCGTACTAAGTATAGGAAAGTTTTTGCTACAATGGATAAAGAATAGGAAGTCGGTCATCCCTCCTATACTTAGAATCAATTAATCCTACGTATAGTAGTCTATGTACCAATGCAAGGAGGGTCGAGGGTGGGAAACGAATAAATGACTAACTCAATGGCTCAGCCTTTCTCCCCCTATACTTAGGGTAAAATATCCCTAAGCATAGAAAGAATGTTAAAAATTGAGGAGATAGGCAAGGGATCAAAGAATGAGCACCTGAATGCATTCATATCCCCTATATTTTGGATGAAGCATATCCTAAGTATAGCAATGATGTATGGGACGAATATGATTTTTTGTAAGAATCAAATATTAAAGAATGAATAGAAGAAAAGAAGAAAATGATTAACTATTCAAAAATATTTTTGTTGGCCTCATTTACATGAGTGGATGTTGTGGATATGAGTTCTTCATAGACCACCTCAATTGAGTCGATCCCGGACAAAAATGTGTCATGTTCACGATAAGGCTTCAAGAGTTGCCTACTAATCGCAAATGGCTATGTGTCTACTAACAGACTGGATATGACAATACTTCCATTGTCATGCACATGTTTCTCTATGAAAGGCCCTATCCACTTGATCTTCAATTTCCCTAGGAATAGTTTGAGCTTTCCATCAAACAACCAAACTTTCTGTCCTGGCTCGAAGGTCTTGAGGCGGATGTGCTTGTCATGCCACTTCTTGACCTTTTCTTTGTACATCAGGCTGTTGTCATATGCATACTCATGGAATTTAAGAAACTGATTCGGATCCAACTTTATGTTCTGTCCTCCCTTCTTGGAATCCAAATTACAGATATTGATTTCCCATAATGATTTGTCAACAAGTTCCACGGGTAGATGGCATTGCTTGCCATATACTAGGAAGTAGGGAGACATTCCTAGTGGTGACTTGTACGTGGTCCGATAAGCCCAAAGTACTGAGTCTAGCAATTACGACCAATTCTTCCTGTTGGGGCGTATGAGTTTCCACGATAATGTCTTTATCTTCCTATTTTAACATTCGACCATGCCAGTGGACAATGGGTGGCACGAATAGGTGAGACAATGTTCTATGCAGAATTCTTGTGTTAGCTTCTTCACCTCTCTATTGATGAAGTAGCTAGCCCCATCAGATATCAGTATTTTAGGGATCTCAAACCTTTCTATGATGTGATCTTTGAGAAATCTGCAGATAGTACGAGTATTTGTCATTTGGGTTGGGATAGCCTCCACCCAACATCTTACATGATCGACAACGAGCAGAATATACTCTAATCCCTAGCTGTTAGGTAATGGGTCCATGAAGTCAATGCCCCACGCATCAAACACGTCTGAAATCTGAATGTACTTCAAAGGCATTGTGTCTATCATTCCCATGGTGCTGCCAAGTCTCTGACAGTCAGTACAATGCTTGACAAATTCTTTTGTGTCTTTGAATAGAGTCGTCCACCAAAGGTCGCATTGTAGAACTTTTCTTGTCATTCTTCTTCTAGAGTGGTGTCCTCCTGAGTCACGGGAATGGTAGTGCTCGAGGACACTATGGACTTCCTCATGAGGAATGTGTCTTCTCCAGATGCAGTCTGCCCTCTCTCGAAAGAGATATGGATCCTCCCACTGTTAGAAATAGATTTCTGACTAGAACTTGTCTCTTTTCAGCTTAGACCAATCTTGTGGAGTTTTCTTGTTTACAAGATAGTTCACAATATCGACAAACCAGGGGAGCGAGGTGACTGACAAGATGAATCATCTGGAAAAGTCTTCGTGATCAAAAATATGCTTTGCTCAGGAGTGTCTGGCTCTCGCAATCTTGACAAGTGATTGGCCACCACATTTTTAACTCCAGACTTATCGCGAATTTGAAGATCAAATTCCTGAAGTATAAGGATCCATCTAATTAAATGTGGTTTGGCATCATTCTTAGCTTGTAAGTACTTGATGGTTGAGTGATCTATATGCACTATGACATTGGATCTGAGCAAATGTTATCTGAATTTTTCCATAGCAAATACTACATTTAAAAGCTCTTTTTCAGTGACAGTGTAGTTTCTTTGGGCTTCATCGAGAGTTCTATTGGCATAGTGAATAACAAATGGAATATGATCTCTTCCCTATCCTAAATTTGCCCCAATGGCATAATCAGAGGCATCTGTCGTGATCTCAAATGGTAGAGACCAATCTGGCAATTGAAGGACAGGGGCCTGAGTGATTATTTATTTTAACTGAGTGAAGGCCTGGAGGACTCCTTCATCTACTATAAAATCAGACTCCTTGCCTAGGAGCTCGATCAGGGGTCGGGAAATTTTGCTAAAATCTTCAATGAATCGTCAGTAGCAACTGACATGTCCTAAGAATGATCTGACCTACTTCAAATTTGTAGGTAGCTGTAGTTTTGAAATCACTTCCACCTTTGAAGGATCAATCTCCATGCCACGCTTTAAGATGGCATGACCGAGCACAATACCTTCAGTTACCATAAGGTGCATCTTCTCCCACGAGAACATAAGGTTCACCTCACAACATCTTTTCAGCACTCGGTCTAGATAAGATAACCATTGATCAAAGTTGTCTCCGTAGACTGAGAAATCATCCCCAACAATGGTGCCATTTGAAAAAGAGGGATTTTTCGAGGGTCTAACTACACCTTTCACAAGTCAGAGGCACGATCAAAGTGTTGACCGCTCAATAAATTCGATTTCAACAATCAACCCACAATTAAAAACTAGGAAACAAAGATAGTATGGATCAAAATTTATTATAACCCTACAATATATGTGTATAGTGACAAGCAGAGTAGGGTATTGAACACAAGGAGCACACGATGTAGCACTATGTATTATTTACAAATAAATAATATAACTATATAAGTATACATAGCTATGCACAATACTAATCAAATAGTGTGGGTTTTTTATTTTAAATAATTAATTTTTTTTATTTTTTATATTTTGATTTTTAAATTTTCCTGCTTTTATATTTTCTTTCTATATTTAATTATATAATATAGCTATTTTAAAGAGTATATATGCAATATATGGTAAAAGGGATATAAATGTAACTATAAGTAACCAAAAAATATAGAATTAAATATTTTTTGTATTTCCAATAATTTATTATCATTTTATGATTTTTTTGGATAACTTTGCTAATTTTTATATATTTTTAAAGTCAAAAATTCCGTAAAACAAGGATAAAATAATTAGGTCATATTCTAACGGAGATGAAAAATATCAGACAGTAATAAAATTTCTCCAAATTAATTTTTATGTAAAGAAAATAATCTAGAGCAACCAGAAAACAAAAATCACTATTTTCAAAATTTTTGGTAATTTTATAAAATTTTATAGAGGTTTTGGGGGTTTCAATTTTTAAGCATTTTCATTTTCTATTTTTAGTGTTTTTTGAGCTAAAGGACATTATTTAAATAAACATAATATATTTTTTGGGGTTTTTGAAAGTGATTTTATATTTTTTACCTTTTTAAGGAAAACAGGGGCTGACCATGCACTATTTGATTTTTTGAAAATACGAAAGCTCATAAATTGAAAATATAAATTTATAGCGTGATCAAACATGCATCCATGTATCTAATCTTTTATTTTGGTAATTTTTAAGGCACAATAACTATTTTTAATGAAGAGAAAATGACTCAAAAAAATAATCAGCCTAACATACGTCTAATTGCAAATACAAATAAAGTTAAGGGTCACAATGCAATTTTACCTAATATATAACACTAATATTTGAAGTTTATGTATTAAATGACAATTTAAATAACATGCAAAGGTTTACTTGCAATTTTTACAAAATACATGTGCGCCTACACGTGACGTTGGCGGGGACTAGATTACAATACTAAAAATATTTAGGGGGTTACATGCAGATAATCCATTGCTTTTTAAAATACATAAAATATTTACAGGACTGTTTAGCAATTACAAAAAGGGTAGAGGTAGTATTTGCAATTTACCACTTATGCATTGGGATCCAAGCATCCTGGATGCACCATGTGGCTTATCGAGCGACGCTTTTTGTGTACCCCTTTGCAGGAAACCAACGGTCCAGATTAGATATGGACCGCTATTCTTGATCGAATGGTGAGGGCAGTGCTGGAGGAACGCTCAAGAGCAACTCACCGACGAACTTTGATTCATTGATTCTCCAATCCTTGAAGCCATTTCTCTCCTCCGTTGAGCCCAGCAGGTAGCTGGGCTTCCTCCATGTATGCCTATAGGGTCCAAGGTGGCGACGAAGGCGTGGGGTGCTCCAACGAGGCTAAACCACCTGGAGCAGCTCCAGGTGGTCATTGAGGCTCCATATGCATCTTTAGACCTACAAAATAGCACCAAAAGATCACCGGTTGCGAGTTCCATCTTCTCGACCTGAGGTTTGCTCAAAATAGATGAGGAGATGGAATGGATGGGTGAGCTCCAGCGAGGGCGGCATTGGGAGCTCGATTTCCAGTTCCACGATGGATATGGGTTGGACGAAGAGGGCAATCAATGAAGAAGGCGAAGAGGAATGAGATGGCATGGAAATTGGGATGGATTGACAATCATATTACGGTGAATTTGTCTTGGAACCTGAGGTCGAAGATTTAGAGATTTTCGATTTGAGTGTTAGTCGCTCGATAGCACTACAAATTGAAGATGCAGATGAAAAGGAGACTATAGAATTACCTAGGAATGATGGGAAATGGGCTCAATAGAGCTTGGGGATTCTAGAGAAGAACCAATCGGCGACGCTCCGACAGTGGGGTGGATACACCTTCTTTGCTCGCTCTCCAAGCTGCAAATCATGAGCTTCAACTTGCTCTCACCATGGTGAAACTCAAGGAAGAGATATGATGGGCTAAAGCCCAGAGAAAAGGGATCAAAAAGCCAAAATGGGCGAGGGAGTTATATTTATAAGCATATTTTGAGCAAGTTTTGAGGGGATCTTGCGTGCGATCGAGTGAGGGTTGGTGAAGATTCTAGGATGGGCATGGATCTACGGCAAAGAGGTTGCACGATGGTGGTGGTCTCGACGGTAATGAGTGATGGAGGAAGCGTGGGGAAATCAGTGAAGAGGCAGCATCGTGAAGCTCTGACAGAAGTCAGAGGGTAGGCTGGATAGTTGACCGGCAGTCAACATTTGAACACGCCTAGTTGGTCCATGTGGACCAACCAGGAAATTCCAAGGCAAAAATACTTTGAAAAATGAATAATAAATAGAATTTGATTTTTACTATTTTTAAATAATAAAAATATAGAATGTTTCAAATTTTTTGTAGTATTTTATGCACATTTTTATTTATTTTTTAGAGATGTTTATTTACAAGTTGTTTTTTAGGGTACTTGTATAGGTATATTTACCTATGTTTTAGGTATTTTATTTTCATTTTGTATTTTTGATTTTGTTATTTTATTTTGTTATTTTATTTTGTTATTTTATAAAATTATAATGTATTTTTATATACTTAAATATATTTTTTGTTATAATTTCCCGATATATTATATACACTTAAATAAATAGACGTATTTATTATATAGGTATAGTTATTGTATATTCTTCTATATAATTTATATACATATTTTATTTTAGTATTTTCTTTGTAATTTATTCATGTTTTAATATGTACATATGTTACAAATAATATTTAGAAAATTATAAAAAATATAAATTATAAAATAATAAAGAATGGATAGAATGATATTTTAATCGGGTATATTATACAATAGGGATCCAAAACCTAACTTTCACACCTTAACTCCAAAAAATATGAAACCTCCTTCATTAAATAGCTTATTAAAAGTTATATAAAATAAATGTGATTTTAATACATTTTGAGTTTTTATTTGGAAGATATTGGTATGTGAAGTTGGTATTTTGGAATTTTATTTTTTATATAAAATGTACATTGCATATTATTTTTATGTCAAATAAATTTTGTATTTTTCTAAATATTATTAAACTACAACTTTAATGTACAAAGTTTCATTATTTGAGGTGTAAATGATAACTAATAAAATAGATCCCAAAAAGTATTTATTGGCCTATTTTGTGGAGTGATCTATTCTGTATTTTCTGTATAACTAGCTCCCCTATCTCCCCCTAATTTATTCCTTGTCGACTAAGTCATCATGATGACTGTGTCTCGGGTGCTAGGATCACTTCAATGTCCTTGACACTTTGTTATATTTCTTTTCTTTCCTCTATTCTTTTATTTTTGCAATAAATACAATAAACATACAATATTTTGTACAGTATTTTGTACAAATTAATGGTCATTTATTATGAAAAAAATAATGATATATTCATGCATTTAGCTAAGGTTTAAAGGCCAAAATGAAAGAATAAAGGTGATGAAATGGAGATTCGTCATAGATATCACATTCGATGTCATATGATAACTTATGTACAACCAAGTCTATTACAATGATTCAATGAAAATAGTTTTACATTAAGTTGACCTTATATCTACACAGGACATATTGCATTCAAATTACCACATGATTTTTGCAATAAGAATTCATCTAGTGGTGTAATACGATGTGTTATGTGACACCGGGTATAGATAACCACCAACAATCTTACCACTATCAAACCAACAGAGTTCTAATAGTATTCCAAACATAGGATGGAAAATCATGTAAAAACTAACAACAAAGATGGACATGACTTCTTTACTAGTATATTCATCACATCATAAGAATAACTAAGGTTCTAAGCATGTTCAAGCATATGGAAACAAAAATACGTGGAAACCAATAGCAAGAAGGAGGTATTTATCATTACCTCCACGGATGTTCCTTCGAGATCTCCTCTCATGTGGAAATGGTG
Source organism: Ottelia alismoides (assembly GCA_037367405.1). Lineage (NCBI taxonomy): Eukaryota > Viridiplantae > Streptophyta > Magnoliopsida > Alismatales > Hydrocharitaceae > Ottelia > Ottelia alismoides. Next base: position 318,343 of record JAZKJV010002675.1, read on the forward strand.
TTTTTGTCACCCTATTATAGCATGAATATGTGCACAACGGTGACCTCAGGCTTCTGTATGTGATGGCGATCGCGGATTTTTGATTGGAGCACCTTCTCCGATGTTGACGGTAGCCCTCCGATGATGAATCCGACCAATAGAGTGGTATTTTGATGAGGATAAGAAGTGGTGGTGTTTACATTTTAGAGATGGCAACCTATCATATCTTATTATAGAAGGAGGGTGAAAACGAATCCAAATTCAGATCGAGTGCGGATCCGATTTGAGTTTATATATGAATCTCGATCAATCAACTTAAAACATCAATATCTTGAGCTCGGAATCTCGGAATTTGATGTTCTTGATCTCGTTGGAAAGGTCTCGAGCCTATGAAATGAGGTAGTCATTTCTTCTCCCTCTCATTGGAACAAGGATTCTCTCTAATGCCTTGTTAACTCAAAGCATATTTTTGGTATTGATCAGTGTGTCTGTCAAGAGAAGTTGGAGTTGCCTGCACTTGTTTTCCTGGGAATACATCGATGTGTGCCTTTTTTGAGTATCTAATATACCTTCTATACCCAGACCTTTAGCATTTACAATGCAATGCCCTTTTTTGGTGCATGCCCGACTCTTGGTCCTAATAGCGGTGGTCCAAGTGGACACTTTGAAATGGTTGGGAGCGCTCGCCTTTGGTGGAAGCACTTTGATATTTGACTTTGTATGGAAAGAGATTTTCTTTGAACATTGATATTTATTTTCTTTGGTATTTGGCTATTTCCACTGCTTTTACCAAAAGTTGGCGCACACTGATCAACATTTTTATTTTTCTCAAACCCTGGCACTTAGGTCAATATTGAGAGATTAGCATAAGAACTAAGTTCTCATACTGGCTAAAATGTTGACACTCAGGTTTCATGAAGCCTTCAATCATTTTTTTACATCCTCGAGCATCATCAAATCAAGTCCAGACTCGAATTCCTCATCCCAAATCCTCAAGTGACATTTCAGCTCATCTCATCGAGACTGCAGTCGTGCATGTGAAGTGTTGATCATATTCTTAAGGTCGGAGATTAAGCATGTAATATAGCACGTAAATCTAGAAATCTAGAAAAATGTGGATGATTAAGTCTAAAACCCTAATGGCTAAGGATGGTTAAACTAAATCTCAAGACCTCAAAAACCGAGTATTCTCAAATATTTCTGTCCCTGTGTGAAGTGAAAATGTAGGGGATTTAATCCAACTCCTTCATCCAAGTTTATTTTTATTTTCTCACTTTTTTAAGAATTTTGCAATTTTTTATTCAGACTTTAAAAGGCATAATGACTGCCTAAACTCAAATGAGTAGTTGCATCCACTTTCAACCAGTATGGGTGTAAGTACGGGCCGTAAAACGGTATCTGTTGCTTGAGGGCGGGGCCTTACGCGATGTCCTCTAAACCATCCAATCTGCTAAGGGAGACCCTTACTGAAAAGTGGCTACTTATTTGTGTTTAGTAGTCATTTTGTCTTTTAAAGGATTTTTGGATTTTTCTCATTTTTATAGATTTTTTTAGGTTAGAACACAGGTTAGACTCACTTTCCTTTTGAATAATGTTTCAACACCAAGTCACATATAGATTTTTCAAATATTTTCAAACATTTTTTCAAAATAACTAAAAACCCATTTTTCAAATCATTTAAAAATATTTTTATTGAAAATAGTGTAACATAGTGTAGAAAATACTTAGAAACATTTTGTCCACCTAGTCTGATAGATTATACTTTAGCCAAAAAGTTTTAAATTTTTCAAAATTTTTCAAAATATAGCTAATGTACAAATAATTTATATATGATATATCCCCTATACTTAAACTTTGTTACGTACTCATAGCACTAAATGTTTCAAAGTTATAGATCCATTTAAGTAAAGCAAAATATATGGGAACTAAGGTGGGCTCCCCCTATACTTAGGTTAGGAGTAACCTAAATACTAAGGCAAGGAAAGATGAGTAAGAAAATCATGGAGATTCAGGTCCCCCTATACTTAGGTTGAGAGTTGCCTAAGTATAAAGATGGAGAATTGATAAACCATGTTTTGGGAGAGCAACACCCTTGTTTACGTAGAATGATTTTATTCGACATTTCCTTGTACACTAGAATGTTTTTAATCATCGATAAAAATGACAAGATAATCAACCAACACTTGTTGGTTTCATGTGTGAGTTAGTGAACCATAGGGTCTTGCACGTTTTGATTGAGCCTTGATTTCTTCGAAACCATCCCCTAGACCTTAAGTACTCCATTCATCGCTAAAGATTTATCCGCTCATATGTATATCCACCCGACTTCTTCGTTCACCTCAGTTCTTTAGATTGACTTGCAATTATCAGTCCCAATTTATTTTGCTGAAGGTTATCACTCGATTAAAGTGAGCACATAAACCAAGAAATCATTGTCTACAGCTCATTCCCATTTTACATTAACCTAGGTGATCAAGCTAGGAGGGGAAGTCGAGAAAAGCCATGCATTCGATAAAAACCATGATTTAAGCTAAGCGAGAAAACATGTAGTGCCTTAGCAAAAGCGTGAAAACTCGGACTGAATTAAAAACCAAAATCATATGTATGCAAGTCGATGAAAAACTGCACCAAACATGCTTCTATTAGCGAGGAAGAACATCTTTTAATTTGGCTAAGTGAGGCGATATTATGTGCGTCTTGAATTAAAGTATGTCCTACCTAGGATCAAACATGAAAGAATAAAAAGTGAGACAAGATCCAAGAGTTGTGTGCCTGATCCTAGGTCGACACTCAAGTGGGGCGATCCCCACACAACCACATATAATTCGTTCTTTTACAAGCGCGAGTCTTCGAATAAAGACCGCTACAAAGATGATTATTACAATTACAAGAAATAAAAATGCAAGACAATTACTTTTCTTTTTTTCTTTTTTTTCTCAATTTTATCCAAGATTTCTTCTGTGGCTCCTTACAGCGGGGAAGCACCTGCTCCTCGCCTCCTTGAACATCAAGGGATCTGCCACAAAAGCAAATGTTAGATATAATCGAAAAGAATTTTTAATGATGCAAGACAACATGAACAAATTGACCTATGTATAGAAAACACTTAATTAATAAGAAATCCAAATAAGACAAAAGGTGAGTCGTGTCTTCGGTAACGGCGCCATTTGACGGACCGCAAATTATGCCCCTTAATAATGTTAAATTAACCATTCTCATTGTAGTTGGCCGAATTGGATTCATCAAAAGACCGCTTTGATTTAAAATCTTCAATAAAAATAAAGCGGTCAAATTTATATTTTACTTGGGCAAGCCCAAGGTCGAACTCAGGGACACGAGCCTCTCTCATAATATTTAGACTCTAATTATTTAGGTTAAGTGTTGGATTAATGAATCGAAGGTCAATGAGGAAATGACAAATACGATAAGTAAACATGAATATATGCATTTTTATTGGATTTTTATTATGCAAAGGGATGCGAAGAAATGCACTGATGATATGCCTTAGTAGTTAGAATAATTGAGCAATAGGATGTCCTCGAGTTCATAATCGAATCATAAAACCAATTTCATCAATGTAATGATATAAGGCATAAATAGTCATTCGACAAAAAAACTATGTTAATGACTTAAATCATCACAAATCAGAGTGTATAATCAGAAGTCTAACTACACCATTAAGAGGACAATGAAACTAGCTTCGCAACGCAACTGAAATCGACTGAAACAGAGCTCGGATGCTCAAGATATTCACAAATGAAATCAAGGGCATAATACAATAAAACATAAAAGATAACTAGCGAGGCATAGGAAGGACTAAAAGGTCCCTGGGAAGGACTAAAATGTAAATAAAATAAACGTGAGGCCTACCCTGTAAATTACCCACACACGCGGGGACATATTTGCAATTATTAAAACCTGTAGGTTATGAGTGCAAAATACCTCAGGCGCATGTGGTCTGCACGTGTTGTCTGGACCTATTTGCAATTCGGAGAAATCGACAGGGCCTGTATGCAATTCTCTCAGCCATCACGTGCCTGGGACATGTGAGGCCAGGCTCGGGTGGCGTTGGAGGCTCGGTTGTTGCTTCGGCTAGCGGCTTAGGCTCAGGTGCAAGTTTGGCTGGCTCAGGAGAGGGACGGGTGCTCCGAGCCTGAAGGGTCGGGGAAGAGGCTCGGAGCGGCTATCGTGGACACCTGTGGGCCATTCGATCAAGATGATCGAACGACATCTGTAGCTCCTACAGGAGGACGACGTGGCTCGATGATAGCCATTTGATCTTCATCATCTGATGGCACTTGTGTCCTGAGTTCATTGACTCCACCACCTCCTGTGGTGGAGTTAGTAGTGCTCCGACGAAGCTCGTCTAGCTCTGCCTCCATCTTCCGCCTGATAGGTTCATCTGTGGAGGTCGTTGACGATGCAACAGCCATCGTTAATGCTCGGAGAGGACGCCAGAGCTTATGAAGAAGGCCATCGGACCTCATATGCTGGAGACGAGGTTTGCGAAGTCAACTCCGATGGAGCTCCGACAATTGAAGGGCATTATGTTAGCAATGTGAGCCTCGGGCGAACCATTCCTACAATAATTGTTATTGTAATAAGTAAATTATCAATAAAAGTTATTGATTATTTTTCACTCCATTTTTGAGATTGAATGAATGAATGCACTATAGGGTCCCTCTGTACAATAAGGGTTATGTACCATGGACAACTTGATAATCATACAGCTGTTGATTCATTGAGTGAATCATAGAGGTTGATGCTTGGATGAATATCTAAGGAGTTAGATAGAGGACTCATCAAGCATCATCAAATGATTGTTAAGTGATGATCTTCAGCCTAAGTAGGAGATGACAATCTTATCTCAAATGGTTGATATCTGACTGACCTCTTGATGTAGGTCCTTTGCAAGGGAATAGTGATTCGGAGGTGTCAGGTTAGTTGAGTCAATGGGTTGACTTAACGAGATCGAGATAACCAAAGACCTATGTTGAATATTGTCACAACATAGGCATGCATCCTCTGACCGGAGACAGATGTGTTGTTGTATGTCTAAGTGTGTACATTTGGCAGACCAATAGGTTGATGGCATAACTAAGGTTTATACACCAGCGAGCAGGTGTGCATGCAAGGACATATGAGTAATACGATCTCTCAAAGGGATCATATAGGTTTACTTGTGAACCGGGAGACATGAGCTCACTCATGAGGTATTGGGACTGATCAGATTCCATACATGGTCGTCATGCTTTGGAAGCATGACATGAATTTGAAGGTAAGATGTATGCTTTGTGAAAGCATATGATTCGTACCAAATCCCAGTGACCAAGATTGAGAAACTTGATGATCAAACCCTGAAGATGACAGTGTAAAAGTGATCTTTATCTTCAGAATGATCACAGGTCTTCCAGTATGCAGGATGTACAGGTATTGGGAATACCTGAGGGTGATGTGATCATAAACGATTGTATAACCATGACGCTTCCATTCCGAGGCAGTGATGAAACAGGTTTGGATTTTAGTGACTCCTCTCATTAGAGAAGTAACCTGATCTTAGTCCATGAACTGGACATTGATCTGAATGAGATTCAGATGCAATGAGAAGATTAGGTCTACGGTCTTGATTTGATCAAGCATCAGTGGGAGGTCCATGGGATTTGGATTTGAGATATGATCTCAACATCCAAGTCACTATACGTGGAACAATACAATCGCCCTGTCCTTATCTCCAAGTATCTGCGGAGAAATCGCATTATTCTTGAAGGGTTCGAGAATAATTCCATAAGATCTAAGCAATGAATAAATAATGATTAAATGTGATTTAATCATCTTGATGTGTGAAGAAATTATCCAATATAATTAAATGTGATTTAATTATTATGGATGAGAATAATGTGGATAGAAATATCCAATTATTCATAATATATTATAAATGTGATTTATACTGTATTAAAGAGAGATAATTATAATTTATATTTATTGATTAATTATTATGTGTATTGGATACACATTGTGTAATTAATTGACAATGTAAATTATATGTTGTTTTGGGTTGTGAATATGATTCACAATTTTCCAATGTCAATATTGCAATATTCTCAAATATATTTGTGAATTATTTTTGATGAATAAATTCCAACAAAAGTTGTTGGAAATAAATAATGGATAAAATCAAGGATACATGCAATCTCATGGAAATCCATGAGATTGCCCTACTTGGAAACAAGGTGGGCGGCACCCAATTCCTATATGGAATGGGTGGCTGTCCCCTCTTGATTACACATGGGAGATTTGACCTCCATGTATATTCTCTCCTTATTTGTTGATATAATTTAGGATTGATTTATATTTGATTTTGTCAAATATATTTTAATCTAAATTAGATCATAATTTATTGGTTTTACCAACAACAATCTTGACCATTGGATTGACATAAATCAATCTCATCCATTGATTTTATATGTCCCATGGATTGAGATCCATGGATCCCAAAACCCTATAAATAGAGAGGCATACCTTGCTCTCTTGTACATGCAATATTGAAGCTCTCTCTCTCTCTCTCTCTCTCTCTCTCTCTCTTTCTTCATACATGATAGCCCTCTCTCCCTCTATTTGGTCGTCGACCATCAAACCCTAGAGGAGAGGTTCTCGTTGACGCTTTCGCCACCGTGCCGCCGCTTCGACGTTCTTCGGTTTTCCGTCTTCTTGGAGTGCTACACTCGCGAAGGAGACATTAGATATCGTACGACAAGATCAGGAGCAACCGTGCTTGGATCAACTTCTTGGATTGCGAGGACTACGCGGTTCATCCCCGCGCTCGCAAGCAGTCTCACCGACGATCGGACTTGAGGCAGGGGGTCTTTTTCTTTAGAGACTCGATCAACCACGCTTCAAGAGGTATTCTTTTATACTTGTTGTGGTTATAGATGAAACGATCCGAGAATCGTTCTTGGATCATGTGGTTTCATCGAATGAAAATTTTTTAAATTCCGCTGCACAGAACAACTAGTACGACTAGTCGTTCTTCCTCGTATTCGATTCGACGATCACGCTTCTATGATGCGGTTGAGGATAAATCCATATCCTTCAAGTGGTATCAGAGCTTAGGTCAACGGTTTCGAATATGGTCCGCAAACCGAGGACGACTTGGGTTCGTTAAGGTCGCGAAAGTTTTTATCGCATTTGATTTCGCAGATCTGTTTAGTAAATAATTTAGGTCATGTTTAAAATGTTTAAGTACGAATTATTTACTTGGATTTTGTTCCCCATTAAATAAGGAAACCATAGGATCTGAGTTTGCGTAAATCGGATTTCGTATGCTCGAGATATGGTTGTTTTAATGTTCGTGTATGCACTGTTGCGGGAACTGCAGATCTTAACATGATTAAAGAGTTAATTACTGTTTAGATCCGCCTCTAAATGCATGAAACATCACTGTTATGTCCTAAATCAAGTTAACAATCTTTGAAAATTGAGTTTGTCTAATTTGGATTTAAATTGATTGAGATATGTTAATTTTAGTGAGTAGGGGGTCACTACTAAAATTGCAGTCCTAATCTAGAACCAAGTGATTGTCAATTAATGAGATTAATTGTTAATTTCATGAAATAATCATGAAAAATATTTTTGAAATATTGGAAGATGATTATTAACTTAATTAACTTGGCCTCAATCAATTAATTGATTAGATTCGATCTAAATCTTAATTGGAAACACAATCATCAAACTTGATGCTTGAATAGGATTGGGAATTTATGTAGCAAATTTCCTTATAATCAAAAATGTTTTGATTATTACTATATGGTATAATTTCGGTTTAAAAAGCGATGATCATCTCAAGTACAAATTGATATATCTGGCATTATGCTTTCCCGAGGTGGATATGGTGTCTAGTCGGAGAGCATTGGGGTTGCGGGTTGCAACGTATGTGGTCCATCCCACTCTCGTCGGTACTGGCCATGACAGTGGGTAGGGACTGTATAATGCCGGAGAAAATCAAGGTGTATTTTCTAATTATTAAAATTCGAATTAATACGTATTTTGAGATAAAACCATATAAATATTCAAGTAAAAATCATCAAGTTTGTTGATTGAATTGGATTGATAATTAATTTAATATGATTAAATTTATTATGTCCAATTTAGGAACTCTATTATGAATAGAGTTGTCATTTCCCTTGGAAGAATTAATTATATGAATATGATTCATAGTAATTGATTAAAATTTGAATATGAGATGGAGGATCACATAAGTGACATCCATGGTCTCCCGTCAAGGCGAAGGGTTCCGTCGCCAGGGATTACATGTGGGAGACGTCTGTCCGAAGTGACAGCTCCTGTATGCAAGCACATCTGGATCGGGCTCTTTGCTTCTCGAAAGAGTAAGGCCGTATGCGTAGTGACCCCAATATCGGATCCTCATATTATTGGGGCGATATTGGATTACGCATAGCGAGTACTATTCCTGTTGACGGTTGGATCAATTAACAACGGGTCAACATCACCTTAGGGGTGGTGGGCTTGGGTGTTAAAGACCGAATTGGGAAATGCAAGTTGGACTTGCAAGGCGGAATGTGTTCCCGCTTCTCTTTGTTGGAGTCGCAGATTCTCATATTATTGGGATGTTACAAAGATAAAGAGGAGATCCCAATTCTTGCTACAGATATAGCGGTAAGTATATCTCCTACTTTGAAAGTGATTAAGGTAATGGACTTTCAAAGTCGAAAATGCAAGAATAATTTGATTTAAAATACCTTAATCAAATATCATAAATTTGAATATACGTTTACATATTCTAATATAGTGCATTCTTAATTTCAGAAAATGAAGTCCTTGAACCCACTTAGTATGCTTCTTGAGGTCAACCAATTGACCGATCCAAATTACTCGGATTGGATCCGTAATTTGGAGCTTGTTCTCTCTGCAGAGCGCATAAGTTATGTGCTCTCCGAGGATAAGCATGAGAACCCTAAATCCAAGGAAGAAAAAGCATATAATGACAAGTATGATGAAGATCATGTCTTGGCTAGATGCTATATTCTAGGTTCTCTCTCCAATGTTCTGCAGAAGCAACATGTGGAGATGAGCACTTGTTAGGAGAGAATGCAGAATCTTAAAGATATGTTTGGTGACATTAACCGCACCCAGCGGTACAATGTTATGAAAGAACTCATTCGCTGCAAGATGCAGGAAGGGACTTTGGTCCGTGAACATGTACTCAAAATGTTTGGGTACTTGTCGGAGCTGGAGACTCTTGGGGCAACCATGGATGCAGATATGCAAGCTGACTTCATTCTGATGTTGTTGCCCAAGTCTTTCAATAACTTTGTAGTGTCATTCCACATGAACAAGCTGGAATTGACAAGCGTTGGTTTTCTTGTCGCATTAAAGTCTGCAGAAGACGTAATGAAGAAGGATGGTCCCACTAGAAGTGCAATGGTTGCACAGGTCAGAGGGAAGCGCGGTCGGAAGCAAGGTTCTCGGAAGGGCCTGGCCCAGAAGAGAAAGAAGAAGGGACAAGGTGTTGGCTCTTCTTCCAATGCATCCACTCTAATGGCGTCGAAGAAAACCGACGTCTGTCACCACTGCAAAAAGCCGGGACGCTGGAGGCGTAACTGCCCGGAATACCTGAAGTCGTCAGACAAAGGTAAAGCCCCAGCAAGTATGAAATCTACTTTCATCATTGAAACTAGCTTTCTCGTTGGACAAGAAGGAAGTTGGGTTGTAGATTCTGGTGCTTCTGTTCATGTATGCAATTTGTTGCATTTGTTTTAGGAAATTAGAAATCTTGAGGAAGAGGAGATAGTCATCCAGATGGGATCTGATGCAAGTGTTGCAGCAGTAGCTATCAGGACTTGTCGACTATCATTATCTAGTGGTAGAGTCCTTATACTTAAAGAGTGTCTTTATGTACCCGAAGTCAGAAGAAACTTGATATCTGTATCTAAGCTTGTTAAAAGCGGATATTCATTCCTTTTCTATGATAAATTAGTCATAAATCTTTATGATAAATATATAGCGGATGGTATTTTGACTTCTGGTGGACTCTATGAGTTGTGAGAGGTGATGGAGTGTGTGAGAGTGTAATAAAAAGAAAGAAATCAAAAGAATATGCATATGGAGATCTAGGGAACTTACCTGGGTGACGGCGAAGGACTTTTCTGTGCGCGAGCTCCTGGGAGGGGCCCTGGTCATCGGTGGACCTCCACGGTGACTAGAAGCAGCTTGACGGAGGTGGAGCTCTGCGGGGCTAAGCCTACCATGGCTTAGGGTCTCACCGGAGGCTCCGCCTTTGTCGCTCCTTCAATCTGACCTCCCCCTATCACGGGGAGGCAGAGATGGGATGGGCGGAGCCCCACGTACAAGTGGGCATTGGTGAAGTATGACATAAGAGGAGTATTTGAAGGTGGAGCTTGGGTGTTGTGATGGTGGAAGTCATGGGTTTGAACGGGGAACGTGGGGCGAAGGAGATGGAAACATGGAGCGATTAGGTGGCCGTGAGGACGATGGAAGAATGGGCTAAGTCGTGGGGTTGGTGGCGAGTGGAGAAGATGGTGGAAGAGGTGATGGAAATGGAAAGGGGCAGGTGGCTGCGCGAGGTGGCAATCGTGGGAAAGAGGGGATTCATAGGTAGACGAAGGGGTCTCTTCCGTTGGATCATGTGATCCAACGGTTGAGAAAGGGGCGATTACGAGCGGTTGTGATTAGAGCAGGGATGGCGAGATCAAGCGCTAGGAAAGTGATGAATACCCATTCATCACTCTTTATTCTTATATTTTAGCTACAAAAACCTTTGCAAATGCATGTAGATATATGTAAATATAAATAATTACCAAAAGCATGCATTGTGTAAAAACCTATAATTAGCATGTTTTTGTGCAAAAATAAAAGAATAAAGATTAAAAAGAAAAAGAGGGAAATATTTAGAATAAATATTGAGCAACCTAACCCAAGGGAGGGCTCAGCATGGGCCTGACCGCATAAAAGCCAAAGTAGAGGGAGATAGGGGCTCATGTGTAAATAAATAAAACTATATTTTCTTCACCCAAAAATATGCTTGTAGATACTTGTAAATATTTATAAAAATATAAAAACAAAATAAAAAGTTAAAAATCAAAAAGATAAAAAATACTCCCCTTCATCATGTACATAAACCATGCCTATATATTTATTTAACCTTGTAAATAAATAAAGTCATTTTCCAAACTTTTTGTAAATATTCTATGCTATATATTGTGAATAAATAAAATAAAAAGAATCAAAATCAAAACAAAATAAAAATAGAAAAATCAAAAATACAAAAATACATTGTACATATACTATGTATATAGATGTACATATCTATTTATTTTACCTATGTATAAAAATAATAAAAATAAAATAAAAACACCCTTTTTATCTTGTAGTTTTTTAAGTGTGATTTTCAAGCAAATCTAGCAAGGATTACGCGGCCTAGAGGGAAGTCGGCTCAGAGCCGGATGCGTCTTCCCTGTCTATCCTGTCGTCTAAGATACCGCCGCTCCTTCCTTTCTTCGCTCCTATCCCAAGCCGATGGACTCAGTGACCACGCCCCTATCTACCTGCAAGCAGGCGGAGGCTGACAAGGCCGGAACTTCGCCCCGGAGGGTTACTGGCAACTTGTCGCGAAGTACCGCAATTTCGCCCCTATCTACCTGAGACAGGCGGAGGCTACTTGGTACTAGTCAAAGAATCTGAAAATATTCGGCTCGTGATATTTGCTAGGATCAGTTAGAACGTGATATGGAAGACGGGGATTTGGGCTCTACCTTAGGGTGTTCACACACACTCAGGTACCCTCACTCAGCCTGAAAACAAGGTCGGGGATTAGTCTCCCGCAAACAATTTTTAGCTTTTATTCCCTTTTTATGGTCAATACTGTTAGCAGTCCCGGTTTTAAAGTTAGGTTATCACTGTAATTAATCACCACAAAGCACGCCTATCGTACAGTCCCAATTTCCTTTTTAAGTTAAATGAGAAAATCAGATGGGAGGAAATCGAGAAAAGCCGATGCAAGGTTGAAATCAATGATGCGTATGCTAAGTAAAGAGTACTTACAGTGATCCCTTCGCTTGTTGATGCAGGATGCTATACAGAATTGAAAACTTTACTCTACATGCAAATGCAAGAGATGCAAGCCGCTCCTAGACAGGCAGTTTTATTAGCGTGAAGAACAGTTTAATTTGAACTAAGTCCTGCGGTCTAGGTGCGTCTATTAAGTGTGTTGTGTGGTCCTATTGATTACGAGCACAAACAAGTCCTAAAGTGGCTCGAGGAGCCGCTAGTGCAAGCTAAATTACCAATCACCCACACAGCACACGGGACACGGTTTTCCACTATATTTACACGCGCGAGATCCCAAACGGGAACCGCTGGAAATAATGCAAAGGAGAAAAATAAAAAGTACAATGCCTCTCTTTCGCTCAACACACTTTAAATGCTAAGTCCTTGAAGCGTCGCCGACTCCTCGCGGTCCTCGCACAAAAAATGAAATAGAGGTCAGAGAGTGACACAAAAATGAAGCAAAAAGAAAACAAATAAGAGAAATAATTACAAGAAAAACCGGGGGTCAGACTACCCGGGGATTAGAAATCAAACACTTCAAAAATATGCTACAAATTAACCTAAGCCGTGCCTCCCCGGCAACGGCGCCATTTTGATGCGCGCTCCCGCACCCTTAGTTAATTCGGGCAAATTAATGGTCCAAATTAATTTTAAGTGTTCGTTGCAGTCGGATACGAGAGGTTGATCAAAAACCACTTAAGACAGATTTTGGTCAATTTTAAGCAGTGATATTTTTTTTACTTGGTGGAGTCCAAGGTCGATCTCAGGGAGGCAACTGTCTCCTTAGGTGGATTACAGCAATTTTCAAGTGTTGATATTCGAGGGACAAATTTTTTTTTTGGTCTTTTTATTTCTTATGCAGACATATGCAGCCAAATCTTAGCCAATTTAACTTTAAATTTAATTGATGTATCAAACGAAGTCCAAAAATAATGAAAATTGGCCAGATGGTTATTTATGATGAAAATGACCTACACTAATTTTTTTGGAATTTTTCGACTCAAAATAAATTTTCTGTGAATTAAACAAACAGACAGAGTGATTTTCAGTGTTTAATTTTTAATAAATATCAAATCACAATTTTTCCAAGAACTAAAATTATCCTAGGAAGGTCTAATGATTAGGGACCTAGGAAAATTAACAGAACTAAAATCCACTGTGAAATGAATTAATTAAAATTAATTAAAGAAAATCACTAAACTATTTATTTAGGCCTCGTTATGCGTGCAAATGATATGAAATTTTTATGGAGTGTTGAAAATAATGTCCTTAAGCTACTGTGAATTTTTGGTGATTTTTGAAGGCACTGATAATTAATTAAAAATCAAAAGGCATCACTGGGCAAAATATGTCACAAATGAACCAATTAATTCATTGATAATTCAATTAAGCCAACAAAAATCAGACACGTGTACAAACAGGTAGAGGACAAAATTCTCAACAACTTGCAATTTTTAGAATTTCAAAATGGTGAAAAATGCATGCTATGGACACGTGCAAACACAAGGGTGTAAATGCAATACTGGAAATTAAAAATTCAATAAGTAAATATGCTGACAGGGACTAAAATGCAATTACCAATAATATGCAGGACTTCTATGCAATTTCTCCACGAAACACGTGCTCCTCACGTGATGTCTGCTTCACAGGGGCCTCTTCGCAAATATGGAAAGCTCCAGGGGCGTCGATGCAAATAACCCAGGCCGCACGTGCTCCTCACGTGGGGCGGCCTAGGTTCGGGGGGGCGTCGGAGGCTCGGAAGGAGGCTCGGGCCTTCTGGAGGTTCGGCCCAGCCTCGGTGCAGCTTCGGTTCACCCGAGCCTAGGCTTGGATGCCGAGGCTCGGATAGGGCGACGTGGCGGCCTGAAGGCCCTTGGATCAAGATGGATCCAAGGGATGTCGATGAAGACGCGTGGCGGCTGGTGAGGCGTCCGATCCGAGGCGTGATCAACGGTCGAAGACGGGTGCGGCGAAGGGACGCGTGGCGGGGCGAGGGCCGTTTGATCAGACGATCGAACGGTTGCTGCTGCGTCGTCTCGACGGGTCCTCCGCCACCTGCGGAGGAGAAGGCTGAACTCCGGTGGAACTGGGCTTGCTCCGCCTCGGTCACCAGGCGTCGGTGAGGAGCTTCTTCAGCTCCCACGTAGCTCAGAAGAAGCGGGAGTGTACGGCGAGCTCTCCGGTGGCCTTAAGATCCCTGGGGATGTGCTGGAGCTCTGCGGCGATGAAGCTCGAAGGGAGCTCCGGCGAGGCTCCGGCCAATGAAGGATTGAGGACCTGCGAAGGGTTAGATGGATAGCCGAGGCGTGCAGGTGTTCGTGGAGGAAAGTGGAGTGCTCGGCGAGGCCTACGGGGAAGTGAGGTGGCCCGGCGAACGAGCTCCTGCCACGCGGCGGAGCTGTTGGTCGGAGGAGAGTGAAACTTGTCGTCGGAGAGCGTGGAAGATACTGCGAAGATCGGAGCTTCGACGCGAAGCTCGGCGAGTTGATTGGAAGGCGCGAAGATGGTCGTGGACGGCGAATAAAATCGGAGAAAGAGAACAAGAAAATAAAGACGAAGATCAGAGGAGATGAAGGAGGTTACCTGGGAATTGGAGCTCGGATTTGAGTTCCAGGGTCGTCGCTCGAGGGATCGGTAAGGTCCCGAGCTCGTGCAGCTGCTTGAAGGAGTGGCTGCGACACGGCGGTGGGCCGAGGATCTCGCCGGAGTTGGATCGCTGTCGTCGCTCGACAAATCAGCCGATTGCTGTCACCAATAGGAGGCTTGGAGCTCGAGGGATCTCTCTGGAGTGGCGGATAGAGATGAAGGTCGCTGGTGATGGCGTATTTATAAGGTGGAGTTGATGGGTTAGCTGGTGGATTGGTGAAGTTGGTGGTCGTCGTGGGGCGAATATGGTGGAGGTGGTGGCGATTGAGGGTGCTGGCGAGGGAGAGGGACGAGTGGGGAGCGTCGTGGCGAGGTCAGCGGCCGGAGAAGATGGCTGACGTGTGCCCAGAAAAGGAAAGGGGGCGCCCCTCCCGCAAGGCAAGGAACGTGGGGGAGAGGGGCGCCTGGAGGTAGGAGACGAAGTCTTGGCCGTTGGATCTTGTGATCCAACGGCCCAGATCCAATCACTAAGGAGCGGGCGAGATCAGATCGAGGGGAGGCGATCTGAGGGTCGTGGAGCCACCACGTGGCGTGATGTGAGCGAAGCGTGTGCGAGCGGTGTGGATGAAATTAGGGTTTAGATCGGAGGGTCGGAATGCAAGGTGGAATGAGAGGTTGCGATGGACAGCGGCGTGCGTCATCCAAGGGCGTGGCGTGCGACGCGTGGCGCGCTGAGGGCGAGGGGGGGGCGTGCGGTGTAGATGAAGAGCGGAAGATGATCAATGGCTGTGGATAAGGAGCGGCGTGGGAAGATGGGGGCCGTTGGATCTGAAGCGAGATCCAACGGCGGAGGGCGCGGGCGGATCAGACAAAGGGCAGCGGGCCGCGTGGCGCAATCAAAGGGCGCCACGTGGCCTGCTGTGAATGGCTGGAGGAAGAAATATGTGTAGAGAGAAGAGGAGGCCGAATTTGGAAATACTCAAAACATGAAAGTTGTAGTTCTTGATGAGATCTACAAGTTTCATGTTGACCAAAGACGGAGATAAGGTCAAATATGGTACATAAATACAAAGATACATAAATATACATATGTAGTATACAACATGACCCAAAAACCTAAGTTTCTCATACAAGCTCCAATTTCAATGAAATTAGTCTCATTTTGAAGGTCTTTTGATATGTAATATTCTAAGAGTGAGTAGACCTAAGTAGGGTTTGTATGCGGGCTTTATGTGTGTTTTAATGTACAGGGGTTCTCAGGATACTTGGGCTATTTTACAAGGGTGATTCCTCCCTGTTTTATTAATGAATATATACATAGTATAGAGAAGAAGTTATTTTGATGAAGATGTCTTTTACAGGGGATTTTTGGCTTCTTATTTAAATGCAGATGAGCTGCTATAATGCATGGATTATGGATGCATGCATGAGTGTTATTTATGCAAGATAAAAGGAAATATGCCTCTATTTTCTCGGGAACAAGGCTCTATTTTTGACTTTTGATGTGATGAATCACAGATTCATCAACCCCCTATACTTAAACCTTGCTCGTCCCCGAGCAACTAAATGAAATGCAAGAGTGAAATGATTTTGGGTTCCATGCCAAGGTCATGAACAAAAGTTGAAAATGGAGCCTGACTCGACCTTTGGATTAATTGTGTGGCGGAACCTTATTGGGACCTGAACTTAAGACCTAACAGACTTCAAGTTCCACAAGTCTTCTATTCAAGACGCCTTAATAGTCAGGTCAGAATAATTCCTCAAACGCAAATTTCTGATGACTATGATTCTTACTTGTACTGTGTAAGTGAGATATAGCTCTCCATATCAGAAATGACTCGGAACCAGCCTCCTCTAACAAGGTAACTCAATAACCTGGTCCAGTAACTCTTTCCTCGAGGAGCGGGGTATTCCCTTCTAAGTTCAAGTGCGACCAACTCAAGAGGAGGGGGTAGAGAAAAGAATGGACGGTGGCCAGTGTAGCCACCTATCCCGGGATGCCTGACCAGTGTAGCCAAGTCATCCAGCTGCATTTTCCTTGCTAATATACATACTCCGACAGGTATTATTCTTTTTCTTGGACCTGTCTGATTTTTTTTTTCTTTTTTTTTTTTTTTGGAACTATATTCAAGGTGCAGCATATACATCAGGAGTTTTTCCTCTTGAGCCAGTAGACTATCCCTCTTTTGAAGCATTATTGCAACCCACAGCATCCCGTCCTTAGCCTTCATCACCACTAGACCAAGTTGAGACGCACTTCCTTCACTAGAAGAAGAAGAGAGGTTCCGCCTAGAAGTACTACCCTCATATGCTACCCCAAGCCAAAGGAAACTACTTCCTCAACACCTCATCAATGAAGAGCTATGTGCATTGTGCTTGTCCAAGTTAGGTCATTATCTAAAAGAATCCTGCGTATGCACGAGATATTCTACTTAGACTAATTAAGATGACATGTGAACATAGATTTGTGGACTCCAAGAATTAAGTCACTTGACCTGAGAAATCTTAACTCCAATCCCTATAAGGTTCCTCTGAAATTAGGTGGATTAAGGTCAAATCAAGTCCATCCTCAATATCTACTCATGACTTGGTTCAGAACCCACTAGCTTTTCACTTTGCATATGCAAAGATATGCAGATGAGATGAGATGTCATGCTATGAAGATGCAAGATTCTTTATGCAGAGATGATGTGCAAGAGTAAATAAGAAGCCTTTTTGTTTTATTTTTCTGGTATACAACAAATTTTTTTTTACAACAAATTTTTACAAAAGTATGTTTTACAAGAATTTTAAGTATTATACACATATTATACAAGTATACAAAAAGTTTTTTTTTCTTCTCTTTTTTTTTTTTTCGATTGTTACCCACCCACAATTATTGTAATATATACAAAAATGCGCGAAAATACGCGAAAGTACGAGCTATGGGTAAAGTATATATGTAATATATACACGCCCCCCTATACTTAGCGTGTGCTATGTCCTCAGAGCAAGAAAGCGACTAAAAAGACATAGCTCGGGCTAAGCGTAGGAGAGCTAAAATAACAGAAGTATAGAAGTCGTCTCGCCCCCCTATACTTAGGCTCTGGCAGCCTAAGTGTAGAAGAAGATCAGAAATGGGGCGGACGAGGTTAAGAGGAGAAATGGAGGAGTATCAGTGCGGGCATCGGTCCCCCCTATACTTAGGCTCAGGTCAGCCTAAGTATCGGTAGGAAATGAGTATAAGGACCAATGTGATCTGGAGAATGTACAGTGAATCGACTCGGGTGACCCCTTCCCCCTATACTTAGGATCTGGTCATCCTAAGTACAGTCCGAGATAATGATTCGATGATGTGGGGACGGGTTACTAGAATCGTGAAGGTAAGGATAGGATATACAGGAAGAATGATATATATACAGCTGAGTCGGTCTGAATCTTTTGAAGATGCCGCTGATGGCTGGAGTTCATTGCTGCAAGGTCTCATACGCGGCTCGAGATGTATCTGCTGTATCTGTCTCGCATATGAATACAATCTCCTCCACATGGACTAACTGTTCATTGGATTCGACGAAGTGCTTCAACAGTTGCCCATTTACTAGGAATGTTGGTGTGTCATCTGCGAGATCTGAGATCTCGACACATCCACTATCATGCACCGTTCGGACAACGAATGGTCCCGTCCACTTAGACTTTAGTTTGCCTTGGAAAGTCTTCAGCCTGGCATTGAACAACCATACCTTCTGTCCAGGAACAAAGGTCTTTCGTCTGATATATCTATCGTGCCAACGCTTTACCTTGTCCTTGTACACCACACTGTTGTCGTATGCTCGGTTTCTGACTTCCACAAGCTCATTCAGATCCATGTCTCTTTGTTTCTGGCCTAGGTGTGTGTTCCAGTTGACTTTCTTTATTGCCCATTCTGATTTGTGCACTAACTCTGCGGGCAAATGGCACGGCTTTCCGAATACCATTCGGAATGGGGAGGTGCCTAACGGAGTCTTGTAAGCCGTCCTATACGCCCAGAGGACTTGATCCAAGATCTGAGACCAGTCCTTCCTGTCTGGGCGGACGAGCTTTTGCAATATGGTTTTCACCTCCCTATTCGACACCTCAGCCATACCATTGGTTTGTGGGTGGTAAGGACTAGCGACACGGTGTTCGATGCCGTAGTCCTTCAGGAGTTTCTTCACCTCCCGATTCACAAAGTGGCTACCCCCATCTGATATCATCATTTTGGGGATCCCGAACCTAGAGATTATGTGCTCTCTGATAAATTTACAGACAGTCTTGCTGTCTGCGGCTCGGGTCGGGATAGCCTCCACCCATCTGGACAGATAGTCAACCGCAAGAAGGATGTATTCAAACCCGTGGCTGACAGGGAATGGGCCCATGAAATCGATGCCCCAGGCGTCAAAGACATCACAAATGATGACCGGCTGCATTGGCATCTCATCCTTGGAACCAACGGTTCCTCCCATTCTCTGGCAAACTGGGCACGACTTCGCGAAGGCGGTGGCATCGCGAAACAGAGTCGGCCAGTAAAAGCCACATTGAAGTACCTTCCATGCGGTCCTCTTCCCGGAGTGGTGTCCTCCTGCCTCTAGGCTATGGCATAAAGAAATGACACTCTGGTATTCCTCCTGAGGAATACAACGTCTCCAGACACAATCCGGTCCTTCAAAGAAAAGGATCGGATCCTCCCAATGGTAGTGTCTAGCGTCCGACTTTAGTCGGTCAATTTGGCTCTTGGGCCAATCCTCGGGAACTTTCTTGGAGACAAGATAGTTCACGATATTGGCATACCATGGGAGTGAGTCGATAACAAAAATCGACTCGTCGGGGAAGGAGCCTCGAATTGGGGAAATCTCGGAAGTATTAAGATCTTCGAGACGAGAGAGATGATCGGCTACTACGTTCTTCTTTCCAGGTTTATCATGGATGTCCAAATCAAACTCCTGGAGAAGTAAAATCCAACGAAGAAGACGCGCCTTCGCGTCCTTCTTCTCCATCAAATATCGTAGTGCCGTATGGTCTGTGAACACAGTTACCTTGGATCCGATTAAATGAGATCTGAATTTGTCCAAGGCAAACACTACCGCAAGCATTTCCTTTTCGGTAACTGTATAGTTACGCTGAGCAGCATCAAGCACTTTGCTTGCGTAGTGAATTGAAAACGGGACGCCATCTCTTCTTTGTCCCAATACAGCCCCAACAGCATAATCTGAGGCGTCCGTCATGATCTCGAAAGGAAGAGACCAATCTGGGGCTTGTAAGATGGGTGCGTCCATGATCATTCCTTGTAACCGCTTAAAGGCCTCAAGACACTTGTGATCGACAATAAACTCCGCGTCTTTGCCTAAAAGCTCAGTTAGCGGTCGGGCAATCTTAGAAAAATCCTTTATAAATCTCCGATAAAATCCGACATGCCCGAGGAACGACCGCAACTGCCGTACGTTGGTTGGTGGCTGGAGTCGTCTGATCACGTCCACCTTGGCAGGGTCAACCTCCATTCCTCTCTTGGAGATGACATGCCCCAACACTATGCCCTCCGTCACCATAAAGTGACTTTTCTCCCAGGAGAGCACCAGATTGACCTCACAACATCTTTTGAGGACTCGGTCCAGATTCCTAAGGCAGGAATCAAAAGAGTCGCCGTGGACCGAGAAGTCATCCATGAAGACTTCCAGGAATTCGCCGACCATTTCGGCGAATACAGCAATCATGCACCTTTGAAAAGTACCTGGAGCATTGCATAGCCCAAAAGGCATGCGCCTGAAAGCATAGGTACCAAAGGGGCATGTGAACGTGGTCTTTTCCTGGTCCTCTGGAGCTATGGCTACTTGATTGTAGCCCGAGAACCCATCAAGAAAACAAAAGAATTCTTTCCCCGCTAGTCTTTCTAAAATCTGATCTATAAATGGTAGGGGGAAATGATCCTTTTTCGTCGCGGCATTCAGGCGTCTGTAATCCACACAGACGCGCCACGACGTGGGTACTCTTGTCACGATCTCCTCTCCGTCCTCATTGGTGGTCGTCTGAATTCCCGACTTTTTCGGGACAACATGGATTGGGGCCACCCACTTAGAATCGGAGATTGGGTAAATAAAACCCGCGTCGCACCATTTTTCTATCTCTTTCTTCACAACCTCTCGTAGATTTGGATTCAACCGACGTTGGAATTCACGAGAGGGTTTGGCTTCGTTCTCCAAATATATATGGTGCGAACACAGAGCGGGATTTATCCCGTGGAGATCAGAAATGCTCCAGCCTATTGCCTTGCGGTTCTTCTCCAGGATCTCTAGCAAGCGAGACTCCTGCTCCTCGGTCAACTGCGAACTGATAATGACCGGAAATTTCTTATCTTGGCCCGCAAGGAAGGCATACTTCAGAGTTGTAGGTAAAGGTTTGAGCTCAGGGATGGTATGATCGTCTAAGAAGTCCGGCTCAATCCGATCTGGTTCAGTGTTGGGAGTGGCTGGATCCTGTTCTGCATTGGCTTCCACCAAGCTCGGCTCTGGAGTCGGATCGTCAAAGGTCTCCATGCAATCGGCAAACGCCTCGTCCGACTCGTCTTCCTCATCTTCCGATTGTCCTAAGGATGTAAGGACTGACAGGCCCACTTGGGCCTCTGTGTCATCGAAGATGTAGGGCGATGCAGGCTCTGAGCTGTACTCGTTCCTGAGGATCTCGCAGACTGACTCATGTACTGGATCATCTTCAAAGGAGATGGACACATCGGTGCTGGCTGGGTTCTGTCTCCATGGCCCAACTAAGTCTACATTTTCACGGTCTGTTTCGATAGAAGAGTACTCGGTGCTGGATTCGGAGTCTGGTCTCTGCCATCTCGTCTGCTTCATCTCTAGTTCCTCATCTCCGCCTGGAGTTTGGAACTGAATTTTCCCATTCTTATAATCGAATAAGGCCCCTGCAGTTCTGAGGAAGGGCCTACCCAAAATGATCTGGGAATCTCTCCAATTACGAGGGGTTTCCATATCGAGGACAGTGAAGTCCACCATGTATTCTTGCCCCTCGACTTTGATCACAATGTTCCTTAACTCTCCTTGGGACCTCTTAGTGGATTTGTCTGCAAACTGAAGAATAGCTCTAGATTTCCTAAGAGGTCCGAGATTGAGCCGCTCATAGAGGGCTGTGGGCATTAAATTGATCGAGGAACCATTGTCCAGGAGAGTGCGTGCAAACGCGATGTCATCAACATGACTCACTACATAGTGTGCACCCATGTCTCTTCGTTTCCGAGGAAACGAGTTCTTTATTGCACAAGTCGTGGCTACTGATAGGACGTGTTTCTCAACACGGCTTTTGGTTTTCCTGCTAACCCTAGTAGGCGTGCATCTCACCTTAAGGTATTTTTGGAATGCAGGGGTCATTTCCACGAACTTGTCAAAGGGGATTGTGACCTTGATATGTTTGTTACAAAACTCAGCCATCTCAGGGTCATCTTTTTGAATTTTTTTGTTTTTCTTCTTCCCACCCTTGAGAGCTTGGGGGAAAGGGATTATTAACTCAGGTTCTGGAACTGAAATATCTTCATTAGCTGCTGAAACTGAGTTCTGAACAAGACTCTGACTCGGACTTTTATACAGACTCTGACTCTGACTCTGACGAAAAGGGAAATGCTTGGGCGAAACCGGTGATGCTTCTTCCGCTTCTTCTGGTTGGTCCTCCTCAGATGGGGGTGCGGGCTCATCGGTGTCGTCGGACTCTGGATGACTACGGGGCTGGTGCTTCGAGGACTCAGATGTCCTCTTCTTCTGCTGGCGATGACGGTGGTGCTCCTCCTCTTCCTCCTCCGAATTCTCCTCAGGTCGAATTTCGGAGGTTCCTTCCTGTTGTGCCCGTGCCCGATCAGGTATGGTCACGGTCCTTCCGCTCCTGAGGGACATATGATTAACATTATCGTACGGAAGGATCTCATGTTCAGCTAAATAGTTATCTGAATAGTATACCTGATCTCGGGGTCGGTTCTGGCCCTGCTGTATGCTATTTGGGTTGGCCTGAACCTGTGCGGGAATTGGAGTCCTTGGCGCCATTTGTTGGTCCTGAGCCCGAGAGACCCGATTGATGTCGGTTCTCATGTCCAGGTAGTCGTTTTGCATCTGCTGGACCCTATCAGACAGGGTCTGGATCGCCAAGGTGAGGGACTCCAACTCGGTGGGCTGGGCTGGCTGCTGAGTGGATGCGGTCCTGAACTGGCCCTGCTGGCCGTGCCGATACTGCTGCTGCTGGGGCGGTGCTGGCCCCTGCTGGTAGGTGCGTTGCTGCGGCTGGTACCCTTGTTCTGGCCTGGACTGATATCGCGGGATTGTGACGGGCCTGGTCTCCTGGTAGACTGGGGTTGGGCGGTGTGCCTGGTCCTTCCCCATCTCGATTTGCCGGACTAGTGGGTCGCGGCTATACCAGAGCCCGTTGATCTCGTAAACGGGCGGAGGCTCCTCGTACTCTGTCTCCACTGGTAGGGGTGCATGATGGTTCTGCTGGGTGTACATCTGATCCCAGCTACTCTGAGACCCCGGCGCCTGTTCCTGTACAAGATGGACTCGATGTACAGGTACAGGTGGTGCAGAAGGGGTGGGTAGCTTAATCTTGGCTACCTTTTCAGAGAGTTCCTCCACCTTCTTGGGAAGGCTCGAAAGAGACTCCATCTCCGCGACTCTCTTGTGGATCTGCTCGACCATGGTAAGTTTGTCTGCAATCATCCCCATGCTGGGGATGAGGTCCTCTGTCAGATCTGCAACAATCCTTCTAGTTGTCTCATTGGATAGAATCGAGGGGGACAACTGATAGGCCCTTGTGGCCTGTGACCTGCCGGTTTCTGCCATCTGCTCCAGGATTTTCCATACGGCGTGCTCGTTCTTGTTCAGATAGCTTCCTCCGCAGGCGGCGCTGACTAACCCCTGCATCTCTGGGGTTAGGCCGCAGAACAAGGTCTGGACTAAGATCGCTTTAGAAATGCCGTGGCATGGGCACTTCTGTACTAAGTCATTGAACCTGTCCCAAGCCTCGTGGAACGGTTCGCAGGGTCCTTGGGCGAAGCTGGCAATCTTCGTTCGCATCTGATTGGTTCTACTGAGTGGGTAGAACTTCTTCAAGAAGAGGTCCTTGAACTGCATCCAGGTAGTACATACCACCCCTAGATTTTTCAGCCAATGTGCAGCCTTATCTCCTAAGGCAAACGGGGTGGCTTTCAGTCGGATATAATCTCGGCCAACATTGGGATGGCTCAGATTATTGCAGACTAGTTCGAAGTCATGGAGGAAAGTGTACGGCTCTTCGCTTAGGTTTCCGTTGAACTTCGGCAGCAGGCTAAGGAAGTGGGGCTTCAGCTCGAATGCCTGGTCGGGAACTGCAGGTGCTAGCCAATTCTGGATTTCGTTCTCCGCCGGGTTATAGGTATCGACCATTGGTCGGTCGATCCCTTCAGCTACTATTATCCGCCCCATTCGTGCAGTGAGATCAGCATTTTTCTGTTCAGCTTCAGCAAGGCATCTTAGAATCTGTCTCATCTGGTCCTCATCAGGCGGCATCTTTGGCGGCATTTCTTCCTCTACTTCTGGGGATTGGAAAATAAGGTCGGTGTTAGAGGTTGAATCACGGAAGGGCTTACCGAGGCAATGATCTTCCTTGGTAATCTCAGAGGAGATAGAAGGGTAGGTTTGAGAGTAACCACCCTGAGCAGGAGGGAACCAGGACTCAAGAGGGTCATGAGTCCTGGGTGGTCCAAGGTGCGCTCGGACCGGAAAAAACGAGTTACTTGGGGGACTCATAGAGAGATCAGTGAACGGTGCGTCGAGATCTCCCCAGTCACTCATCTTGGTGAAGCAAGAAGAAGATAGGATTTTACTCCTACCTGAAGCAAGCACAAGATCAATCCAAGACCCTGGATTCACACTCAACACAGTGAAGGACTCAAAGTTGAGTCCAATTTATCTTGTAGTTTTTTACGTGTGATTTTCAAGCAAATCTAGCAAGGATTACGCGGCCTAGAGGGAAGTCGGCTCAGAGCCGGATGCGTCTTCCCTGTCTATCCTGTCGTCTAAGATACCGCCGCTCCTTCCTTTCTTCGCTCCTATCCCAAGCCGATGGACTCAGTGACCACGCCCCTATCTACCTGCAAGCAGGCGGAGGCTGACAAGGCCGGAACTTCGCCCCGGAGGGTTACTGGCAACTTGTCGCGAAGTACCGCAATTTCGCCCCTATCTACCTGAGACAGGCGGAGGCTACTTGGTACTAGTCAAAGAATCTGAAAATATTCGGCTCGTGATATTTGCTAGGATCAGTTAGAACATGATATGGAAGACGGGGATTTGGGCTCTACCTTAGGGTGTTCACACACACTCAGGTACCCTCACTCAGCCTGAAAACAAGGTCGGGGATTAGTCTCCCGCAAACAATTTTTAGCTTTTATTCCCTTTTTATGGTCAATACTGTTAGCAGTCCCGGTTTTAAAGTTAGGTTATCACTGTAATTAATCACCACAAAGCATGCCTATCGTACAGTCCCAATTTCCTTTTTAAGTTAAATGAGAAAATCAGATGGGAGGAAATCGAGAAAAGCCGATGCAAGGTTGAAATCAATGATGCGTATGCTAAGTAAAGAGTACTTACAGTGATCCCTTCGCTTGTTGATGCAGGATGCTATACAGAATTGAAAACTTTACTCTACATGCAAATGCAAGCGATGCAAGCCGCTCCTAGACAGGCAGTTTTATTAGCGTGAAGAACAGTTTAATTTGAACTAAGTCCTGCGGTCTAGGTGTGTCTATTAAGTGTGTTGTGTGGTCCTATTGATTACGAGCACAAACAAGTCCTAAAGTGGCTCGAGGAGCCGCTAGTGCAAGCTAAATTACCAATCACCCACACAGCACACGGGACACGGTTTTCCACTATATTTACACGCGCGAGATCCCAAACGGGAACCGCTGGAAATAATGCAAAGGAGAAAAATAAAAAGTACAATGCCTCTCTTTCGCTCAACACACTTTAAATGCTAAGTCCTTGAAGCGTCGCCGACTCCTCGCGGTCCTCGCACAAAAAATGAAATAGAGGTCAGAGAGTGACACAAAAATGAAGCAAAAAGAAAACAAATAAGAGAAATAATTACAAGAAAAACCGGGGGTCAGACTACCCGGGGATTAGAAATCAAACACTTCAAAAATATGCTACAAATTAACCTAAGCCGTGCCTCCCCGGCAACGGCGCCATTTTGATGCGCGCTCCCGCACCCTTAGTTAATTCGGGCAAATTAATGGTCCAAATTAATTTTAAGTGTTCGTTGCAGTCGGATACGAGAGGTTGATCAAAAACCACTTAAGACAGATTTTGGTCAATTTTAAGCAGTGATATTTTTTTTACTTGGTGGAGTCCAAGGTCGATCTCAGGGAGGCAACTGTCTCCTTAGGTGGATTACAGCAATTTTCAAGTGTTGATATTCGAAGGACAAATTTTTTTTTTGGTCTTTTTATTTCTTATGCAGACATATGCAGCCAAATCTTAGCCAATTTAACTTTAAATTTAATTGATGTATCAAACGAAGTCCAAAAATAATGAAAATTGGCCAGATGGTTATTTATGATGAAAATGACCTACACTAATTTTTTTGGAATTTTTCGACTCAAAATAAATTTTCTGTGAATTAAACAAACAGACAGAGTGATTTTCAGTGTTTAATTTTTAATAAATATCAAATCACAATTTTTCCAAGAACTAAAATTATCCTAGGAAGGTCTAATGATTAGGGACCTAGGAAAATTAACAGAACTAAAATCCACTGTGAAATGAATTAATTAAAATTAATTAAAGAAAATCACTAAACTATTTATTTAGGCCTCGTTATGCGTGCAAATGATATGAAATTTTTATGGAGTGTTGAAAATAATGTCCTTAAGCTACTGTGAATTTTTGGTGATTTTTGAAGGCACTGATAATTAATTAAAAATCAAAAGGCATCACTGGGCAAAATATGTCACAAATGAACCAATTAATTCATTGATAATTCAATTAAGCCAACAAAAATCAGACACGTGTACAAACAGGTAGAGGACAAAATTCTCAACAACTTGCAATTTTTAGAATTTCAAAATGGTGAAAAATGCATGCTATGGACACGTGCAAACACAAGGGTGTAAATGCAATACTGGAAATTAAAAATTCAATAAGTAAATATGCTGACAGGGACTAAAATGCAATTACCAATAATATGCAGGACTTCTATGCAATTTCTCCACGAAACACGTGCTCCTCACGTGATGTCTGCTTCACAGGGGCCTCTTCGCAAATATGGAAAGCTCCAGGGGCGTCGATGCAAATAACCCAGGCCGCACGTGCTCCTCACGTGGGGCGGCCTAGGTTCGGGGGGGCGTCGGAGGCTCGGAAGGAGGCTCGGGCCTTCTGGAGGTTCGGCCCAGCCTCGGTGCAGCTTCGGTTCACCCGAGCCTAGGCTTGGATGCCGAGGCTCGGATAGGGCGACGTGGCGGCCTGAAGGCCCTTGGATCAAGATGGATCCAAGGGATGTCGATGAAGACGCGTGGCGGCTGGTGAGGCGTCCGATCCGAGGCGTGATCAACGGTCGAAGACGGGTGCGACGAAGGGACGCGTGGCGGGGCGAGGGCCGTTTGATCAGACGATCGAACGGTTGCTGCTGCGTCGTCTCGACGGGTCCTCCGCCACCTGCGGAGGAGAAGGCTGAACTCCGGTGGAACTGGGCTTGCTCCGCCTCGGTCACCAGGCGTCGGTGAGGAGCTTCTTCAGCTCCCACGTAGCTCAGAAGAAGCGGGAGTGTACGGCGAGCTCTCCGGTGGCCTTAAGATCCCTGGGGATGTGCTGGAGCTCTGCGGCGATGAAGCTCGAAGGGAGCTCCGACGAGGCTCCGGCCAATGAAGGATTGAGGACCTGCGAAGGGTTAGATGGATAGCCGAGGCGTGCAGGTGTTCGTGGAGGAAAGTGGAGTGCTCGGCGAGGCCTACGGGGAAGTGAGGTGGCCCGGCGAACGAGCTCCAGCCACGCGGCGGAGCTGTTGGTCGGAGGAGAGTGAAACTTGTCGTCGGAGAGCGTGGAAGATACTGCGAAGATCGGAGCTTCGACGCGAAGCTCGGCGAGTTGATTGGAAGGCGCGAAGATGGTCGTGGACGGCGAATAAAATCGGAGAAAGAGAACAAGAAAATAAAGACGAAGATCAGAGGAGATGAAGGAGGTTACCTGGGAATTGGAGCTCGGATTTGAGTTCCAGGGTCGTCGCTCGAGGGATCGGTAAGGTCCCGAGCTCGTGCAGCTGCTTGAAGGAGTGGCTGCGACACGGCGGTGGGCCGAGGATCTCGCCGGAGTTGGATCGCTGTCGTCGCTCGACAAATCAGCCGATTGCTGTCACCAATAGGAGGCTTGGAGCTCGAGGGATCTCTCTGGAGTGGCGGATAGAGATGAAGGTCGCTGGTGATGGCGTATTTATAAGGTGGAGTTGATGGGTTAGCTGGTGGATTGGTGAAGTTGGTGGTCGTCGTGGGGCGAATATGGTGGAGGTGGTGGCGATTGAGGGTGCTGGCGAGGGAGAGGGACGAGTGGGGAGCGTCGTGGCGAGGTCAGCGGCCGGAGAAGATGGCTGACGTGTGCCCAGAAAAGGAAAGGGGGCGCCCCTCCCGCAAGGCAAGGAACGTGGGGGAGAGGGGCGCCTGGAGGTAGGAGACGAAGTCTTGGCCGTTGGATCTTGTGATCCAACGGCCCAGATCCAATCACTAAGGAGCGGGCGAGATCAGATCGAGGGGAGGCGATCTGAGGGTCGTGGAGCCACCACGTGGCGTGATGTGAGCGAAGCGTGTGCGAGCGGTGTGGATGAAATTAGGGTTTAGATCGGAGGGTCGGAATGCAAGGTGGAATGAGAGGTTGCGATGGACAGCGGCGTGCGTCATCCAAGGGCGTGGCGTGCGACGCGTGGCGCGCTGAGGGCGGGGGGGGGCGTGCGGTGTAGATGAAGAGCGGAAGATGATCAATGGCTGTGGATAAAGAGCGGCGTGGGAAGATGGGGGCCGTTGGATTTGAAGCGAGATCCAATGGCGGAGGGCGCGGGCGGATCAGACAAAGGGCAGCGGGCCGCGTGGCGCAATCAAAGGGCGCCACGTGGCCTGCTGTGAATGGCTGGAGGAAGAAATATGTGTAGAGAGAAGAGGAGGCCGAATTTGGAAATACTCAAAACATGAAAGTTGTAGATCTTGATGAGATCTACAAGTTTCATGTTGACCAAAGACGGAGATAAGGTCAAATATGGTACATAAATACAAAGATACATAAATATACATATGTAGTATACAACATGACCCAAAAACCCAAGTTTCTCATACAAGCTCCAATTTCAATGAAATTAGTCTCATTTTGAAGGTCTTTTGATATGTAATATTCTAAGAGTGAGTAGACCTAAGTAGGGGTTTGTATGCGGGCTTTATGTGTGTTTTAATGTACAGGGGTTCTCAGGATACTTGGGCTATTTTACAAGGGTGATTCCTCCCTGTTTTATTAATGAATATATACATAGTATAGAGAAGAAGTTATTTTGATGAAGATGTCTTTTACAGGGGATTTTTGGCTTCTTATTTAAATGCAGATGAGCTGCTATAATGCATGGATTATGGATGCATGCATGAGTGTTATTTATGCAAGATAAAAGGAAATATGCCTCTATTTTCTCGGGAACAAGGCTCTATTTTTGACTTTTGATGTGATGAATCACAGATTCATCACATTTATACCCCTGTGTGTGGTTGTTTTACGCATGTGCGTCATACTTTGGGTCATTTGCAACCGAGCCCCCTGGACTTTTGGTACGTGTTACCAATAGGTCCTCGGGACTTATTTTCCTTACATATAGGTCCCTGAGTGCCCCAGGCACGCGCTTGGCGCGTGATTTGATGGGTTAATTGCACCTGGACCCCCAGAACTTTGGGTATTTGCACTTTGGTCCCTGTGCACATTGCCCTATCTCTATTTTTGAATAAAATATCAAATCACCTCCGAATCCAATGAGAATTTGATACATGGCTCCTGCCATGGTGTAGGATTTTCACGGATTTTTGAGGACATTTTTGATTTTGTTTGGTATTTTTAGAAATTCAAAAACCACTATTTTTGGCATTGTCTAGTTTGAAAAATCACAAAAAAATATAAAAACCCCTCAAAAATTCCCTAAAAATTAGCTACTGTTTAGTTTGTGTTCCTTGATTTTCTAGCCAATTTTGGCTATTTTTCATCACTGAAACCCACTAAAAACTTAAAAACACTCAAAAACCCATAAAAATTCTAGTAAAAAAATTAAAAATCCAAAAACAATAAAATAGGTACCTAAATTTTCCTTGTTTTATCATCTTTACAGGAAAATTACCTCCAGGCCATTTTGAGGCCCTTAGATATTTTATCTAGGGTTTCTTGGCTCGGTTGGACAGTACCTCTTATTTTTGCTACTGTTTGATTTTTAGAAAATAAAATAAATATCAGAAAATTATCAAAAATTCACCAAAAACATAAAAAAATATAAAACACATAAAAATATTTTTGTTTTGATTTTTGGTTGATTTTTGGTGCTTGAAATAATTTGTTGAATTGTGCTCTCCCTTGCTTTTCTTATTTTCTTAATAAACTTAAAAATCCAAAAAAAATATAAAATAATTAAAAACCCCTAAAAATATTTTCTCCCTTTATTTTTGACTACTTCGTAGGCCTCTCGGCCAATCCGTGCTCCTTGAGTTCGACCCTGGGTGCTATACCAGGTTAATCACATAGCAGGACCGCTTCTCGTATTTTGATTGCTTGATTTGTCATTAGTGGTTCGATTTTTCTTGATATACACGGTCTGATCGCTTGGGTCGCAACGACCCTATTTCTGTACCTTATACCCGAGTGGTCAGGCTGGTTATCAGAAAGCGTCACGTTGTGTGAGGGTAAGAGGGCGGTAGCGAATGGTTGTGATGGAGTCTGAAGGGGGATCGAATGGTGAGGATGGCAGGGGAGATGAGCGACCGGGATGGAAACATCTTGAAGGGGATCAGGTGTCTATGGGGATGACACGTGGCGCTTTGAGAGTGCAGCGCTAACAGACAGACGAGATTGATTCAGAAGCTGGATCGAATGGTTACAAAAGGGTGCAGAATTGGATAGACAGATTGGGGTGTATGAAAGCCACCCAACGGCTGAAAGGAGTATATGCGTGGCGAGTGGATAGATGGGCCACGTGGCGCGACTAGAAGGCACCATGTGGCTGTTGAACACGAATTTGCAGAGGTCGTGTTCACTCACAAGGCGAATCAACAGTCGTTGATTTGACCTCAAACGAAATCCGAAATTCAAACAACAATTAACCCACAACAATCAAATAAGGAAATCAAAGTGAATGTGTGGAGTTAAAATTTATTATAACTCTACAACAAAGATGTGTATAGGTGCAAGTATTGTAGAGGTCGAAAACAGGGAGCAGAAAGGATAGATCGGGGCAAAATTGCTCAAAAGTGTGTGAATGTGATCAAGTGTCTACTATGCTATTTTTTTGTGGGTTTTTAATTTTATATTTTTATATTTTGATTTTTTTAATTTTCTGATTTTATATTTTCTTTTTTTATTTTATATATATATTTTTTAATTTTCTTTTTTTTAATATTGGAATATATATACAATATAGGAAAAGAAGGGCTAGAGTATTTATAAAATAACTAAAAATAACTAAAATTCAGAAAATCGAAGGTTTTTGCGGTTTTTATAATTTTATAATGTTTTTGTGATTTTTCTAGATTTTTCTGATTTTTTTTTGGTATTTTTAGAATCAAAATACAAGAAAACAATGAATACCAATGCTGGCTGAAATTAAAATGGGAATGAAAAATAGCCAACAACAACAAAATGTTCCCAAATTAATTTTAAATTAAAGATAACAGAATAAAGAAAATTCAGGAAAAGAAAACACAATTTTTAGGTTTTTTATGAATTTTATATATTTTTTTGAAGGTTTTAGAGTTTTATAATTTTTAGGAGTTTTCTTTTATATTTTTTAGTGATTTTTAGACTGTTAAAAGACACTAAAGTAACACAAAATATATTTTTTTGGGAATTTTGTGGGTAGTTTTTATAATTTTTAGGGATTTTATCATGCAAACAGTGCTCAAAATGGCTATTTTTTATTTTTAATAAATAATAAAATGCAATAATTATAAAAAAAAATAAAAATATGATATTAAACTACTATGCAACAGAGACCTTTTCTAATTTTTGGGGATTTTTTTGGGTTTTCTAGATGCATGCAAAAAATATAAGAAGCAAAAAGAAAATGCATGTTTGCAGAGGTATTTTTGTAATTAGCCTAGAATGTGAGGGCCTGCATGCAAAATGTCCACAAACTTATAACTGAACAAAATATTTGCTGGACTAAATATTAAAAGCAAAATTCGCGTGGGCCTACGTGCAAAATTCCCAGGACCACGTGCTAGATCACGTGCGCATGGGAGGGATCAACGTGCAATTTTCTAAAACTTCTGGGCTACAATACAATTGTCACTGAAAATATAAACTGCAATTAAATATTTTTTGGACTAAAAACAAATAGGCAAAAGCCCCGGGGGCCACCTGAAAAAACGCTAGGGCCACGTGCGAAGCACGCACCTGGCGGGGGCTCCAAGGTAATTACACAAATCTCAGGGGGCGATGTGTAAATTCTACAAAAGCTTTAAAGGTAGATGAAAATTTTATCGTTAATTATCAATTACAAAAACGGGCGGGACGTGTAATGCAAAATGCCCACCTTAGGTGCAGATCAGACGGCAGAACGTGCACCACTAACGCCACATGGCAGCCCCGCAGAGCCCGATAACGGTTGGGCTTGGACGGCCTGGATTAGATCGGGTGGAGGGCGATCAACGGCTGGCAGGGCCTCAAATCTGACGGCGCTGCTCTTCATGATGAACACGGCCAGATCGACGGCCCTGAAGGTGCTTGGATGAACGTGGTATGAACCGACCCCAGGCGAGATTCGACTCGATGATTTGAGCCCCGCCAACGGTCACAAGCTCCTCCGATGGTCGCCGACGCCTCCTGGAAACTCCCTCTAACAAACGACGGTCCCAAAATGGCGGATCAACCGCCGGCACTCCGCCACGGTGATTTGAGAAGGAGGACGCTCCAGGCTGGTCTGATTGCGACAAAAACGAACCCAATCGGGGTTCTTCCGCACCTGGACCTGCAAATGACGTATACGGGAAACAACAGAGGGTTCCAGGGCTAGCAAAAACGGAATGGACGGCGGGTGTGGGGTTGATGACGATCGCCGGAGCTCGAGAGCTCCGGCGGGATGTTCGGTTGCGGAATCTGGGAAAACTAGGTGATTAAACCACAAAATGCGTACATGAATCGGATCCAAAGGCTAGCAGCTACTTAAACAACGAGAAAGGAAATGAAATAGCGACCTCGAGCGGCTATGTACCGCGAGATGTGGACATCGACGGCCGGAGCCGGAGGTGGGGGGTGGAGACACCCAATCAACACGCAAATCGCCGCCTTGGGTAGCTGGAGGTGGTGTTGTCACCACCACCAGTCCAAAGCACAAGCAAGGGGACCAGAAACAGGTCAAATGAGGTTCGAAGAAGAATGGAGGCGATGGGTTGTTTTCGAAAAGTTGGCTAAGGGGCGAACTTCGAGACACGCTCACGGGCGCGCGAAGAAGATCTTGGAGGATCCAAGTGGTCGGCGTGAATCCTGGAGATGCCAGGTACGACTTTCATGAAGGAAGGAACCCTCCTCGAGCAACAGACAAGCGGCGAAAAATTCGAGAAATGAGGGGAAGCGGCGGCTCTGACAAGATCTACAAGAGGGTAGGACGGCCAATTGACCTGGGTCAACTGGGGCCGTCCCCTGATTGGTCTACGTGGACCAATCAGGCAAAAACCCTGAAAAAATGTTTTAGAAAATGAATTAAAAATAGTAAATGAATTATTTAATTTTAGATTATAAAATAAAAAATGTTTATTAATTTATAAACTATTTTATAGTGATTTTTAATTATTTTTATGAAGTATATTTTTACAAGTTGTCTTTTTAGCCCTATATAGGTATAATACCTATATATTTTATTCTTTTATTTTTATTTTGTGTATTTTAATTTTATTATTTTTATTTAGTATTTTATAAAGTCATAAAATACTGTTATACACACAAACACATTTTTATTTTATTTTTTTGATGTATTTTATATATTTAATAAAATGTAAGTATAAAATGTATAGGTATAAATATAGGTAAGGTATCTATGTATCTTATTTACATGTATTTTTATTTTGTGATTCTTTTAGGTTTTTATTCTAATTTTAATATTCATAATTATTATAAGTACTATTTACAAAATTATAAAAAATATAAAAATACAAAAATACTGAATGAAGAATAAATTGAATATTTTAATCTGTACAGGTATACTACAAGTGTTCAAAACTCAACTTTCAAACCGTAACTCCGAAAAATACGAAACCACCTCTATTAAATAGATTATTTTATGATATATACAATTAAAAGTGAATTTGGTAAGAAGAAGTTGGATTTTATTTGATCATCAAACTTGTCTTAACAAAGTCAAAGTTTGGAGCTTAAGTCGGACCTTTGGAATTTTAGTGCGGGCGGAACCTTAATGAGAACCGAATTTGAAATCCAACAGTCCCTGAGAATCCCAAAACTCTGCTCAAGTCTCCTCAATAGCCAGGTCAAAAATATCTCAATTCATACGCAAACCCTTACGATTATGAGTCTTACTCGTACAGTGTAAGTGATGGTGGCTCTCCTCAACTGAAATGACAAAGAGACTGACTTCTCCGATATGACAACCCAATGATTCCCCAATCCAACAACTCATCCCTCAAGGAGCAGGATATTCCCTTCTAAGTTCAAGTGGCAACCAGCTCAAGAGGAGGGGTGAAGAGAAGAATGGTCGGTAGCCAGTGTAGCTACCTATCCTAGGATGCGAGACCAGTGTAGTCAAGTCATCCAGTTGCAGGCTCACATAATCTGACTTTGAAGCTCAATCTTGCTTATTTGACTTTACAACATATGTACACTCCGGCAGGCATTTTTATTTTTGTACAGGACTGTCCACTTTTTTGGAGTTTTTGCTTTTGCAATTTTTTTTGAATACTATACACAACAGCATTTACATAGGGAGTTTTTTCTCTTGAGCCAGTAGACTATCCCTCTTTTGAAGCTTTATCGCAACCCACGATCTCCTATCCTCGAAACTCATCATTATTGGACGGGTTGGGGCGTACTTCCCTCCCTAGAGGAGGACAAGTGTTTCCACCTGTGTACGTCTCATACCGGCAAATCCAATCCCCTCACCACTCCAACTGAGTTGAGCCATGTGAAAGGTGCAGGTGTCCAAGTTAGGTCATTATCAACAAGAGTCGTGTGTGTGTTCCGAAATACTCTACTTAGGCAATCAAGAATCCATTGAACCAAGTCTCGTGATCCTCAAAGAATTAAGTCAACTAGACCTAAAGTACCTCAATCCCAGTTCCTATAGGGTTCCTGTTAATTAGGTAGATTTAAGGTCCAACCAAGCTCCAATCTTCGGATTTTACTTAGACTTGTTCAACTATCAAACTCAATCCGAAAAATGCTCATGCTATGTAATGCGATGCAGAAAATATTTTTGTGATGCAATTTTCAAAGATTTTGAACTTTTTATGGGTTTTTGAAAAGATGATGCATATGCGAATGCATTTTTTGTATTTTTCAAAAAGATTTTTCAAATGTTTTTTTTGGATTTTCATTTTGCAAATGTTTTTTTGGGATTCTTGAAAACAAAAAGATTTTGGCTGAAAACTAGGTGAAAATATGTACACGGGAGTGCTTCTTATATTTACAAGAAGTGGATTTTAAGAATTTACAAGGGTAAGTGAATAATTTTATACATATATATATATAATGGATTTTGGTGTGATGCAAATGTTCCTCAAATTTATTTGACACAAGCTTTTTACACAATTTTTGAAAACTATAGTCCAAAATAGTTTTTACAAACATTTTTGCAAACATGTATACACATTTGAAAATCATTTTGCAAAGGTTTTTCAAACAGTATAGATAGATTTTTCAAAATAATTTTTGCAACCATTTTTCAAACCATTTGCAAATTATTTTTCAAACATTTTATTTCACACAAAGAAAATAATTTTACAATCAAAATATTTTTACAAAGGTTGAAAACATGTAACAAAATGTTTTACAAATAGTTTTAAAAAGATTTTTCACAAAGATTTTCAAACTATTTTTCAAACATTTTGCAAAAATAATTTTCACTTGATTTATTAATCAGTAAATATGAAAAGAATTTGAGGAATGATAACATCTTTTATTAAGATTTTTAAAGAATTATTAGCCATATTATTTAAGAAAATACAAAAGTACGAGTTATGGCTAAAGTATATACGTAGTATATACGACCCCCCTATACTTAGCTTGAGCTATGTCCTCATAGATCAGAGAAAAAGAGAAGACATAACTCGTACTGAGTATAGGAAAATCTAAAGAATAAATGAACGAAGAAACAAATGAACGAATGAGAAGTTGACCGTCCCCCCTATACTTAGGATCAAATAATCCTAAGTATAGCAGGCTGTACACAAAGCAGGGAGGGTCAAGGGTGGGAATGAACAGATCGTACTCAGATTGTCTCCCCCTATACTTAGGGTAAGATATCCCTAAGTATAGACAAGAAGAGGAGACAATGGAGAGGATCGAAGAATAGAGAAAACTCAGGGTGCACACCCCCCTATACTTAGGACAAAGTACGTCCTAAGTATAGAAGACTGACAAAATGGGGCGACACCTTTTTCGGTAGATAAAGAAAATAGAAAAGGAAAAGAAGAAAAGAAGAAAAAGGCTCTCAAGATGGATGAAGAGATCGTGAGGATGTACACACCACCCCCCCTATACTTAGGGTAAAAGAAGCCCTAAGTATAGGCAACAACAGGAGTGATAAGATAGAACAACGAATGAACACTCGGCTCGTCCACCCCCTATACTTAGGACAAAGTACGTCCTAAGCAAGGCAGACACGAGAATGGGTGGATGAGCAATACGAGAGTCTGAGATGAACAAAAGTGAATATACAACAGAGATGGATATACAAATGGTCAAGAAGGTTGAAAGCGAACCTTCTTGCGGGACCGCTGAGGAATGGATCTGGTGTGGTGCAGGTTGACATCGGGGTCCACAGTGGACGGAAGTCGATCAGGGTCGACAGAGTGAACATCCTCGGGGGACCTAAGGTGTGAAGGCACAGACTGATGAGTGGGAGAAGTACGACTAGGTCCGGCCTCAGGAGTCTCGCTGATGTCAAAGTGAAAAGGGACAAACTCCTCATCATCGGAAGTAGTGTAATCAGAGTCATCCTGTGAGGTCTCGTCCAGGTCAAGACTAAAAGGAACAAACTCATCAGTGGAAGTAATCAAACTCTGTTCGTTCTCTATAATCTCAACCGGATCATCTTTCTCATCAAAAGGCCCGAATTTCTGAAGAAAAGAAACTAAATCAAATTCGTCCTTAGTCTCATAAGTATCTACATGGATAGGAGCGGACTCATCAGTGGAAGTAGTCAGAGCATGTCCGTCCTGTATAGTCTCTAAATCTGCCCTCCGCTCAATGGTGTCAATCGTGTAGATCCCGCGGATGTCATCAACACATCGCCAATCACAGGAAGCAGAAACACCAAGGTCTATGCTTTCCAAGCCTTCCTCCTTGGAGAGGAATTCTCGGGTCTCATCATCGGTCATAAAGAAAGTCTCTATGATATCCTCATATAGATCATAGGCCTCCGGGTCAGCCAGAACAGGTGTAGTCATATCAGGTGCAGGTCTCTGGTCGACAGTAGGTACGGTGATCAACTTCGCTCTCGTCAGCAGAACGGAAGCGAATCTCTCCTGATCCATAATCAATAACGACCCTCGCAGAGGCGAGAAATGGTCGTCCCAGGATGATTAGAGAACGCTCCCCGGTGGAGGTCTCCATGGGCAATACGACAAAATCAACGTGATAGCTCGTGCCCTGAATCGAAATGACGACGTTTTCAAGGATACCCTTCGGCCTCTTTATTGATCCATCAACAAACTGAACGATCATCCTGGTCTTCTTGAGAGGCCCTAAGTGAAGAGACTGTACCAGCGAGAAGGGTAATATGCTAATAGACGCACCGCCGTCGAGGAGAGTGTGATCACATGTGTGGTCAGAGATGGTGCAACTAATGAAAGGTGTGGCAGTGTTCCTCTTCAGAGGAATGGGACGGTGTGTAATGGCATGGGTAGTGGCCATGGTCAAGATATGACGCTCAGATCTGCTCCTCCGCTTTCTCTTCTTGGGAAGAGGAGCAGATAAATCAGTCATGGCCTGCTGAAGTGGGGCACGGATGATCTCATGAATAGTGGCCACCACTTTGATTTCAGTGAACATTTTTTTGAATTTTTGGACTTACTTCATACAAGGGAGGAAGTCGGAATCAGCATCTACACGAGGCATGCCAAGAGCAGTCTGTACAGCGGCATCCTCGGGGTCAAAGGTGGGACTAGGGGGTGAAAGGCTGTGTGGTCAAAGGATCTGGCAAGTGGGCACTCTCCTCACAGTCCGACTCAATCATGTGTCTCCCGAAATCTTTTTGGATTTTTAATTTTTTTCTAATTTTTTTGTATTTTTGGCGATTGCAAGCTCTCATGGAAATCCTCGAATGAACCCATATCATCAAATGGTGGAGTATCATGGTCGCTCTTATTTGTACTAGTGAGGGTGTCAATCCTCTGTCTCATGTGATCCATCATCTGGGTGAAGTACTCAAGGGTGGACTCCATGAAAGGTGACTCCAACAGCTCAATCTCGGGTGGATGTGAAGGTGGAGGCGGATAATATACAGGTGGAGGTGGAGGTGGGTGTGAGTAGAAATCCGAGGTCTGATACTGTGGCTGAGGCGAATATGTACAAAAGTCAGGAGCAAAGTCCTCCTGGAAAAAAGGAGGTGGACCAGCTGGAGTGAACGAAAGATTCGCAAAGTCCGGATAAAATACGCTCCAGTCGGCCATCTCGAAACAAAAGAAAATGATCGGGAGAGCACGATGGTCAAGTCAAGAGAAGTGAGAAGAAAGGCGCAAGTGCGCAGACGCGATCTAGGACACACACAAAACAATCACAAACAAAAAAATGAAAACAATACAAGCCCTCAATTCACCTACTCAACTCGGTAGAGACCGCAAAGAGCAGTCTTTTTATCTTGTCTGTTTTAGAGTTAGGTGAGAAGTCAAGAAAATGCACAAACACTTAGGGGCTCAATGGGATTTGGGAACTAATCCTTAGTGTGTGCGCGAGCAAGTAAAACGAAGACAATGAGGGGGGTTACTCGCCCCAAGACAAATTTTTCTTTTTGGTGGTTTTTAGCGTCAAGTAATATTAACAGTCCCAATTTTATTGATTATCACTTTTTTTAGATTTTTAGTAAGAACTGCACGAACCTATCGAGGAGTCAATTTTTACTTATCACCTCGGTGATCAAAATCATAGGTAGAGAGTCGGAAAAGCAATGCAAGAGGCAAAACGATGATGTATGCTAAAGCGTAAATGCTCATCTTGCCTCCAGCACTCTACATGCAAAGATGCTCAGTAGAATTGAAACCTATCTATATGCAAATGCAAGCCGATGAAATCGCCCTAAGTTCAGAAATTGCTATTATCGTGAAGAACCACAAGTCGGTCACCGATCCTCAATCCAAAAAGTCATGTCTAGACTCACCCCTCCGCTTCTCGACAAATCGAGTTCAGGAGTAGCGCTTGATGGGGTGGGCTCGCGGCATGCAGGCTCGAAGATGATGAGGCGACTGTTTAAATTTGACTAAGTCCAAACGAGTCTATAGGTACATGCAAGATATTAAGTGTTTGGCCTTAGTCTATTGTAAGCAATCCTAAAACTATGGGCTCAATCACACAAAGTAAGGAAAGCAAAATTGAGAAAACA
The DNA here is from genome assembly GCA_037367405.1 of Ottelia alismoides. Lineage (NCBI taxonomy): Eukaryota > Viridiplantae > Streptophyta > Magnoliopsida > Alismatales > Hydrocharitaceae > Ottelia > Ottelia alismoides. The sequence goes on from JAZKJV010002675.1 coordinate 357,991, forward strand.
AAGACAAAAAATGCGATGAAAAAGCTGACAAAACCGCGATGAGTCCCCAAGTGAACAATCACTTGGAAATTGGGCCCAAAAGTCCAGTCCTGAGTACCTGTATTATTACAATAATAGAGGGTCTCTCTCTCACAAAAATTACACAAATAACTAATGACAAGAAAGTAAACAGGAGCTTGGTCTTCAAAATTCCTCTAGGTCTCCTTCGGTGCAAGGCAAGCAGAGTTGGCTTCACGTGGGTGCACAGGCGCCTAGGGTGGAGCGCCTCCCTCGATCCACGGTTCCTCGTACAAAGTCAACAAAAGAGGAGGTTAGACAACTCAACAAATATATCAAAACTAAGGGAAATGATAAAAGTCGCGAAAGTAGACAATCAATCACAAACACAAGCAAAAATCTGAACTACGCGTTGTTTCTCCCCGGCAACGGCGCCATTTGTTGAACACGAATTTGCAGAGGTCGTGTTGACTCACAAGGCGAATCAACAGTCCCTGATTTGACCTCCAACGAAATCCGAAATTCAAACAACAATTAACCCACAACAATCAAATAAGGAAATCAAAGTGAATGTGCGGAGTTAAAATTTATTGTAACTCTACAACAAAGATGTGTATAGGTGCAAGTATTGTAGAGGTCGAACACAGGGAGCAGAAAGGATAAGTCGGGGCAAAATTGCTCAAAAGTGTGTGAATGTGATCAAGTGTCTACTATGCTATTTTTTGTAGGTTTTTAATTTTATATTTTTTTATTTTGATTTTTTTAATTTTATGATTTTATATTTTCTTTTTATATTTTATATATATATTTTTAATTTTCTTTTTTTAAAATTGGAATATATATACAATATAGGAAAAGAAGGGCTAGAGTATTTATAAAATAACTAAAAATAACTAAAATTCAGAAAATCAAATGTTTTTGTGGTTTTTATAATTTTATAATGTTTTTGTGATTTTTCTAGATTTTTCCTGTTTTTTTGTATTTTTAAAGTCAAAATACAAGAAAATAGTGAATATCAATGCTGGCCAAAATTAAAATGGGAATGAAAAATAGCCAAAAGCAATAAAATGTTCCCAAATTAATTTTAAATTAAAGATAACAGAATAAAGAAAATTCAGGAAAAGAAAACACAATTTTTAGGTTTTTTATGAATTTTATATATTTTTTGAAGTTTTTTAGAGTTTTATAATTTTTAGGCATTTTCTTTTATATTTTTTAGTGATTTTTAGACTTGAGTTAGAATACACTAAAGTACACAAAATATATTTTTTTGGTAATTTTCTGGGTAGTTTTTATAATTTTTGGGATTTTATCATGCAAACAGTGCTTAAAATGACTATTTTTGATTTTTAATAAATAATAAAATGCAATAATTATAAAAAAATATAATATTAAACTACTATGAAACAAAGACCTTTGCTAATTTTTGGGGATTTTTTTGGGTTTTCTAGATGCATGCAAAAAATACAAGAAGCAAAAAGAAAATGCATGTTTGCAGGGGTATTTTTAAAATTAGCCTAGAATGCGAAGGCCTTCATGCAAAATGTCCACAAACTTATAACTGAACAAAATATTCGCTGGACTAAATATTAAAAGCAAAATTCGTGAGGGCCTACGCGCAAAATTCCCAGGACCACGTGCTAGATCACGTGCGCATGGGAGGGATCAACGTGCAATTTTCTAAAACTTCTGGGCTACAATGCAATTGTCACCGAAAATATAAACTACAATTAAATATTTTTTGGACTAAAAACAAATAGGCAAAAACGCTAGGGCCACGTGCGAAGCACGCGCCTGGCGGGGGCTCCAAGGTAATTACACAAATCTCAGGGGGGCGATGTGTAAATTCTACAAACGCTTTAAAAGGCAGATGAAACTTTTATCGTTAATTATCAATTACAAAAACGGGCGGGACGTGTAATGCAAAATTCCCACCTTAGGCGCAGATCAGACGGCAGAACGTGCACCACTAACGCCACGTGGCAGCCCCGCAGAGCCAGATAACGGTTGGGCTTGGACGGCCTGGATTAGATCAGGTGGAGGGCGATCAACGGCTGGCAGGGCCTCAAATCTGACGGTGGCTGCTCTTCATGATGAACACGACCAGATCGACGGCCCTAAAGGTGATTGGATGAACGTGGCATGAACCGACCCCCGGAGAGATTCGACTCGATGATTCGAGCCCCACCAACAGTCAGAAGCTCCTCCGATGGTCGCCGACGCCTCCTGGAAACTTCCTCTAACAAACGACGGTCCCAAAATGGCGGATCATCCGCCGGCACTCCGCCACGGCGATTTGAGAAGGAGGACACTCCAGGCTGGTCTGATTGCGACAAAAACGAACCCAATCTGGGTTCTTCCGCACCTGGATCTGCAAATGACGTACACGGGCAACAGCAGAGGGTTCCAGGGCTAGCAAAAACGGAATGGACGGCGGGTATGGGGTTGATGACGATCGCCGGAGCTCGAGAGCTCCGGCGGGGTGTTCGGTTGCGGAATCTGGGCGAACTAGATGATTAAACCACAAAATGCGTACATGAATCGGATCCTAAGGCTAGCAACTACTTAAACAATGAGAAAGGAAATGAAATAGCGACCTCGAGCGGCTATGTACCCCAAGATCTGGACCTCGACGGCCGGAGCCGGAGGTGGGGGGTGGAGACGCCCAATCAACACGCAAATCGCCGCCTTGGGTAGCTGGAGGTGGTGCTGTCACCACCACCAGTCCAGAGCACAAGCAAGGGGACCAGAAACGGGTCAAATGAGGTTCGAAGAAGAATGGAGGCGATGGGTTGTTTTTGAAAAGTTGGCCAAGGGGTGAACTTCGAGACACGCTCACGGGCGCACGAAGAAGATCTTGGAGGATCCAAGTGGTCGGCGTGAATCCTGAAGATGCCATGTACGACTTTCATGAAGGAAGCAACCCTCCTCGAGCAACACACAAGCGGTGAAAAATTCAAGAAATGAGGGGAAGTGGCGGCTCTGACAAGGTCTACAGGAGGGTAGGACGGCCAGTTGACCTGGGTCAACTAGGGTCGTCCCCTGATTGGTCCACGTGGACCAATCAGGAAAAAACCCTGAAAAAATGTTTTAGAAAATGAATAAAAAATAGTAAATGAATTATTTAATTTTAGGTTATAAAATAAAAAATGTTTATTATTTTATAAACTATTTTATAGTGATTTTAATTATTTTAATGAAGTATATTTTTACAAGTTGTCTTTTTAGCCCTATATAGGTATAATACCTATATATTTTATTCTTTTATTTTTATTTTGTGTATTTTAATTTTATTATTTTTATTTAGTATTTTATAAAGTCATAAAATACTGTTATACATGCAAACATATTTTTATTTTATTTTTCTGATGTATTTTGTATATTTAATAAAATGTAAGTATAAAATGTATAGGTATAAATATAGGTAAGGTATCTATGTATCTTATTTACATGTATTTTTATTTTGTGTTTCTTTTAGGTTTTTATTCTAATTTTAATATTCATAATTAATATAAGTAATATTTAAAAAATTATAAAAAATATAAAAATACAAAAATACTGAATAAAGAATAAATTGAATATTTTAATCAGTACAGGTATACTACAAGGGTTCAAAACTCAACTTTCAAACCGTAACTCCGAAAAGTACGAACCACCTCTATTAAATAGATTATTTTATGCTATATACAATTAAAAGTGAGTTTGGTACATTTCGAGTTTTTATTTGCATGATACGGGTCTGGGAAGTTGGAGTTTAGGAATCTTATTCAGACCATAACCTTTTATCTGTATATTATTTTTCAGTGAAATCAAATTTGCATTTTTCTTTATTAAATTATCTACAACTTTCATGTACAAAGTTTTTTTATTTGAACTTTAAAAAGTGGAACCAAAAATAGGCCCCAAAATGAGTAAAGAATGAATAAAATAGTATTGGTATCTGACCCTTATCTCCCCCTACTTTATTCCTGGTCGACCTATTCATCAAGATGCCTAGGTCTCGGGGGTTTGGGTCATAAAATATTTTCAATATTTTATTCTTTTCTTTTCTTTTCTTTATTATATAATTTTGGCTTCAAAAACCATATTTTATACACTATTTACACACATATGCATGAATGCTAAATTGCAGGAATTAATGTCATTTTCAGGCATTTGCTAGGGTTTTTGAGGCCAAAATGATAGAATAAAGATGATGAAATGTGGATTCATCAGTGGCCCAATCAGATTATTTAGATGAAAAAACTCAAAAAAGAGAGTGAAAATGGTCGAATTTGGAAAAACTCAAAACATGAAAGTTGTTGATCTCGATGAGCTCTAGAAGTTTCATGTTGAACGAAAATGGAGACGAGGTCAAATCAAGGGAGAAATATTTTTACGAGTGTCTCTAAGGGCTTAAAAACACTATGAATTTTAATTTTGCTATTTTTTGTATTTTTAATTTATTCCATGACTTAGATATATACAAGATTTTATCTGGTTTTTATTGTCACTTGTTTAAGCAAGGGGGTTAAAATAGGAAAATTAAGATGATGAAATCGAGTTTCATCATAGTTCAACACTTATAATGGGAAGAGCTAGCCCCTTCATTTACAAGTCAATTATTTCAATGTACGAAGAGTATGCTTTTGTGAGCAAGTGGATCTGAATTGACTTTGAGCCTAACTTAGCTGATGTCTTGTATAACTTAGAGGTTGTTGATTTCAAAGTATTAAATCTTGTAGAAGTTTTATTAAACCATTAATCTAAAGGTCACGTTGAGATATATTTTCACATTTTGCTAATGACCTTGATCTGGAACATAATCTAATTTTCTCAACATTCGTTATTTTGTTTGCTATGGGCGAGCAATGTTTAACTATATGGTAGTGATGAAACTATGTTTCATCTAACTAAAAGCAAAAAAATATAGCTTAGATCCTTTTCAAATACTTGCATTATAGTATTTATATTTGTCATACTTTGAATTCAACTTCCCAGTTCCTACCTTGAATTCCATCTTTGCATCCGACCAAGCTACAGTAAACCAACTAAACTTCTTGTGTAAATCTGAGGTTGTGTCGAATTGTTTTCAGACTAGGAAGCAAAAAGGGGTCCACGCAACTAAACTTTCATTAGAACTTAATCATTTTAATTAGATGTAATTAATCATTAATCATGATTAAAGATACTAATCATGATTAATAAATATTAATCATAAGCTATTAAATGTTAATTAGAGTTAAGATTTATTAATCATGATTAATATTAATTAAGTTCAGTAGCAAAACCACAACCTTCGAGATGAACATAAGCAAAACCATGAGGTAGATAACATATGGTGTTGGTGACGACAAGGTGGTTGACTGGGACCATATTGCACAACAAGCAAATGATGATTCACTGGTCACAATTGCAGGATGCTGATGGGGATGGCATGTAGGTAGCTTGGAGACCTATAGATACCTCCAACTCATTCATTCTTTGTTGTTCCATTCCATCCACCACCACCCTAGGGCTAGAGTTGAGAGGTTGAGAGAATTGGAGAGAGACAGGAAAAAAGCGCTAGCGAACCGCTGCCGATAAGAAGAGGAGAATGAAGTTTGTGTGCTCCTCTCCTCAATGGCTTTGTGAAGGGGATACTTTTCAATTCACTTTTCTATCCATTCCTTTGGATACTATTATTTTATTTTAAGTTTCACTAGATATAAGGAGAAATTCTGCTGATATTTGCCTTGAATAATCACCCATTATAAGGGGAAACTCCGTCAAAAATTCAAGAGAATTCGTGTTCGTGTTTTTCACTTTTTTTGTTTGTTATTCATGTTCTTCGTGTTCTTTGTATTCTTGACTTGTAAATGAAATTAATTGTTTTGGGAGCTATTAAGCCCCTAGTTGAACATGAATCAAGGTAGATTAACACCACTTGCAAGTTAGCACGACTAGGTAACAAAATCCTACCTATTTTATGTTGGATTTTCATATTAAAACAAAGAATTTTATTGATTTTATGTTTTGTTATCAAGAACCCATCCTGCTTATTTTGAGAATTTAGAGATGATTAATCAATGATTTAGACCAAAAATATTTGATACAATTAAATATATGTGGTGATGTATAAATGTAAATGTTATGATTACTTAAATGTATGGTAAGTTAGGTCATCTGAGTATTTGTATACATATTTATACCCAACTCGGGATAGAGAAGGCAAGCTAAATATTTATGCATAGAATCATATCATGTGAAGTTACATGGATCGAATTATATATTATCTCCTACACTCAAGGTGACTTGGAGTAGATACTAAAGATCGGGCATGTAACTTGTAGGCTTATTAGAAGACATTCATATGACATGCCAAACCTAGGTGGTACATGGTTGCCTGGATATGTTGAGCATGCTTAATAAATTATTTGCAATGCATGGTACCCGGTTGCCATTAAATGGATTGAATGATTAAAGATGTGATTATGCCATGTGGAGTGACATGTAGTTTATTAGTAGTTGAGTCAGTATAACATGCATTTTAAAGATGTTGGTATAGATAATTAAATGTTTTTATGTCGTGGTTTTAAAACTACTAGATCCTCGAGGATGATGCGCTTCCTTGTTTGCTGGCCAAGGGAACTCGAGATACTGAAATAAAAGAAAACATTCATGTATCATTGGAAGATTGGTTGCGACAGCATACATCCGTGTATGCTTATCAGATTAATGCAATCTCCAAGCCAGGAGTATCCACAACTTCGAAGTCTAGGATAGACAAGGTAAATTGCGTGGACAAAACCTCGACATGGAATAGTTTGAACATGACTTAAATGTGATGAGAATAAATGGAAAATTATGGGTTTAATGAGTTTTGTTAAACTTCCATGTTGGTTTACTTTCCTTCTCTTTGCTACTTAGTGCTCGCTAATCGTTATCATGTGATTTTTGAAATCCAACGGGCAACGGGAACCGTTGCATGGACCGTAGCCAGTTATCCAGCCACAAGTACTTGGTTAGAAACTAAGGTAGCTAGTAGTTCTTGTGTGCATCTTTCCTTCCAGTTTGATGTACATGTAAGAGAATATATTGGGACTACTTGATATGTAAACTTTATTTTGTGAATGAAAAATTGTAAAATGCCTTGTCTATAGCATCTCTATTACACTATGTTCTGAATGTAAGATGTTATTGTTGGATAAGTTTTTGTTGACTGACTAGATCCAGTGAGGGGAGGATCTAATGACCTGAAACTGGGATCGTGACAATATTACATCAATATCATTCATGCATATATAAATAAAATACATACATTAGTATATAAAATCCGCAAAAATGTGGAATTGAAAATCATATATATATATATATATATATTTCACCTATAAATAGCTCAATGTTTCTATATTTTTAATAAATTCATATTAACTCTAATTGATGTGAAATCAATTTCATATTTTATATAATACTAATACAAAAAATAAAAAATTTTAGAAAATACTAAATTATATATATGAAGAACAAACACAGACCTTAATAACGAGACAAAAAAGGCATACATGCAAATATTCTCTCCATAGAGTGTCCTATGAGACTCTAGTTACATTTGAATTCAATAAATATACATTAAATTCAAAGGAGTAAGAGTTCAAATGCGGAACTTGGATTTTAAGATTAGATAATACTTTGTATTTAAGTACTAACTTTTGATATGTTATTTTATGCACAGAGTACTCTTTTTAATTTATTTCTTTTAATTTATATTTGTTATATTATTTATTAATAAATTATGTATAAATTAAAATAAAAAATCAAAGAAAGTACTTATGTTTTGACTTTGTATAGAGTATGTATATATATATTTCTTATATTTTTATTCTCTCTTTTCTTTGTTATTAAAAATCAAAATAAAAAAAGATTAAGGTGTAAAAAAATTCTAGTATTTTATTTAATTTTCTTTTGTATACAGTTTTTAATAAAAAAACAAAAAATGCAAGCATTAAAAATCCAAGTACATTATGTCTATAAAATACCATAAAAAATCATTTTGGACAGAGAAGGTCTTTTAAGTTTGATCTCTGCATGAAAGTTTAGATCTCATCAACATTAATAAATTTCATAAAGGAAGTTTTTATTTTGAGATCAATTCCTTTTTTATTTGTTTGATTTTTAATTTCTGAATTTTCTTAAAGCGGTACATGATGGCTTTTGGAACCACCATGTGTCACCCTTTCCATCCTTTTGCCCCCTCTCTACGTCGTTGGATCAAGTCGATCCAATAATCTAGAATACTCATGCACGCTCTCTTTAACTGTTGACCACTTAACCCATGCGTCCTATGAGGCACACCCACATCGAATGAGGAGTTGACCAGGTTAACTCCTCCAACAACCTCCACATTCCCCATTCCCCTGCTCCTTCTCTCATACAACCACCTTTTCCTCTCCCTTACCTTGTATCTCATTGATGCGGACACCTCCTCAAAGTCCTCAACCCCACCATGACTCATTCATCAGCTTTAGTCACTCCGCAATCCTCATCACCCTCTCTTGTAGAACCCTAACATCCCAACAATAAAACCTAAGGACCCCTCCTTCGCTTGAATATGCCATTTTTGAGTCTCAAAGAGAGGGAGGGCTTAGCTTCGTTCATTGTTCCTGTGATATCACAACGATCAGGCTTGAATTAGACTACAACACTCTGATCGATGGTGAGATCTAGTGGGCTCAACAGTTTGTTGCAGTAGCCTCTGTCACTGTGACCTAGCTTCTCTACTCTAGCCGCTAGAGCAGGTTGAGGCGAGTGATGAACGCAAAAATCCATCTCTTTGATATGGTCGTATTATTGTAGTAAGGATACAGAAATCGAACTATCAAAAGCCACACTTTTGAATATGTGGAGAATTTTTGTTCGGTAAGTGTACCAAGGTCGAACACAAGGACACAAGCCTCCTCATCTATCTATCGAAAATTATCAATTAAAATCAAGTTATTAAATTCATATATTTATGTCTTCAAGATGTAGGTATAACATATGCAATAAAATGCACAAATATAGAATGCTAATAAGATGTCACAGAGATGATTAATGCAAAGATTATGTAGAGACGAAACAATATAATACATGTATTTTTATTAGGTTTTATGTGATTAAAATGAGGTGCAATGCAATGGTATGCAAGTAAGTAAAATATATCCTAAAGATTATCACATGCATTATCGATAAATGATAGGTAATTTCAGAGACACGTAATGCATTAAAAAGATTTAATGGCATTAAGATTAAAAAAGAAAGAGATACAATAGATCTCAAAAATTCCCATGTTTAACTAAGTGTCAAAACCAAAAATAAATGATGTCATTAGATAGAGAATAAAAAGAGAAACACAATGGAACTGAAATCAACCAAATCGGAATTCATATACTCAATATATGAGCAATAGAATGCAAGGGCATAAATGTAGAAAAATATAAAGAATAAAAAAGGATAAATATGCAATTTGGTCCCTCAGAAGGGTATTTCCACAACTTTCACTAGCCTGAGGGTCCTCCTTGCAAAGTTGCCAAGCATGGCACGTGAGGCATGCGCGCTTGGGCAGGACCTCATTGCAGATCTGGAAACATGCGAGGCGGATTCTACAAAATGTCCCAACAGTATGTTGATGGCACACTCGTAGCTAGGCTTGGAGCGAGGGCTTGGGTAGGTTGTAGGTTCAGGACATGTGGCATGTCCCGATGCTTCGTTCCGTGCTCGAGCCCACCGAGCCTCCAGGTGTAGGTTCGAGGCATGCATGAAATAAGGATCGTCTGATTGTCTTGATCGGACGACACCTGTAGATTTCAGCTTCGTCACTTCTTCTTTGGGAAAGGCAGTGAAGGTAGGACTCCAATAAACCCTTGAAATCTCCTCCAGCTTCAGGCAGCTACGTGGAAGGTTGGGGATCTAGTTGGAAGGCGGGTGAAACTACTCATTAGATGGAGATGGATGAATAGAGGCTTGAGGAATCGGGGTGAAGCAACCTCAGTGGCGAGAAAACTCTAGACCAAAGTGAGGAATGGATCTCCGATCATTGAGGGGATAGACCTGTAAAGGGTTAGTTTTATCATAGCTGAAGTGTGGCAATGAGTGGGGGGCATCGAGACGGAGAAAGCATATTTCCCAAATCGAGATCTCCTCCGCCGAATCCTGGAGCGGTAGAGGTTGCATGGGAAGGAGGGTGATGATCTGAATCACCAGCGAAGGTGATGGTGGTCCGGTGAAGGTAATAGCGAGTCTAATGGATGAGATAATAAGTGTTCATGTCGGAAAATAATCATAAAAAGTAGTAGTATACAAGGGATAGAATCATACTTGATCGTAGAGGGTAACGATGATGGGAGAGGCTTGGACTGAGGCTCCTTGGGAGGCTCTGGTCATCGCTCTATCTGGTCAGCCATGCTAGAGGGATCGGGCAGCCACCGGATAGGCGGTGCAACATGGCCTAAGCCATGGGTCTCACCAGGGGCCAGAGGTCGCCATCGCCTCGACGTTTCGTCCCTTTGCTATCACCAGAGGGTGGGGAAGCTTGGCCAATGATTGTTGATTGGTGGATGAGGACTAACGAAGGCAAAGGTGATGGTTTTACAGATTGAGCGTTGCCATTACGTGGTGGAGGGGGTTGACTTGTAACGACTACATAGTGGAATGAAGATGCGATTGTGGGGTGGTGATGGCCATACGAGAATGGAGGGAGAGATGGCTATGTGGTGGGTGGTTTAGGGAATGGAGAGGGTGACTGAAATGGGCTCCAAAATAGAAAGGGTGAGCGGGTGTCGATGTGTATTACGTGTGGGGAGTGAATCGCCGGAGGTAGAAGACAAGTCGGGACCATTTGATCTCACGATCCAATGGTCCAGGTATGAGCACAAGGGATTAGGTAGGATTCGATCCAAAGATCTGATCGTAAGGATGAGGGGGCAGCGGAGAGGAATGGTTCTGATCGAATAGGGTGGCCTATCCTACGATGAGTTAGATAAGAGGTGACGTTGAGAAGGTTCAGTCATTGGATGATAACGCATCTAACGGCTGAGATAGAGGCAGAAAGGGGTGGTTGTGATGGTATCCAGGGGAAGTATCTAAGGGCTGAGAAGAGAGAAAGAAGGGATGGTGGAGATGAAGGCGAGGAAAGGGGGATCGGTGGTAGAAGGGAGTGGCATGTGACGTGAGGGGACAGGGCCACATGGGCGGCCCAGAGGGCGCCACGTGGCCCAATCAAATTATTTAAAAAGTTAAAAAATAAAGGAATACAAAAGAAATAGTAGAATGTAGAATTAACAAAAAAGTCAAAACATGAAAGTTGTAGATCTCAATGAGATCTACAAGTTTCATGTTGACAGAAAGTCAAAAGAGGTTAATTATACAACGAAATATTTTTGGTAGCATTTTTAATAGATAAAGACACTACATTTTTAAGGGATTTGAGATTTGTTGTATTTTTAATTTATTTTTAAAGCTCAACATGTATATATATATAATATTTATCTTTTTTTGAGATTTTTAATGAAAGAAAAAAATAAGGGAATATCAGTGTTAAATATACAATAATTAGGGTTAGCAATCAAGGTTAATCATATACAACATACCTATTATTAATAATAATGAACTAAAAGTGAATTTTATTAGATCACTTAGTTCTGGGGGGGTAATAAATAAGAAATAATATGATGTATTATATATTCATAACCCCCCTATACTTAAACTAAGCTCGTCCTCAAGCATCTAAAGAATGAAGGAGTCAGATTAATTTCTGACAATGTATGTGAATTTTCAAGGCTCAATTCATCAAAGACCCTTAATTCAAGTGATCTTAAAATTCTGGGCTCAACCATGCTATAGTCAAAAGGAATCCACCTTCTCTAATTATAAGACTCTTTGCTTGTACATATAATATAAGGGTATGGCATTTAGTGTACTACATTCATGAGAGTCGAGTCGAGATGTCACCCAAGGTCTCAGTCCAAGAGACTCTCTTCTAGACCTAATTCTCGACACTAGGGAATAAGTATTTTCTTGCATTCAATCCATCGTCTCATTAGTTTGTCAGTCTTAAAAGTGTAGATGGAAGGTCATGTAATAGAGGGCACTGGATTGTGTTTTTTCTTCTCTCCCTCACATTGGAACAAGGATCCTCTTGAGTGCCTTATTACCTAACGCATATATATTAATGTTTGTAGATCAGTGTATCCGTCAAGAGAGTTTGCATTTGCACGTACTTGTTTTCTTGGGAATGCATTGTTGTGTGTCTTTTCTGAGTATATAATATACCTTCTACACCTAGACTTGTAGCATTTACGATGTAGAGCCCTTTTTTGGGTGCAAGCCTACTCCTTGGTCCTAGTATCTTTGGTCCAAGTGGGTACTTTTGAAATGGTTAGGAGAGCTTTCCTTTGATGTAAGATCTTTGATATTTGACTTTGATTTGAGAGAGCTTTTCTTTTAATATTTCTTTTCTTTTCTTTTGATAGACTAGCTCTGCTGGTTTTACTAAGAGTTGACGCACACTGATCGACAAGTTTATTATGATTCATCAAACCCTGGCACATAGGTAAATATCAAATGATAGTATGGGAACGTCTTCACATATTTGTTAGTGTTTGCTGACACTCAGTTTTCTTGAAGCCTTCATTGACTGAGTCCCATCCGTGAGCATCATTAAATTAGGTATAAACTCAAATCTCCAGTCCTGGTCTCTCAAGTGATAACTCAACTCATCTCATAAATCATGCATTTGTGGAAGTGATGTGTTGATCTTATTCTTTAGGCGGTAGAGATGAATAGTGCAATATTGCGCTCAAATCTTTCCATTAGGGAAATGTGAATTATTATGTTTCAAACACTAATAACTAAGGCTGGTTAACTCAGACTCTCAAGATCTCAAAAACCAAGTGTCCTCAATTCCTCAAGCCTTGAGTGATGGTGAATATGTCATGAAACCATCTTCAAGGTTAGTGAATTTTGTGATTTTTGAATTTCACAGATTTCATGGATTTTTTTATCTCAAGAGAAATAATGATTGTCCCAAGTCATATGAATAGTTGCATCCATTTCCAGCCATTATAGGTGTAAGTACAGATTGTTAGACGGCTACCCGTAATTATTCAAGACAGTTCCAATCGCATTGTCTGTAACCACCCACTATGCTAAGGTATACCATAGTTTCCTCCTTGAGAAAAGGCTACTCATTCTAATCTTGATAGTCAGAATTTCTACTCAAGAAAAGTTTTTAATTTTTCAGATTTTTATGAGATTTTTGAAAAAGGTTAATTACAAAACAAGAAGCTAATCCCTCATTTTTTAAAGGATTTTTGAAAAGATTTTTCAAACCATGTCACATAATATATATTTATATATTTAAGATATTTTTTAAATGATCTTCAAAATGAGTAAAACCTCATTTTTAAACTAATGTCAAATATTTTTCAAAGTAGTATAACACAATTAGAAAACTTTCTAAAGCCTTTACAAACATTTTTACAAAAATCAGTTCAAGAGATACTTATACCCTATCCCAAAAAAAGTTTCAAAAATTTCAAAATACGAGTTATGGATAAAGTATATATATACAATATATACGGTATACCTCATATACTTAACTTTTGCTATGTCCTCATAGCACAAAAGTGAGATAATGCCACAGCTTAGGTTAATACAAAGTGATATAGCAGAATTGACTCGGATGCTTCCCCTATACTTAGGTAAAAATGACCTAAGTATAAGAAAAAGAAGAGGGGAGAATAAATGATTTGGGTCCCCCTATACTTAGACTGAGAGAAGCCTAAGTATTGGATATGCAACGAGTATGGAGAGACCCGTGGTTTATAATCGATGATTGTACAAGGTTCCCCCTATACTTACGTTAAAGAGTGGCCTAAGTATTTGGATGTGGATTTATGGCTGGAGAACCGGTGATCAATTAGGGTTAGAGGGGAAATGGTTTTACATAGATGAATGGATGGAGAGGGGGGAGGTAGACCATCTAGGGTTATGGGAGGGTTGGGGTAATGGAGACATCAGGATCAACCAAGAAACCAAGAAAACCCTTGATTTTACCAACTCACATGTGAATATCAACAAGTGTTGGTCAATTATCTTGTCCATTTTATTGGTGATCATCTAAAATTGAAGTCCATTACGCATGTTTTACGGCTAGATTTTTGGCACTATCCTAGGTATACGTCCTCACCTCTCAACACTCAAGAATCTTGCATACAATGTCAGAATTGCTCTCCCATACTCCAAGAGTGATTTTTATTTTATTTTATTTCATCAACTTGCATTGCAGTCCCGATTTTAATTTGAGGTTATCACTATATTAATGTGAGAGCATAAATCAAACAATCATCGTCTAATCAACTATTCCAAATTTCCGTAGATTTCCTAAATGATAAATCAAGGGAAGGTCGAGAAAGGCTAGTGCATTTGTGAAAATTCATGATGCATGGTTGAGAGAGAACTTACAATTCCTCAAGCAATCTCCATGCATATGCAAGAACTGTATTAAAATTTTATACTACGTGCATGCAAGTCAAAGAAACCACACCCTAACATTCTTTTATTAGAGTGAAAGAATTCAATTATTTTTGTCTAAGTGAAGCAATGTAAATGCGTCTTGAGAATTATGTGTGTATTAACCTACAAAGTAAGCAGCTTGGGTCGGTTGTAGGTTCGGGACAAGTGGCGTGTCTCGATGCTTCATTCCATGCTCAGGCCCACCGAGCCTCCAGGTGCGAGTGCAAGGCATGCAGGAAATGAGGATCGTTCGATCGTCTTGATCAGATGGCACCTATACCTTTCAGCTCTGCTACTTCTCCTTCAGGCGAGGCAATGAAGGCGGGGCTACGGCGAGCCCCCGAGAGCTCCTCCAGCCTCAAGCGGCTACGTGGAAGGTCGGGAAGGATAGGTGGAAGACGGGCGAAGTTGCTGATTAGTTGGAGATGATGTAGGGAGGCTTAAGGAGTGATGCATCCTCGATGAAGAGAAAGCTCTAGACCGAAGTAAGGAATGGAACTCTGATCATCGAGGTCTAGACTTGCAGAGGTTTAGTTTGATAATAGTTGAAGCATGGGAATGAGTGGCCGGCATCGAAGTGGATAAGCTTATTGCCCATATCGAGACCTCTAGAGCGGTGGAGGTTGCATGGGAAGGAGAGTGATGATCTGGATCACCGACAAAGGTGATGGTGGTTTGGTTACGGTAATGGCAATTTTAATGGATGGGGATAATGAGTGTGTGTGTCATAAAAAATTAGAGAAAATAATAGGAGACCGAGGATAGAATCATATCTGATCAAAGAGGGTAACATCGGCAAGGGAGGCTTGGGCTGAGGCTCCTTCGGGGTCTATGATCATTGCTCTATCTGGCCATCAATGCTAGAGAGCTCGGGCAGCTGCCAGAGAGGTGGTGCAACATGACCTAAGTCATGGGGCTCACTAGGGGTCGGAGGTCACCATCGCCTTGATGATTCGTCCCTCCGTTGTCACCAGAGGGATGGCGAAGCAGGGCCAACGATCATTAATTGGTGGATGAGGACTAACGGAGGTGGAGGTGATGGTTTTATAGATGGAGCGATGCCGTTACATAGTGGAGGGGGTTGACTTGTGATGAAACTATGTTTCATGCTCTTAATTCGCTGAAATTAACCCCCTAGAGACTAAGTACCAATAAAAACCAGACAAATCCCTGTAATTGTCAAAGTCTTTGAATAAATTAAAAATACAAAAAATGGTAAAATTAAAATTCGTAATGTTTTTACCCTTAAAACGCTCACAAAGTGTCTGCCGGAGTGTATATATGAGTATAGTCAATAAGCAAGCTTGAGCCTCAAAGTCAAATCATGTGAGCCTGCAGCTGGATGACTTGACTACACTGGTCTTGCATCCTAGGATAGGTAGCTACATTGGCTACCGTCCATTCTTCTCTTCACTCCCTCCTCTTGAGCTGGTTCCCGCTTGAACTTAGAAGGGAATACCCCGCTCCTCGAGGAATGAGTTGTTGGATTGGGGAATCATTGGGTTGTCATACTGCAGAAGTCAGTCTCTTTGTCATTTCAGTTGGAGAGAGCCACCATCATTTACATTGTACAAGTCAGATTCATAGTCATAAGGTTTTGCGTATGAGTTGAAGTATTCTGACCTGGCTATTGAGGAGACTTGAGCAGAGTTTTGGGATTCTCGAAGGCTGTTAGATTTCAAATCCAGTTCTCATTAAGGTTCCACCCGCACTATAATTTCAAAGGTCCGACTTAAGCTTCAAACTTTGATTTTGTGAAGACAAGTTTGATAGTTAAACTTAATCAAAATTTATTCTTTTTCTTTTCTTTGATTTTCTTTTCTGCACTTATTGCATAAGTGTTTGCTAGGGACTAGCAAAGGCAAGTATAGGGGGATGATGAACCTCCATTTCATCATCTTTATTCTATCATTTTGGCCTCAAAAATCCTAGTAAGCACATGTAAATACCCTTAAGTCATGCATTTTAGCATTCGTACATGTGTGTGTGTAAATAGTGTATAAAATGCGATTTTTAAAGCCAAAATTATAGAATAAAGAAAAGAAAAAGAATAAAATATTGTACATATTTTATGACCCAAAACCCCAAGACTTAGGCATCTCGATGACTAGATCGACAAAGAATAAAGTAGAGGGAGATACGGGCCAGAATCTAATAAAATTCCTTTATTTAATTCATTTTTTATTCATTTTGGGACCTATTTTTAGTTCTACTTTTTATACTTCAAATAAAAAAACTTTATACATGAAAGTTGTAGATAATTAAATAAAGAAAAATACAAAATTACATTCATATAAAAAATAATGTACAGATCAAAAGTTATGATATGAATAAGATTCCAAAATCCCAACTTCCCAGACCTGTATCTCTCAAATAAAAACTCGAAATGTATCAAAATCACCAAGCTTGCAAAAGTTGGCCGACTAGGCAGACTAGTCGAGTCGGGGGGGCAGGGGGGGGGGGGGGTAGCCGACTCGACTAGGCCTAGTCGGCCCTTAGTCGGTCCACCCGACCAGTCGGCCTAGTCGGCCGACTAATCGGCCGACTTTTACAACAACTTTTTTTTTGTTTTCATTTTTTTAAAGCAAACTTATTCTAATATGCTTAATGTTATATTTAAAGTCAATTACTTCTTTTGCTTCATCATGATGTCATATAAAATGTACTAATATATGTATATACATATTAATATATGTATAAAAACTGATTTATATATTTAAAATAATTAAAAATTCAAAACCGACTAATGACCGACTAATTCTGACTAGTCGCCCGACTGCCGACTAATCCTTAGTAGGTGACCCCGCCGACTGAATACCGACTACCGCTTTCTGCAACCTTGAAAATCACCTTTAATTGTATATAATTTTCAATAAGCTCTTTAATGAAGGTGGTTTCGTTTTCAGAGTTACGGTTTGAAAGTTGAGTTTTGGACCCCTGTTGTACAATAGTTTTCGCCTTTTTCTTTCTTTTGTATAGATTCCTTTTTTTAACTCTTTTTCTTTTGATTTCAATTTTATTTTGTTATTTGTATATTCTAATTTCTATTAAAAATGTAAAATCAATTAAAAATGTAAAATCAAAAAGATATAAAAATAGATCTTCTCTATACAAGTCAATTTAGCTTGTATTCTATCTTTATCACTTTTTTATCTTATAAAATTAAAAATCAACAAAAATATTTCAAGTTTTGTATATTATTAACAAGAAAACAAGACTAAAAAAACCATAAAAATTCCAAAATGGGTATTTTATACCTTAAAAAAATATATTCTTAATTTACATCTTTTGAAAAAAAAGATTTCTTCTGCAGTATTCTAGATAACATTAGTTTGAGATAGTTTTATGATTTGAGTTTTTATTTTGAGGTCTTTTATTATTCTTTCAAACATATTTTCATTGGGAAAGACCTCTCTTTTTTTATTAGTACACATGAACATAAAGACAATCACTAGTGTCCAAAAAAATTTGAAATAGTCCACTCACATTGGTGGAGGCCTCCCCCAATAGCCATCATCTCTTCCATTCCTCCACCAAATAAAAGAGCTTCATCTCCCATTTTTGAATTCATCCACCATTAGAGTCTTCATTCTATTTGATCTACCTCCATTGTGACAGAGTGAAGGTTGGAGATGAAGCCATGACAAAGGGACGATTCTTTGGCGTGATCCCTTGGTGTTATTGCGCCATTGTATCACAAGCTCTTAGCTTGTCAAGCCTTTTCTCCGCCGGAATCGAGGCCATGACTGGTCATTTTTATTGGAGAATCGACCACCATAGGCAGCTACATTCATATGCTACGTTTTCCTTCTTGTAGGTAACTTTTAGATTTAGTTTTTCTTCTTTTGTAGTGTAATAACCCACCATCTTCAACTTTCGTTCATCCTCCTTGACGCTGCTAACACCTCACCACCGCCTTCATCCGCTTCTTCGTACCCCCTTCACGCAACCTCAACCAACTTCGGCCACGCACGGTGGTTGGAGACCATCTCCTTCTACCATTTTCATAGGAGAACCCATCCACCCCATATATTTTTTTTGTGCATAACGCAAGCCAAGCCCACGCTCGAGTTATCATTTCTACTCGCATGTATCCATCTGAACGTCCTACAGCCGCACCACCATCTCTCGCGTAGAGCTCCACGCCGTGGAACTTCGTCGGCCCTCGGATTGGCTTTTTTGTTGTTGTTTTTTTAAAGGAAGAAGAAGAAGGGAGGGGTGGATAGCAACCACCGTTGGATCTATCCCCCTCCTTCTAATCTTAACCATCCATCCAAGGGGTAGAAGTATTATGCATAAGCCCTCACCATTTTGAAATTTCACGCACATACCTTTATCCTCCAAGAGCCTCTGAATGCCACGTGGATAAGTGGCAAGTGTTGCGGCCATACCCCTGCATTTTTGGCATATTTCAAGAAGTTTTCGAGCACATTTTGGAACTGTAGTTTCATATTTACTTTTTCATCTGTACCCCTGCACTAAAATGCTCATAACTCATTCATCGGAACTCCGTTTCATGTGAGAGTTTTTTTAGAAAGTTGCTTTAAAGATCTACATCGTATCAAAATTTTAAAATATTCTGATGTACGAGCTATTAATGGTGAATTTTTGAACTCAGGATACTGATTTGGTGTATTTTGCTGATAACTCTTTAAATACTTGATATCATTTGCTCTTTTTTGGATATGTTATACAAATTAGTAGGATCGAAGTTGTGTTCAAATTTCATCAAAAGATATTGCAAATTTTGTCCTGTAGAATTTCTACAATATTTCGAGTGATTGATTTATTTCTTGAGCATCTTTGATCTATTTGAAAATCTAAAAATATGTTCGTGTGCCTCTGACTTTGTTCTACACTCAAAGATTTTTATTGTATTTTTATCCTATTATTTGATTAGTCAAAAAAATTAAAAACTTTATTTCTACCTTACTGCTGTCTTTTATTTTTAGTATATTCATTACATCTCAGAAAAATACCAAAAAAATAATGTAGCTTTTTTCGTCTATATCTATATCATATCCGAAAGGCATCCAGTAATATTAGGTCTAGTGTCCAAAAACCCAAAAAAAACTTCTAAACTTGCAAAAATCACTAAAAAATGAAATAGTGTCAAAAACCCAAAAACGAAGTCCTGTTTTCTTTGATACAATCTTCTCTATCTAGGAAAAATATAGATACAATTTTAGGACTTCATTTTGAACTATTAGTATATTGTTTTCGAGTGTCCTATTTACCTTATTTTTCCTAGTTTAGAATTGCCCATTTTATCTCATTACTTGCTTTTTTCTAAAAAAAATTCTAAAAACATTTGCAAAATTAACTAAAACACAAAAAGATTTTATTTCCTATATTTTGAATATTTTTACCTATTTGTATCTCTCTCTCATCTCTCTTGTATATATATATCCTATATAGTCTTATATCCTTATTAAAAGAAAAAGAAATTATAAAAATATAAAATATAAAAAGAAAATTAAAAATAAGAAAATTAAAAATCAAAATATAAAAATATAAAATTAAAAATCAAATAAAAGTAAAAAAATAAAAACCCACAAAAAATAGCATTTGCATAGGCATCTGATCACTTTCAGTCTTGAGCATTTATCTTACCGATCTATCCTGCTTGTTCCCTGTGTTCGACACTCTACATTACTTGCACTATACACATATTTTGTAGAGTTATAATAAATTTTAACTCCACATTTACTTTCATTGCTTGATTTGATTGTTGTGGGTTAATTGTTGATAAAATCCGGATTTCTGAGCGGTCAACGCATCGACTGTGTTCCCCCTTGTGTGGAATATACGATCGCCTGATTTTTGGGTTTATCAACGCCCTTCGATCGGATCAGCCCTATCTAATCCTAACCGCTCACCAGCACCCTCCGTTCCACCGTTGGATCGCGAGATCTAATGGTGGAGACTTCGTCGTCTACCTCCATTCGACCCTCGCTCACGTCGCCCCATCTCGCAAAACAATCGCCCCCTTCTTATTTCCCCGATCACTATCTCCACCTTCCCCACTCATTAACTGCTCTCGGACCTTCCCCACTCATCCCTCCTTCTCGCGGGTCATCGGTTACTCCACGCCTCCCCTACACTCGTCCCATATCTTCCACGAAAGCCATGGCTTCCACCATCTCAACCACAGAGCTTCCCCTTCGAATACCCCATCTCCTCCGCATTGCACCCTTTGTCCACCTTCATGAGGGGCGAGGCCCAACCCTCCTCTTCCTCCCTGCGATAGGGGGAGGGGCTAGGATAGAGCAATGACAACCTATGTCCTTCGGTGAGACCCGTAGCTGACCTAGATGCGTCGTGGTGGCTTCGCCCCGCCCGAGCTCGCTAGAGCGGCCGCCCAGCACGTACGACGACCTCGAGGTTCTACTAGGACCTTAAGCCCAGGCCACCACTCCGCCATCGCTTAGGTAAGATCTCCAATCTCTCCTCTGCATTTTTTATTCAATTTCTTTGTTTTTATTAGCTCTCTACTCGTACTATCGCCATCGACTGATCATCTCTTCCGCTTCGCTACACTTCCGCCACCCATAGGCTCCTCTCGGATCGCCTTTTCCCCTTCTCGACCATCTGAACACCTCCTCCACCTTCATCACCGCTTGTCGGATATGAAGATCACCGGGGCTCCACCTCCCTTCGCTCCCATGCCCTCCATTCCAGTCACGCACGCAGTCCCTTCGCTTCGCCTATATAATTAACCATGCAGGTGCTCGAGTCTTCAATAGTTGGAGTCTTTGCCAGAGCTTCTTCGTCAAGCTCATCTCCAGCATACTGGCTTCTCCTGCCTCCTCCAAGAAGACCAGCACCCCCACCGAGCTTCAACGAGGCGATATCCATCTAGGAGCGACCGCAAGCCTTCACTGAGCACCAGCAACGAAGGCGGAGCTGGAGCTGCTTCACCGGTGGTCAGATTTCTCCTCCAGCCGGAGACGAGGGAAGACGTACAGGAACCTTGGATGGCTTCATCCCAGCACCAATCTAACGGTCCACCAGAGGACACGACGACGCCGGTGATACACTCTAGTTATCGTCCGATCTCAGGATCGGGTAGTCCTTGATTGTCCAAGTGTCTCCACCAAAGAAGTCCCGAACCTCAGCGCCCGATCCATAGGCTCGATACTGCCGAGCCTCGTCAGAGCCCAAGCCTAACTCCAAGCTTGCATCGATCCTTCATCGTCCATCGAGCCTAGCCGAAGCAGTTGTGAGCCTCCCCCGAACCTCAGTGCCCAATCCATAGGCTCGGGACTGTCGCGCCTTGTCTGAGCCCAAGCCTAACTTCGAGCATGCATCGAGCCTTCATCGCCTGCCGAGCCTAGCCGAAGCAGTTCCGAGCCTCCCTCGAACCTCAGAGTCATCCAAGCCTGGGACCACGTGCTCCTCATGTGTGGTCTGGGCAAATTGCAGGGAGGTCTTTGAAAGTTTCTACTTTTGCAATCAGGTCCAGAGACCACGTGCAAACCATGTGTGCTTGGGGTATTTAGCTTTTATACCCACACAGGTTTTAATAATTGCATAAATACCCCCACACGTGAGGATCATTTACAAAGAAGGTACCGAACTTTATTTTATTTACATTTTATTCCCTCTCAGGGACTTGTTTGCTATTTATCTTTTATGTTTCCTTGCATTTATGCCCTTATCTTCTTGTATGCATATCTTGAGCATCTTTTACCCGTTTCAGTTGATTTCAGTTTCATTTCAACGCTTGTCTAATGATTCTTTTAATGGCATAGTTAATTTCATGTGTTTGATACTGTGAATTTGAGGTATTAATTTAATTGCCAAGTGTCACTTCTACAGTTTTTTTAATGCCTCCCTTTGATTGATTTAATGAAACTTGTTTTCATGATGTTGTTCTGAATTCGGCTACATTTTATTGCTCAACTATCTTAACTGGTAGAGCATATCATCATTGCATCCTTTTGCATGATAAAATAATAATAATAAACAAAATAAAAAAATGCATGTTTCATGTTTACTTAGTGCATATTGTTGTTTTGTCTTCATATGTGTTTTTGACCTACGATTCTTTAATCCAACACTTAATAACATTAATAAGAGTCTAAATATTCCGAAAGAGGTTCGTGTCCCTGAGTTCGACCTTGGGCTTGCCCAAGTAAATATAAATGGACCATTTGATTTAGTTGATTATATTCATTGAATGGTTCTTTGACGCATCCAATTCGGCCAACTACAACGTACTAAAACGACAAATTAAGAGGTCGGATTTGCGGTTGTCAAATAGTGTCGTTGTCGGGGACATGATGACACGCCTGAGCACTCGGGTATAAGGTACTAAATAGGTCGTTGCGACCCAAGCAATCAGACGATGTCAATCAAGAAAAATGAACCACTAATGAAAATAAAATCGATCAAAACACGAATAGCGGTCCTGCTATTGGATTAACCTGGTATAGCACCCAGGGTCGAACTCAAGGAGCACGGGTTGGCCTCTCGGCCTATGAAGTAGTCAAAATAAAAGGAGAAAATCTTTTTAGTGGTTTTAAATTTGTTTTATATTTTTTTTTGATTTTTAATGTGTAAAGAAAATAAGAAAAGTGAAGAAATACACACTTCAACAATTTATTCAAAGCATCAAAAATCAACCAAAAATTGAAATAAAAATATTTTTTTGTATTTTATATTTTGTAGTGTTTTTGGTGAATTTTTGAGAATTTTCTGATGTTTATTTTATTTTCTAAAAATTAAAAAGTGAAGCAAACAGTGGGTACTGTCCAGCCAAGCCAAAAAGCCCTAGATAAAATATCTAAGAGCTCCAAAATTGCCTGGAGGTAATTTTCCTGTAAAGAAGATAAAATGAGGAAAATTCAGGCACCAATTTTATTGTTTTTGGATTTTTAATTTATTTACTAGAATTTTTGTAGGTTTTTGAGTGTTTTTAAGTTTTTAGTGGTTTTTAGTAATGAAAAATAGGCAAACTTAACTAGAAAATCAAACTAAGCAAGACAAACATTGGACAATTTTTTTGTAATTTTTGGACACTATTTAATATTTTTTGTGATTTTTAAAGTTAGCCAGTAGCAAAATTGAATGTTTTTGAATTTTTAAAAATACTAAACAAAATCAAAAATGTCCTCAAAAATCTACAAATATTCTACACCATGGCAGGAGCCATGTGTCAAATTTTCATTGGATTTGGAGGTGGTTTGATATTTTATTCAAAAGCAAAGATAGGGCACTGTGCACAGGGACCAAAGTGCAAATACCCAAAGTCCTGGGGGTCTTGGTGCAAAATACCCAGCAAAACACGCGCCACACGCGTGCCTGGGGCACTCAGGGACCTATATGTAAGAAAAATGAGTCCCGAGGACTTATTAGTAACAGGTACCAAAAGTCCAGGGGCCTTATCTGCAAATTACCCAAAAAATATCGCACATGCTCAAATAAACCACGCACAGGGGTATAAATGCAAATATCTAAAAACTTTCATTCATTTAATAACATCTAGAACAACAAGGGTATCTACTGCAAATAACCCAAACAACTCACGTGTCGAAGCACGTGTCCACAACTGGCAGGGGTATAAATGCAAATAAACTAAAGCTCAGGGTCCACTATGTAAATTACCCTAAAACTAAACAACTGACTTAAATAATTACAGGACTAAAACGAAATAAAATAAAGACATGGGCCTAAGGGTAAATTACCCTTTATTAAGCGGATGGGCTGGATGCGCGCCACGTGTAGATCGGACGGTGGCTGGCAATGGGTGCCTCGGATCGTCTCTCCTCAGATCTGACGCTGCTGGTGGCTCCAGGGATGGACGGTCCAGATTAAAACTGGAGCGAGAGAGGGCGATCGACGGCGACGGAGGATCCTCGAAGAACAGGTCCCCGGCGAGCTTCGCCGGGCTCGTGCGTGCGCGATGCTCCTCCGGGGAGCCTTCTGAAGATCGGAGAAGAATCGTGGAAGGTTCCCGCATCCGCCGGTGGGCTACGATGATCGAGCCAAGCTCCGGGGAGCTCGGACGGGGTCGGCGGAGCTGGGTCTCCTGGCTGGATGACGGAGAGCCTCAGATGGCCCTCGTTTCGACCTGCAAAGTGAACCAGAAGATTCACGGGTCGAGGGCAAACTGCCTCGACCCGGTTAGGCGAAGTGGGGGTGGCTGGTGCGTCGGGACGGCGAGCTCCGGCGAAGGGGGTAGACGGAGGAGCTCGGTTCCCAGCTCCTGTGCGAGCTGGGTTGAGTGAGTGGTGGAGAAGGTGCGTCGGACGAAGGCGAACGTGAGGGTCGATTCCGATGATCGAGATGGGTGACGGGGTGGTCGGAATCAGGGAAATACGACGACGGCGCAAATTGGGCGAAAATGGAAATTAAAGGAAACAGCGGAGCTAGGTGGCTACCTGGGTGAACGGAGAGACTGGGGAGGAGCAGGGGATGCTCCTGGTCGTTGCCTCGAGGGTCGTCTCGGCCCGAGGCTCGGAGCTCGCGCTGGTGGCGGAGCTACGGCGGCTACGTCGTCGGATCGATGGATTCACCTCCTCTCCTCGCTGCAACAGGTCGGGGATGCGAGCTGTCACCTCACACACTCTCTGGAGCTCACTGGAGAACGAAGCAAATGGCCAAAGATAGCGAGAGAAGGTGGCAGAGCTCGCTTATATATGCTGGATGGGTCCGAGAAGGGTGGCTCGGGTAGGGTCGTGATGGCGCGCGGATCCCAAGGTGGATGCCCGGCGAGGGTGTCGGATGTGGGAGGATCAAAACGGAGCCGGGGTTTGATGAAATGGTGATCGGATTGAGCGGGCAAAAATTGGAGAAATCGGGTCCGGAGCTCAGACCCGTGGGAAGTGGTCCTGGGGGGGGGGGGGTAGTTGATCGGGCGGTCAACATCCCCAGGACCCAATGAGAATGGGCCACGTGGCTGAATATTGAAGTGACAAATGAGGGTAGCTATGGCCCGATTCAGCCAAAACTCAAAACATGAAATATTTTTCTTTTATTTTTTTCTATTTTTTGGTGATTTTTAATAATTTTTTTCGAAATAAAAATAAGCTATATACATAGTATGTACTATCTATAGGTATATGTACAATATATAGGGTTTTGATTTTTGATTTTTAATTATTATTTTTATACAATTTTATCCTTATTTTTTATTTATTTATAGAATAAAATAAGGAATAAAAGGGTGTTTTTTTATTTTATTTTTCTTATTTATATAGATAAAATAAATATATATGTACATTTATATACATGGAATATGTACAATGTATTTTTGTATTTTTAATTTTGCTCTTTTTATTTTGTTTTTGTTCTAATTCTTTTTATTTTATTTATTTACAATATATAATATAGAATATTTACAAAAAGTTTGAAAATTAATTTTATTTATTTACAAGGTTAAATAAATATGGAAAGGTGGTTTATGTACATGATGAAAGGGATATTTTTGGTCTTTTTGATTTTTAACTTTTTCTTTTGGTTTGTATATTTTATAAATATATACAAGTATTTACAAGCATATTTTTGGTGAGGAAAATATCCTTATTTATTTACATAAATATTTACACACCTGAGCCCCTATCCCCCTCTACTTTGGTTTTTATGCGGTCAGGCCCATGTTGAGCCCTCCCTTGGGTTAGGTTGCTCAATATTTATTCTAAATATTTCCCTCTTTTTCTTTTACTCTTTATTCTTTTATTTTTACACAAAAACATGCTAATTATAGGTTTTTACACAATGCATGCTTTTGGTAATTATTCCTATTTACATACATCTACTTGCATTTGCAAAGGTTTTTGTAGCTAAAATATAAGAATAAAGAGTGATGAATGGGTATTCATCACCCCCCTATACTTAACTTTGCTAGTCCCTTAGCAAACACTTATTTGAAAAAGAAGTGAAAAAGAAAGAAAGAAAAAAAGAGGGGAATGTACATGGATCAATGTTGAATATTAAACTTTCCTTCATTAAATTGAATTATGGAGCTCGATCAGATCTTTGGATTATTAATGTGTCGGAACCTTATTTAGACTTAAGCTTAAAACCCAACAGCCTCTAAGTTCCACCAATCTAAGGGCAAGACTCCTCAATAAACCAGATCAGAACAAGTCTACATACACAAACTCTAATGACCATGAATCTTTCCATGCAGTGTAAGTGATATGTAGCTCCCCACCTCAGAAGTAACAAAGAAACAACCTCCCTCAACCTGGTAACTCTAATGCCTCGGTCTAGCAACTCTTTCCTCGAGAAGCGGGGTATTCCCTTCTAAGTTCAAGTGCAACCGGCTCAAGAAGAGGGGGAAGAAGTATAGACTTTTGGAAGCACAGCCAGTGTAGCTAAGTCTCCCGCTGCAAGCTTCATGAGATGTAACATGGATACCATAAGCTTTTGCTTTATTTGACTATATACACTCCGATGGGGTTATTGAATTTTCAATCCGACCCACCACTTTTTTGGAGTTCTTTTTGCATTTTGCATTTTTTTTCAAGTGCTTCTATACAACATATCTACATGGTGCAGCATATATACAAGAAATTTTCCTCTTGAGCCAGTAGACTATCCCTCTTTTGAAGCTTTATTGCAACCCACAGCTTCTGTCTTTAGCCTTCATCACCACTAGACCAAGTTGAGACGCACTTCCTTCACTATAAGAAGAAGAGAGGTTCCGCCTAGAAGTACTACCCTCATATGCTACCCCAAGCCAAAGGAAACTGCCTCCTCACCACCTCATCCGTGGAGAGCCATGTGTAAAGTGCTGGTGCAAGTCAAGCCATTGTCTCTAAGAGTCATGCGTGTGTTGTTAAGTGCTCTACTTAGGCTCATCAAGATGACATATAATCATAGCCTAGTGGACTCAAAGAATTAAGTCCTTATGGACCTGAAAAGCCTTAACCCTAAGTCCTATAAGGTTCCTCTTAAAGTTAGGTGGATTAAGATCTTATTCAAGCTCCATTTCTCAGTTTAATTCCAAGCTTAGTTTAAATGTCAACTCTCATCCAGAAAAACTATATACATATGTACACAAAATGCTTATTTACACAAATTTTACAATCGTGCAAAATTTTTGAAAAATATTTTGAAATCATGGATGAATGATGCATGAGGTGCAAGTTTTGCAGGAAGAGATTTACACATATTTACACAAGATTTTTGCAAACTTTTGATTTTCAAAACATTTTGGAAAAATTTTGTACTATATACATAATTTTGATACAAAAATATTTACACAAGCTTTACACAAAAAGATTTTTGAAGTCATTTTTACAAAAATACTTTGTACACTAGCTATGTATGTGCAAATAAAAGAAGTTTATGTACATGAAAAAATTTTTAATTTTTGTGATTTTTAGCCATTTTATTTATTAAGACACTCACACAAAGTACGAGTTATGGCTAAAGTATATATGAAATATATACACACCCCCCCTATACTTAGCTCGAACGATGTCCTTAGAGTGATCAAGAGCGATGAAGAAGACATAACTCGTGCTTAGTAAAAGGGAAGTGAAAAGGAATGGTTAAGTACAGGAACGAATAAATGAATAGAATGAGAGGGACTCGGTGGTTTCCCCCTATACTTAGGATTAACTAATCCTAAGTATAGTAAGCTGTACATGAAGGGAAATCCGAGTGAAGAAGATACAGAGTCTGTCCCCCCTATACTTAGGGTAAAATATCCCTGAGTATAGGCAGCAAAACAGGAGCAGAAAGAATGAAAAGAATACCCGCAGGTCCTACATCCCCCCTATACTTAGGGTAAAGTACACCCTAAGTATAGCATAATCATAAGATGAGAAAAGGGATGTGGGACTAAAGAATAGAATGATATGGACAACTGGATCTATACAAGGCGGAGGAACAGTGAAAATCAGGCGTGAGATGCAAAAGATGTGAGTCAAGAGACCACATCTCACGCAAAATGAATAGGGGCAACAATAACGTCCCGCGGCTCATGATCTAGAAATGGCTTGAGCCGCTGGCCGTTCACTCGAAAGGTACTCTCAGAAGACAACTCGGATATATCAATGCTACCATTGTCGTGTACCTTTCTGACCAAGTAGGGTCCCTTCCATTTGCTCTGCAGCTTCCTTGGAAACAAACGAAGCCTTGCATCAAACAGCCATACTCTCTGTCCAATCTCAAAATGCTTGTGGCTGATGTGAGAATCATGTCACTCCTTCACTCTCTCCTTATACTGTAGGCTGTTTGAGAAAGCTGTATCTCTAAGCTCCTCCAGGGCAGCTAACTCTGCCCTCCTCTGGTCTCCTACACCATCTGGATCCATAAGAATATCTGTAACTGCCCAAAGTGACTTGTGCCTCAGCTCAACAGGTAAATGGCACGGCTTGCCATATATGAGGCGAAAGGGAGATGTGCCCAATGGAGTCTTGAAAGACGTCCTATATGCCCACAAGACCGAGTCCAAAAGCTGTGACCAATCCTTTCGGTCAGGGCGGACGACTTTCTGCAAGATAGTCTTGATCTCCCTATTCGACACCTCAGCTAGACCATTCGTCTGTGGATGGTAAGGTGTGGCAACACGATGGTCTATACTGAACTCGGTAGCAAGGGCCTTCACCTGGTCGTTGATGAAATGAGACCCCCCATCAGAAATCAGAACTCGTGGAACCCCGAACCGCGTGATGATGTGCTTCCTAAAAAATCTGCAAACTGTCCTCGCATCAGCGGCTCGGGCGGGGATGGCCTCAACCCAATGACTAACATAATCAACGGCCAACAGAATGTACTCAAATCCCTGACTCTTAGGGATTGGACCCATGAAATCGATGCCCCATGCGTCAAAAACCTCACAGAAGTGAATGGGCTGCATCGGCATCATATCACGCTGTCCACAAGTGCCCATCCTCTGACAGTCAGTACACCTCTTCACGAACTCATCAGAGTCCTTGAAGAGGGTAGGCCACCACAAGCCGGATTGGAGCACTTTCTGTGCCGTTCTCCTCCCAGAATGATGTCCTCCTGCCTCAAGCTTGTGGCAGTAAGTGAGGACGCTATGGTGTTCCTCCTGAGGAATACACCGACGCCAGACGCTATCCCCTCCTTCGTGGTAAAGGATGGGATCCTCCCAGTGGTAGGACTTGGCCCTCGCAAGGAAGGTCTCAAGCCTCTGCCTGGGCCAATCCTGTGGGACTTTCCCAGCAACGAGAAAGTTCACAATATCGGCATACCACGGAAGTAAGGCGATAGCAAGGATCGCCTCATCTGGGAAGGTATCTCGAATGGGATCAATCTGCTCAGACTCCTCAGGCTGCTCTAAACGGGAGAGGTGATCCGCCACCACATTCTTGACTCCAGGCTTATCCTTGATCTCAATATCGAACTCCTGGAGTAGAAGGATCCATCTAGTCAATCTGGTCTTGGCATCCTTCTTTGCCATGAGGTACCTGATGGCGGTGTGATCTGTGTACAAAGTCACTCTAGATCCAATGATATAAGATCGAAACTTATCTAGGGCGAACACTACGGCTAGCATCTCCTTCTCTGTGACCGTGTAATTCCGCTGGGAGGAATCCAATGTACGGCTAGCATAGTGGATAGCAAACGGAACTCCATCCCTCCTCTATCCCAGCATTGCCCCTACAGCAAAATCGGAGGCGTCCGTCATGATCTCGAATGGGAGAGACCAATCAGGCGGCTGGAGAACAGGAGCCTCAATAACACACTGCTGGAGAGTCGCAAAGGACGAGAGACACTTGTCATCGACAAGGAACTCGGTGTCTTTCGTCAAGAGGTCAGTCAACGGTCGGGCAATCCTGCTGAAATCCTGAATAAATCTCCTATAAAATCCAACGTGCCCCAGGAATGACCGTAGCTGCCTCAAATTGGACGGCGGTGCGAGTTTTCTAATGACATCAACCTTGGCCGGATCAACCTCCATGCCCATGTTGGAGATGATGTGGCCAAGCACTGTCCCTTGAGTCACCATGAAGTGACTCTTCTCCCAAGATAGAACCAAATGGTACTCAATACATCGCTGGAGTACTCGGTCTAGGCAGCCAAGACAGGAGTCGAATCCGTCGCCGTAGACCGAGAAATCGTCCATGAAGACCTCCAAACACTCCCCAACCATGTCCGAAAAGATCGACAGCATGCACCTCTGAAAAGTCGCAGGGGCATTGCATAGCCCAAATGGCATGCGTCGAAAGGCATATGTACCAAAGGGACAGGTAAAGGTGGTCTTCTCCTGATCCTCAGGAGCGATGGCCACCTGGTTGTAGCCCGAGTACCCATCCAGGAAGCAATAATGGCTCTTCCCTGCCAGTCTCTCAATGATCTGGTCAATAAAAGGCAGGGGGAAATGGTCCTTCTTGGTGGCCTGGTTGAGTCTCCTGTAGTCAACACAGACCCTCCAAGAGGTGGGTACTCGTGTAGCAATCTCCTCTCCCGACTCACTGATCACAGTCGTGATGCCCGTCTTCTTGGGCACCACATGCAAGGGGCTAACCCACTTGGAGTCGGAAATGGGATAAATAAAATCTGCACTCCACCATTTTGATATTTCCTTCATCACAACCTCTCTCAGGTTGGGGTTCAGCCGCCGCTGGAACTCACGTGACGGCTTCGCCCCCTCCTCAAGATAGATATGGTGGGAGCACACTGAT
This sequence comes from Ottelia alismoides, assembly GCA_037367405.1. Taxonomy (NCBI): domain Eukaryota; kingdom Viridiplantae; phylum Streptophyta; class Magnoliopsida; order Alismatales; family Hydrocharitaceae; genus Ottelia; species Ottelia alismoides. The sequence continues at coordinate 389,109 of JAZKJV010002675.1, forward strand.
GGACTAATCCCATGGAGATCTGCTACGCTCCATCCGATTGCCTTGCGGTTCTTTTCAAGAACCCCCATCAAACGGGATTCCTGCTCTCCAGTTAGATTGGCAGAGATGATGACTGGGTACATCTCAGGCTCGCCCGCAAGGAACCGATACTTCAACGAAGTAGGGAGCGGCTTCAGCTCTGGACAGCTGGGCGCTGGCAATTCCGGCTTCGGAAGAAAGTGTGTCATTGCTGCTAAGTCTGCCAAATCTGCCTGGGAGAAAGAAAGCGAACTCTCGCAAACTGGATCTGGAGAAGGCTGCTCAACTGTGTTGTCTCTGATCTGCTCTGCATCTACCTCCTCCTCATCTGTAGGCTCAGATGGACTCAAGTCTGGCATGTGATCGTCGCAATCTGCCCAATCAGACTCTGAATCCGAGGGATCTGCATCAAACGCGGTGGCATCAGTACCACCGTAACACAAGGTGGCCTCAGCACCACCATCACTAAAATCCGTGTCGCGATCAAGGACCGACTCTGCCGCCTCTGTGGTATCCTGAACCAGGGCTGTGCTCTCCAGACTCTCCTCTGCTATCATCTCGGCATCAGCTGTATCTGAAAATGAGAGGATGGCATGTGCTGCAGGATCTGCCCATGCTGCCTCGTCATCAGTGATCACAAAATCACAGTCCCGGTGGATGTCTGGCTCGGCGTCTGTCAGCTGCTCTGAATCTGTGCTATCCTCTGAGCGTGCTCTCTCTCTGGCTCTGTAGTCCTCGACCGTCTCTATTTGTATACTCTCGCCCTCGACGCGAAAGTATACCTTCCCGCTATCATGATCAGTCACCGCCTTGGCTGTGGCCAAGAACGGACGACCAAGGATGATGGGGGTATCGGCCACTGAATCAGGGATCTCCATGTCCAACACTAAGAAGTCCACGGGGAATTTCAGGCCCTGAATCGTGACGATAACATCTCGCAACAACAACCCCTTCGGCCTCTTGACAGATCGATCAGCAAACTGAAGGACTGTCCTTCTCTGTCTAAGAGTGCCCAACTCGAAGCGGTCGAGAAGGGCTGCCGGGAGAAGGTTGATCGACGATCCGCTATCCAATAGAGTCCGGTCGAACCTCTGCTCACTAATCTGACATCTGATATACGGTGCCCCTGAATCTGGCCTCTTGGCCGGCAGACGGTTCTGGATCGCGAAACACGTGGCGTTCGTCAGCACATGAATCTCTGAAGTGTGGTTCCTCCTCCTCCTCCTGACTGTGGTACTGTCTCTCAAAGATCGCTGAAGAAGGGGGATGTGCTGCAAAGCCTCCTGGAGGGTCAGCTGGATGTGAAATCTGTCGATCATGCTCTGGCTGAATTCCTCCTGCTCTCTCTTTTTTGGATCATTTTCTTTTTTCTTCCTCTTCCCCATCTGAAGGGCTCTAGGGAAGGGATCACAGGGTCCTTCACAGATGAAGGACTAGGAAAAGGCCTAGACGGCTCGACGGCCGGATCCACACATACATCAAGCACCACAGTGGGACCGGAAGAAACTAAACCTTTTCCTTTATTCACAACAGTGTTCTGAGATACATGAGAATGAGGAAAAACAACTGCTCTCTCTACAAAAACACCGGTGGCCTCAGTACCACCTCTGGTTGGCTCTGTAACTGGACATCTCGCGGCCTCAGTACCGCGGGCTGGCTCGGCTCCTCGGGTGGCATCAGCACCACCTCCTCGAACTGGTGAAGTGGCGGCCTCAGTACCGCCGGTGGAATCAGCATCCTTGGTGGCATCAGTACCACCATCATCATCATGTGCGGCCTCAGTACCGCTCTCCTCCTCCTCATCTGGCGCCCTGGGTGGATCCTCGAGTCGTCGCTCAGATGAGGTGCCGCCTGCTGGTGCTCTACCACTCAGCATCAAACAGATCTGAAGACATATCATCAAATGGATCACTAGGAGTGGTATGCTCAATGTCAACTACCTGCTCAGACTTCCTCTTCAGGCTGTTCGGATTCGGCTCTATCTTTGCAGGGATGGCGGCCTTCCCTCTCATCAGGTCCCGCATCTCCTGGCAGAACTCGTCCATCTCCCGTCTAAATGTAGCCTGCTGGTCCGTGAGGAGGCGGGCTATGTCATCCAAGGCGGGGCTCTCATGGGAGCCCGACGGGTAGCCTCTCTGGTGCTGAGGCTGCTGGAACTGGTGCTGCTGGTAAGAGGGGTAGGAGGAAGGATGCTGCTGCTGGTGTGCCTGGTGAGCCTGCTGCTCACGTCTCCAAGGCTGTCCCTGCTGCTGATAGGGACGAGGAACGAAGGATGACTGCTGCTGTGGCTGGTGGGCTGGGGGCTGCTGCTGCTGGTGATCTCTCTGCTGGCTATACTGCCCTCCCTGACCGGATGACTGCTGCTGGGGTTGGGTACCTCTACTCCCCCACCTGAATCCGGGATGGTCTCGTCGGATCCCAGGCTGGGGGCGGTCATACCAAATCCCGTTGACATCCATCAACGGCTCTGCATCGTATGGGGCTGGCGGGAGTACTACCAGAGGCTGATCCGATTGGTATACCACCATCTGCATGTCTGGAGATGGTGGTGACTGGTAAGAGGGCTGCTGCGGCTGGTACGGCTCCGCCTGTACAAGGTGAACCTGTCTAGGCTGCTGAAAGGAGCTGGAGCGCTGGGACGAGCTGCTGCTGCCGCCGGTATCGCCTCGCGATAGAAGACGGGGCTGTGAAGCCGTCTGTGCCTCCTGGAAACACATGAGCTGGGTCTTCATGTCGCTCAGAGCCTGTGCCATCTGCTCCATCTGCGTGATACCCTGGCACTGCTTCTTCTCAGTCAGCTCCATGCGGTCCAACTTCTCGCTGATGATACCCATGTCCGCAGCGGACGACTCTGCCTGTGCTGCTGCTACTGCGGACGAACTAGATGGACCTGGATCGACCCGTGCTATCCTCTCGTACTGCACGGATCCTGGCTGTTGGGGTCTCTGTGTGTACAACCGGGTCTGGGACATCACCATGTAGTTCTCGGCCATCTCCTCGAAAATGGCCCAGACCTGGTCGTGATCCTTGGCGAAATAGGACCCGCCGCAAGAAGCATTCACCAGGCCCTGGAGCTCTGGTGTCAACCCGCTAAAGAAGCTCTGCACAAGGTTCAGCTTCGTGATATCGTGGTGCGGGCATCGGTCTGTGAGCTCTCGGAACCTCTCCCATGCCTCATGGAATTGCTCGTTGGGGAGCATGGAGAAGTTGCTGATCAGGGCCCTCGCTGCATTCGTCCGCCCGAGTGGATAGTACTTGTTCAAGTACTCAGTGCGGAGCTGCTCCCAGGTGTAGACAAACTTCCCCAGATGCTTCAGCCAGGTGGCTGCTCTATCTGCCAGTGAAAAGGGGAAGGCGATCATCCGAATCGTATCCTGGTCCACATGACGGTCGTGGACAGTGCTGCAGATCATCAAGAACTCCTGGAGGTGAAGATGGGGCTCCTCGGTGGCAAGTCCGTGAAAACGGGGAAGCATCTGCAGGGTGTTCGGGGGGAACTTGAAGTCCCCCACGATAGCAGGCACCACCACCCAATGATGCATCAGTGTAGATCCGGGGTTGTGCAACTTCCGCATCGGTCTCGGTGGTCCTCCTGCCACGGCGGCTGCGGCTGTTGCTGCTGCTGCGGCTGCTGCGGCTCGTGCCTCTGCATCTGGTCCGTCCTCAGGCTCGCTCTGATCTCTCTCTGCTCTGAGTCGCTCCAACTCTCTCCTCATCTCAATCATAAAAGCTCCCTGATCTCTCAACTGCTGCTCAACTGTCTCTAAAGAGGCGATCAGGGTGGAGTTGATCGCTCCCTGGTCCAGGACAAAATGCTGATCTCCTCGTGGACCTCCGGGGTGATCCTCAGAACTGCCGGCCATGACGTCTGCAAAATCAAATGAGCCCAACTCAGGTGCTGTCAAATCTGCTAATCTCTCCTCGGGCTCATGTCTCTCAGTACCAAAAGAAAGGGGATCGAGGGGGAACAGTGCGGAGTCGTACTCGGGCTCGGAGAGCTGGTCTCGGCTCTCGCGGGCCAACCTAGATGATCGGGTAGACGTGCCCGAAAGTGGTGCAGCCAGAGGCTGCCTAAGAGAGCGTCTACCCATCATCTTGATCTGGCGAGTAGTGTGGATGAGATCTGGAGAAACTATGATCACAAAACAAACCCCCGGTTCACCAACACAACGCAAGCTGAAGACCGTGAAAGTTCGTTCAAATTATCTTGTCGATTTTATTAGGTGAACACACAAAATATCAGAGCACTTACGTGACCTGTTAGGATACCCGATGCTACCCCAACCGACTGGCCCGCACGGAAGAGTCGGTAATCAGTAGGGACTAGCACCGGAGGGCTCTACCTAGGGTGCGGATCACTCTCTCGCGCATCCAAACCATAAAATGAGGCTCTCCCCAAGACAAAATTTTTACGGTGAGCGTCTTTTAAGATCAATAGTGTTAACCAGTCCCAATTTTATGGTTTTTCTTTTTAATATTTTTTTAAATAGCAAACAAACGCCTAACGAATTTTTCGGTTCTCCTGATTATTAAGTCCAAAAACAGGGGGAGAAGACGAAAAAGCCGATGCACGATAAATCAATGATGCATGCAAAGTAAGGAAAGCGTACCTGACTCCAGTACTCTACATGCAATATGATCCGTGCATAAATGTAAAGACAGGAAATAAACTGCCTAAATGATGCAAGCGGAAAACCGAGGCCCTAAACAGCAGTGCTACTCGAAAGAACGGCTAGTTGACCACCAGCCTCCAATCCAAAGGGTCCGGTCTAGACCCACCCCTCCTCTTCTCGACAGGTCGAGTTCAGGAGTAGCGCTTGACAGGGTGGGCTCGCGGCGCGTAGGCTCGGAGGTGATGAAACGACTATTTTATTATTATTTTATTATAGGTCCAATTACCGTACTATAGGAACATGCAATTATATTAGGGTGTTTGGATCCTATAAGTTACGTCACAATCAAGCAGAAAATCCTACTGCTAGGGGCTCGATCAAAAACCGCGAAAACACCGGAAAAGGTAGTAAAAAAGATAAGGAAAACCGCGTCAAAAGCCGCGAAAAACTCCTAAGGGTCCTCCGAGCACACCGGTGCTCTGCGAAACAGACCCTGCTAAATGTTCAAGCCAAGTCCAAGTCCAGTCTGAGTCCCTGTATTATTACAACAATAATAATCAAATGAGACCTAATCTAACCTCACCCACTCAACTCTCTCTCGCTCTCTCCTGCGGCTCCGTGCAGAAGGGAGCCGCCTCCGAGTCTCGCGGTTGCGTCGGCTTCTCGAAATCGGCCGCCTCGATCCTCGGGCCCTCGCAAGAAACAGAGACAAGTGGTCAGACCAAATTATTTAAATAATGTCAGGAAAAATATGTATATATATGCAGAAAGCTATACAAAAAGCCGCGAAAAGGAAAACCGCGGAAAAACTCAAGAAAAACGACTACTAAGCCGTGCTCCGGCAACGGCGCCATTCTGATGACACACCTGAGCACTCGGGTATAAGGTACTAAATAGGTCGTTGCGACCCAAGCAATCAGACGATGTCAATCAAGAAAAATGAACCACTAATGAAAATAAAATCGATCAAAACACGAATAGTGGTCCTGCTATTGGATTAACCTGGTATAGCACCCAGGGTCGAACTCAAGGAGCACGGGTTGGCCTCTCGGCCTACGAAGTAGTCAAAATAAAAGGAGAAAATCTTTTTAGTGGTTTTTAATTTGTTTTATATTTTTTTTTGGATTTTTAATGTGTAAAGAAAATAAGAAAAGTGAAGAAATACACACTTCAACAATTTATTCAAAGCAACAAAAATCAACCAAAAATTGGAATAAAAATATTTTTTTGTATTTTATATTTTGTAGTGTTTTTGATGAATTTTTGAGAATTTTCTGATGTTTATTTTATTTTCTAAAAATTAAAAAGTGAAGCAAACAGTGCGTACTGTCCAGCCAAGCCAAAAAGCCCTAGATAAAATATCTAAGAGCTGCAAAATGGCCTGGAGGTAATTTTCCTGTAAAGAAGATAAAATGAGGAAAATTCAGGCCCCAATTTTATTGTTTTTGGATTTTTAATTTATTTACTAGAATTTTTGTAGGTTTTTGAGTGTTTTTACGTTTTTAGTGGTTTTTAGTAATGAAAAATAGCCAAACTTGGCTAGAAAATCAAACTAAGCAAGACAAACAGCGGACAATTTTTTTGTAATTTTTGGATACTATTTAATATTTTTTTGTGATTTTTAAAGTTAGCCAGTAGCAAAATTGAATGTTTTTGAATTTTTAAAAATACTAAACAAAATCAAAAATGTCCTCAAAAATCTACAAAAATTCTGCACCATGGCAGGAGCCATGTATCAAATTTTCGTTGGATTTGGAGGTGGTTTGATATTTTATTCAAAAGCAAAGATAGGGCACTGTGCATAGGGACCAAAGTGCAAATACCCAAAGTCCTGGGGGTCCTGGTGCAAAATACCTAGCAAAACACGCGCCACGCGCGTGCCTGGGGCACTCAGGGACCTATATGTAAGAAAAATGAGTCCCGAGGACTTATTAGTAACAGGTACCAAAAGTCTAGGGGCCTTATCTGCAAATTACCCAAAAAATATCGCACATGCTCAAATAAACCATGCACAGGGGTATAAATGCAAATATCTAAAAACTTTCATTCATTTAATAACATCCAGAACAACAAGGGTATCTACTGCAAATAACCCAAACAACTCACGTGTCGAAGCACGTGTCCACAACTGGCAGGGGTATAAATGCAAATAAACTAAAGCTCAGGGTCCACTATGTAAATTACCCTAAAACTAAACAATTGACTTAAATAATTACAGGACTAAAACGAAATAAAATAAAGACATGGGCCTAAGGGTAAATTACCCTTTATTAAGCGGATGGGCTGGATGCGCGCCACGTGTAGATCGGACGGTGGCTGGCAATGGGCGCTCCGGATCGTCTCTCCTCAGATCTGACGCTGCTGGTGGCTCCAGGGATGGACGGTCCAGATTAAAACTGGAGCGAGAGAGGGCGATCGACGGCGACGGAGGATCCTCGAAGAACAGGTCCCCAGCGAGCTTCGCCGGGCTCGTGCGTGCGCGATGCTCCTCCGGGGAGCCTTCTGAAGATCGGAGAAGAATCGTGGAAGGCTCCCGCGTCCGCCGGTGGGCTCCGATGATCGAGCCAAGCTCCGGGGAGCTCGGACGGGGTCGGCGAAGCTGGGTCTCCTGGCTGGATGACGGAGAGCCTCAGATGGCCCTCGTTTCGACCTGCAAAGTGAACCAGAAGATTCACGGGTCGAGGGCAAACTGCCTCGACCCGGTTAGGCGAAGTGGGGGTGGCTGGTGCGTCGGGACGGCGAGCTCCGACGAAGCGGGTAGACGGAGGAGCTCGGTTCCCAGCTCCTCTGTGAGCTGGGTTGAGTGAGTGGGTGGAGAAGGTGCGTCGGACGAAGGCGAACGTGAGGGTCGATTCCGATGATCGAGATGGGTGACGGGGTGGTCGGAATCAGGGAAATACGATGGCGGCGCAAATTGGGCGAAAATGGAAATTAAAGGAAACGGCGGAGCTAGGTGGCTACCTGAGTGAACGGAGAGACTGGGGAGGAGCAGGGGATGCTCTGGTCGTTGCCTCGAGGGTCGTCTCGGCCCGAGGCTCGGAGCTCGCGCTGGTGGCGGAGCTGCGGCGGCTACGTCGCCGGATCGATGGATTCACCTCCTCTCCTCGCTGCAACAGGTCGGGGATGCGAGCTGTCACCTCACACACTCTCTGGAGCTCACTGGAGAACGAAGCAAATGGCCGAAGATAGCGAGAGAAGGTGGCGGAGCTCGCTTATATATGCTGGATGGGTCCGAGAAGGGTGGCTCGGGTAGGGTCGTGATGGCGCGCGGATCCCAAGGTGGATGCCCGGCGAGGGTGTCGGATGTGGGAGGATCAAAACGGAGCCGGGGTTTGATGAAATGGTGATCGGGTTGAGCGGGCAAAAATTGGAGAAATCGGGTCCGGAGCTCAGACCCGTGGGAAGTGGTCCTGGGGGGGGTAGTTGACCGGGCGGTCAACATCCCCAGGACCCAATGAGAATGGGCCACGTGGCTGAATATTGAAGTGACAAATGAGGGTAGTTATGGCCCGATTCAGCCAAAAATCAAAACATGAAATATTTTTCTTTTATTTTTTTCTATTTTTTGGTGATTTTTAATAATTTTTTCGAAATAAAAATAAGCTATATACATAGTATGTACTATCTATAGGTATATGTACAATATATAGGGTTTTGATTTTTGATTTTTAATTATTATTTTTATACAATTTTATCCTTATTTTTTATTTATTTATAGAATAAAATAAGGAATAAAAGGTTGTTTTTTTTATTTTATTTTTCTTATTTATATAGGTAAAATAAATATATATGTACATTTATATACATGGTATATGTACAATGTATTTTTGTATTTTTAATTTTACTCTTTTTATTTTGTTTTTTTTCTAATTCTTTTTATTTTATTTATTTACAATATATAATATAGAATATTTACAAAAAGTTTGAAAATTAATTTTATTTATTTACAAGGTTAAATAAATATGGAAGGGTGGTTTATGTACATGATGAAAGGGATATTTTTGGTCTTTTTGATTTTTAACTTTTTCTTTTGGTTTTTATATTTTATAAATATATACAAGTATTTACAAGCATATTTTTGGTGAGGAAAATATCTTTATTTATTTACATAAATATTTACACACCTGAGCCCCTATCTCCCTCTACTTTGGTTTTTATGCGGTCAGGCCCATGTTGAGCCCTCCCTTGGGTTAGGTTGCTCAATATTTATTCTAAATATTTCCCTCTTTTTCTTTTTAATCTTTATTCTTTTATTTTTGCACAAAAACATGCTAATTATAGGTTTTTACACAATGCATGCTTTTGGTAATTATTCCTATTTACATACATCTACATGCATTTGCAAAGGTTTTTGTAGCTAAAATATAAGAATAAAGAGTGATGAATGGGTATTCATCAGGACACGACTCATCTTTTGTGTTTAGATTTTTATTTATTTAATTTAGTGTTGATATTTTTCGTAGGTCTTGTGTTGTCATGCATTCTAATCATTAAAAATTAAAAAATTTCCTTCGATTTGGTATCTAACGTTGGCTTTTGTGACAGGGCCCTTGAAGTTCAAGGAGGCGAGGAGTAGATGTTTCACTGCAGTGAGGAGTTGCATCAGCAAATTTAGGAGAAAAATCGAAGAAGAAAAAAATTGGTTTTGCATTTTGTTACTATCATTGTAATAATCGTCTTTACAATGGTCGTCATTCGAAGACTCGCGCTTGTAAATGAACGAAGTTCTCCATGGTTGTGTGGGGATCGTCCCCACTTGAGTGTCGACCTAAGACCAGACACACAGCTCTTCGAGCTTCTTTTACCGTTTCATTTTTTACATGCTTGCTCGTAGGTAGGATATACCTTAATAATAGACGCACATAACATCGCTTCACTTAGCCAAATTTAAAAGATGTTCTTCCTCGCTAATAGTAGCATGTTAGGTACGTTTTTTCACCGACTTGCATTCATCAGATTTTGGTTTTCAACTCAGTCCAAGTTTTCACGCTTCTTGCTCAAGGCACTGCATGTTTTCTCGCGTAGCTTAGATCATGGTTTTTATCGATTGCATGGTCTTTCTCAACTCCTCCTCCTAGCTTGATCACCTATGTTAATGGAAAATGAGAATGAGCGGTAGACGATGATTTCTTGATTTATGTGCTCACTTAATTCAGTGATAATCTTAAGAAAAATAATTAGGATTGTTAATTGCAAATCAACCTAAAATGGAGTAAAATCTTGTTTTGGGAGAGCAACACCCGTGTTTATCCAGTTGATTTTATCTGACAATTTTCCGCGTAAACTAGAATGCTTTTAATCACCAAAAAAATCGACCAGATAATCAACCAATATTTATTGGTTTCACGTGTGAGTTGGTGAAATCAAAGGGTGTTGCATGCTTGTTTGAGCCATGAATGCTCCGAAACCCTCCCTTAGACCCTAGGTACTCCAGCTATCTCAGAATATTAATACGCTCATCTGTATATCCATCCGACTTCTTCGTTCACCTCATGTCTCTCCCAACATCGAATCTCAATCTTTATACTTAGGCTACTCTCAGCCTAAGTATAGGGGGGACCCGAGTCCATATGATTATTCTACTCATATCTCCTTGCCTCGATACTTAAGTTATTCTTAACTAAGTATGGGGGGGTCTTATTTAGTTCCCATATATTTTTCTATATTTAAATGGACCTATGACCTTGTATAATCTAGTGCTATGAGGACATAGCAAAGTTTAAGTATAGGGGGTATACTGTATATACAGTATATGTACTTTATCTATATTTTAAAAAAATTGAAAAATTTAAATTTTTTTGCTAAAGTATTATCTTTTGAACTAACTGGACAAAATGATTTCAAAACTTTTCTATATTATGTTACACTATTTTTATAGAAAAATATTTTTGAAAATGATTTTTAAACGAGTTTTTCTTGTTTTGAAAAATCATTTGAAAATGTTTGGAAAATCTTTATTTGTGTGACATGATTTGGAAAATGATTTTCTTTCAACGAAGATGAGTCTAACTTGTATTCTAACCTTTAATCAAAACTCCATAAAAATGAAAAATATTCAAAAACCTTTTAGAGTCAAATTGACTACTAAACCCAAATAAGTAACCGCGTTCAGTGAGGGTTCACCCTTAGCAGAGTTGGTGGTTTAGAGGACATTGCGGAAGTCTCCTTCAATAATTTTTTTAAAAAAAACTTTGAGAGACATCATGACTGCCTAAACTCAAGTAGATGCATCTGCATTCAACCAGTATGGGTGTAAGTACATGCCGGAGCCTGTTGCTTGACTAGCCTTAGCCATAAGAGTCTTAGACTTAATCATCCACATTTCCCTAAATTTCTAGATTTACGTGCTATATTGCGTGCTTAGTCTCTTACCATAAGAATATGATCAGCACATCACATGTACGACTGCAGTTTCGATGAGATGAGTTGACTCTTCTCTTGAGGGACTGGGACGAGGGATTTGAGTCCGAACTTGATCTAATGATACTTGAGGATGGGATAAAATCTTTGAAGGCTTCAGGAAACCTGAGTATCAGCATCTTTAGCCAGTATGAGAACTTGGTTCTTATACTAATCTCTTGACATTGACCTAAGTGCCATGGGTGAAATACTACAAGCAATGAAATACTAAAAATGTTGATCAGTGTGCGCCAACTTTTGGTAAAGTTAGTGGAGCTATCCAAAAATACTACAAGCAATGAAATGTCAAAGAAAAGCACATTCCATACAAAGTCAAATTTCAACAAGAGCTTCCACCAAAGGCGAGCGCTCTCAACCATTTTTAAGTGTCCATTTGGACCACCGATATTAGGTCCAGGAGTTGGGCTTGCACCAAAAAAGGGCTCTGCATCGTAAATACTACAAGTATGGGTGTAGAAGGTACGATAGGAACTCAAAAAAGACACACTCTGGTGTATTCCCAGGAAAACAAGTGCAGACGGCTCCAACTTCTCTTGACGGACCCACTGATCAACACCAAAAATATGTGTTGTGTAATAAGGCACTTGAGAGAATCCTTGTTCCAATGAAAGGGAGAGAAGAAATGACACAATCTTATGCCCTCCATCACTGGCCTTCCATTTAGTGTTGAGGATTGGACCAAGACCTTGGGTGACGTTTTGACTATACTCTTGTGAATGCAGTCAACACTAAATGTCATACCCTTAGTTTATATGTATATCAGAGAGGGTCTGTGAAAACTAGAGGAATTGGATGCCTCTTGATTAAGGCTGGGTTGAACTCTAAGATTTCAGATCTCTAAAATTGAGAGGACTTGAACAGATCAGATCATGTATGCAAATGCATACGGGGGTTAATCCAACTCATTCATTTTCTTTGATGCTCGGGGACGAGCATAGTTTAAGTACATGGGATTGATGAAACTATGTTTCATGCTCTTAATTCGCTGAAATTAACCCCTAGATTAGACTAAGTATCAATAAAAGCCAGACAAATCCCTGTACTTGTTAGAGTCTTTAAATAAATTAAAAATACAAAAAATGGCAAAAAAAAATTCGTAGTGTTTTTACCGTTAAAAATGCTCGCAAAAATTTTTTCTGCATTTGTTTGACCTCTTCTCCGTTTTTGGTCAACATGAAACATGTAGATCTCGTCGAGATCTACAACTTTCATGTTTTGAGTTTTTCCAAATTCGGTAATTTTCCCCTTCATTTCTTAAATTATTTATCGTAATAAATTGATTGGGCCACGTGGCGTCTTCTGGTTGCGCCACACGGCCCGCTTCATTGCGCGCTACGCGACCTCTTCCCTCTGCCATCTGATTGCTTCCCTTCTCTCCAGATCGCCTCCGTTCAATCCCATCCATTTCCTGACCGTCCGATCAAAGCCTGCACCGCATCAAGGATGTCCGCCCGCGCCCCTTCCCCAACTCTCCACGTGTCCACTCTATCACCGTCCGATCCTCTCCACACGATCTCATCTCAACCATCCCCTCTCGCTTCTAATTCTCACCATTCAATCACCCTCCAGATATAATTTGGACCGTTTGCTAGAGCCACCACCACATCTCACCACGTGGCATCACTCGACGCCCTTCGATCGGATCGACCCTAACTAATCCTAACCGCTCACTAGCGCCCTCCGCTCCACCGTTGGATGGTGAGATCCAACGGTGGAGACTTCGTCATCTACCTCGTTCAACCCTCACAAACGTCGCCCCATCTCGCAAAACAACCGCCCCCTTCTTATTTTCCCGATCACTATCTCTACCTTCCCCACTCACTAACTGCTCCCGGACCTTCCCCACTCATCCCTCCTTATCACGGGTCGTCAGTTACTCCACGCCTCCCCTCCACTCGTCCCATATCATCCATGAAAGCCATGGCTTCCACCATCTCAACAAGAGAGCTCCCCATTCAGATACCCCATCTCCTGCACATTACACCTTTGTCCACCTTCACGAGGGGCAAGGTCCAGCCCTCCTCTTCCTCCCTGTGACAGGGGGAGGGGCTAGGATAGAGAAACGACGAATTATGTCCTCCGTAGAGACCCGCAACTAACCTAGCTGTGTCGCGGCGGCTCCGCCCCGCCCGAGCTCGCTGGAGCGGCCGCCCAACACGTGCGACGACTCCGAGATTCTACTAAGACGTAAAGCCCATGCCACCACTCCGCCATCGCTCAGGTAAGATCTCTAATCTCTGTTCTATCTTTTTTTGTTCAATTTCTTTGTTTTTATTAGATCTCTACTCGTACTACCGCCATCAACTGATCATCTCTTCAGCTTCGCTACACTTCCGCCACCCACGCGCTCTACTCGGATCGCCTTTTCCCCTTCTCCACCATCTGAACACCACCACCTTCATCACTGCTCGCCGGAGATGAAGACCACTGGGGCTCCACCTCCCTTTGCTCACATGCCCTCCATTCCACTCACGCACGCAATCCCTTCGCTTCGGCTATACAATTAACCATGCAGGTGCTTGAGCTTTCAATAGTCGGAGTCTTCGTCGGATCTTCTTTGCCAAGCTCGTCTCTGGCATACTAGCTTCGCCTGCCTCCTCCAAGACGACCAGCACCCCCACCGAGCTTCAACAATCGATCTATCCATCCAGGAGCAGCCACAAGCCTTCACTGAGCACCAGCGAAGAAGGCGGAGCTGGAGCTGCTTCGCCGGAGGTCAGATTTCTCTGCCAGTCGGAGACGAGGGAAGACGTACCGGAACCGTTGGATGGCTTCATCCCAGTGCCAATCCAAAGGTCCACCAGAGGACACGATGACGCCAGCGATACACTCCAGTTACCGTCTGATCTCAGCATTGGGAGGTCCTTGATTGTCCAAGTGTCTCCACCGAAGAAGTCCCGAACCTCAGCCCATGATCCATAGGCTCGGGACTGACAAGACTCGTCCGAACCCAAGCCTAACTCCGATCCTGCATCAAGCCATCATCGTTCGCCGAGCCTAGCCGAAGAAGTTTCGAGCCTCCTCTGAACCTCAGTGCCCGACCCATAGGCTCGGGATTGCCGAGCCTCGTTCGAGCCCAAGCCTAACTTCGAGCTTATATCGAGCCTTCATCGTCCGCCAAGCCTAGCCGAAGCGGTTCTGAGCCTCCCCCGAACCTCAAAGTCATCCGAGCTTGGGATCACGTGCTCCTCACATGCGGTCTGGGCAAATTGCAGGAAGGTCTTCAGAAGTTTCTACTTTTGTAATCAGGTCCAGATACCACGTGCAGACCATGTGTGCTTGGGGTATTTTGCATTTATACCCTTGCGGGTTTTAATAATTGCAGAAATACCCTTGTGCGTGGGGATCATTTACAGGAAAGGTCCTGAACTTTATTTTATTTACATTTTAGTCCCTCTCCAAGGACCTGTTTGCTAGTTATCTTTTATGTTTCCTTGCATTTATACCCTTGTCTTCTTGTATGCATATCTTGAGCATCTTTTATCCATTTCAGTTGATTTCAGTTTCATTTCAAAGCTTGTCTAATGAATCTTTTAATGGCACAATTCATTTCCTGTGTTTAACACTATGAATTTGAGGTATTAATTTAATGGACAAGTGTCACTTCTGTAGTTTTTTTTAATGCCTTGCTTTGATTGATTTAATGAAACTTGTTTCATAATGTTATTCTGAATTCGGCTACATTTTATTGCTCTACTATCTTAATGGGTAGGGCATATAACCATTACATCCCTTTGCATGATAAAATAATAATAATAATAATAAACAAAATAAAAAATGCATGTTTCATGTATACTTAATGCATATTGTTGTCTTGTCGTCATATGTGTTTTTGACCTTTGATTCTTTAATCCAACACTTAATACCATTAATAAGAGTCTAAACTTTCTGAAAGAGGTTCGTGTCCCTGAGTTCGACCTTGGGCTTGCCCAAGTAAAATATAAAATGAACCATTTGATTTAGTTGATTATATTCATTGAATGGTTCTTTGATGCATCCAATTCGGCCAACTACAACGCACTAAAACAACAAACTAAGAGGTCGAATTTGTGGTTCATCAACTTGTAATGGATACACGATGGAATGAAGGTGCAATCGTGGGGCGGTGATGACCGCGCGAGACTGGCAGTAGTGATGGCTATGTAGTGGGAAGTTTAGGGAATGTAGGGTGACTGAAGTGGGCTCCAAAATAGGAAGGACGAGCGAGTGTCGATGTGTGTTACGTGTGAGGAGTGAATCGCTTGAGGTAGAAGACAAGCAGAGATCGTTGGATCTCGCGATCCAACAGTCCAGATGTGAGCGCGAGGGATCGAATAGGATGAGATCCAAAGATCTGATCCTAAGGTTGAGGGGGGGACGAAGAGGAATGATTCTGATCTCATAGGGGGTCGATCCTATGATGAGTGAGGTAAGAGGCAACGTGGAGAAGGTTCAGCCATTAGATGATGACACATCTAACAACTGAGATAGAGTCAGAAAGGGGTGGTTGTGATGGTATCCGGGGGAAGGATCTAAGGGTAGAGAAGAGAGAAAGAAGGGATGATGGAGATGAAGGTGGGGGAAGGGGTATCATCGGTAGAAGGGAGTGGTGTGTGGCGTAAGGGGACGGGGCCACGTGGGCAGCCAAGAGGGCACCACGTGCCCCAATCTGTTTATTCAAAAAGTTAGAAAATAAAGGAAAAATATAAAAGAAATAGTAGGATGCATTATTAACAAAAAGTCAAAACATGAAAGTTGTAGATCTCAATGAGATCGACACGTTTCATATTGACAATCAAAGAGGTCAACCATACAAATAAATTTTTTTGGTAATAATAGATAAAAACATTGCATTTTTAGGGGATTTAGATTTTTTGTATATTTAATTTATTTTAAAGCTCAAAATAAATATATACAATATTTACCTATTTTTTGAGATTTTTAATGAAATAGAAAATAAAGAAAATGTTAGTGATAAATATACAATAATCGAGGATAGCAATTAGGGTTAACCTATTGTTAATAATGATGAATTAAAAGGGAATTTTATTGAATTGCTTAGCTTAGGAGGGTAATAAATAAGAAATAATATGATGTATCATATATTCATCAACGAGTATCAAGAGAGAGCTTAGATCTTCCACCAATTTCGGCCAGTAATTCAACTAGGTTAGGTATCCTTTGACATGGTAACGAATTGTGGTGAAGGTTGATGCAAGAAATTGGTAGAAGATGCTCATTTGACTTGCGTTGGCATTGTTCCAAGGAAAGCTAAAGGGACTTGAGCATTAGTCATGTAACTCTGGGGCCTAGAAGATTCATTCGAGGAGGTTTTTTGGAATATTTCTGGGATAATGTTCAAGATTGGTTCTCAATTATTTTTGAGTAGGTAAACATCAGAAAAGGGGAATCTAAATCCTAGTTCTTTGGATGGTAAGCACATGCTCAATCACTAGCTCGTTGAAGTGTGTTCTAGCTCGCTTTTTTTGATAGTGTCTAAAGTGGGTGGGTGTTGTAAAACTTCGTTTGAAGTGCTTTGCCTTCGGTGAGTACCATCTTAAGGGGCCATTCATTTAGGGGAAAACTCTGAGGAATTTGGATTTTCCACCAAATCATTAGTTTCTACCAAGGTTTTAAAAAACGAACCGAACCGACCGGTTGAATCGTTTAAATCAATAACTTGAGGAAAAATGGTCCAACCATCTGATTTTTATTAAGATGATAAAAACCAATCAAAAATAATAAAAAATCGGACCGCTTAAACTCGATTGAACCAAACCATTGGTTCAACCATCCCTTTTTTAACAAAAAATAATTTCCAATAAATTAACAAAATACAAACCTTTTCAGAAATATTCATAATCAAGTCTCATTCTAACACATAGTATAGTACCCTTTATCTATTCTCCTTCACATGTGACGATGACTCATTATCACTTGTCCCTTCCTGCCATATGAGCATTACCTCTCTCTTCCCACATTGTATATGAGGTTGTCCATTTATAATAATAACAACAAATGAAGAATACGGTGTCATATTCATAGTATGAGAAGTAATAAATTAACCACGCTTGTCATTAATTAGAGTTTAAATAGTTTTAAAATTATTAATTTTTTACATCACATATATGTTTTTATATAAATTTTACAAAATATGATTATTATGCATATTCGAGTTTTTTAAGAACATTTATACCGCTAACTTTTTAATGCAATTTCACTTGTGCTCGTATATTTTCTTGAAAGATTCACGATATCATCTTTATGTTGGTATAAAATGGGAGCACAAGTATACTAATAAATGACCACTGTTGTTGATTTTGTAAAAATATAGGGGATACATGCAATTTTATTGAAAATAGGGGTAAGTGTTATTAGAAAAACTTGGAAGGACATGAGTAAACAAATCCTCGAAAGATATGATGTAGCATTTTTCATATTTATTTGTATGATATACCGGTCTAACTCAGTTCAACCCGGTTGAACCATACGAACCAAATCAACAATACAATGGTTCGATCTTTTCCTATTTCTTTGAACTAAGATTATAAAAATCGAACCGAACCATTCGGTTTGAATCGGTTCAAGAAGCGGAGGAAAAACGGTTCAACCGCCCTATTTTTATTCAGAAAATAAAAACCAGTCAAAACCCGATTGGATTGCTTAAGCTCGATTGAACCAATATAACCAAACCATCGGTTCAATCGTCTATTTTTTGACAGAAAATGTTTCCAATAAATTAACAAAAAAACAAACAATTTCAGAAATATTCATAATCTAGTCTTATTCTAACCCATTGTATAATACCTCTTTTATCTCTTCTCCTTCACGTGTGCCAATGACTCATTATCACTTGTTCTTTCCTGCCATATGAGCATTACCTCTATCTTCTCACATTGTGTATGAGGTTTTCCACTTATAACAATAACAAATGAAGAAAACGTTGTCATAGTCATACTATGACAAGCAATAAATTAACGACACTTGTCGTTAATTATAGTTTAAATATTTTTAAAATTATTATTATTTACATCACATATATGTATTTATATAAATTTTATGAAATATGATTATTATATACTTTCGAGTTTTTTAAGAACATTTATACTCCTAACTTCTAAGCAATTTCACTTGTGCTCATGTGTTTTATTAAAAATTCGCAATATTTTCCTTATGTTGGTATAAAATGGGAGCACAAGTGTACTAATGAAAGGCGACTACCATTGATTCTGTAAAAATATAGGGGACACATGCAATTGTATTAAAAATACCTCTTATTGAAAATGGGGGTATACATGTTATTGGAAAAACTTGGAAGGATAAGAGTAAACAAATCCTCGAAAGATATGATGGCAGTTTTTGTATTTATTTGTATGATATATTGGTCTAACTCGGTTCGACTTGGATGAACCATACGAACCAAACCAACAATAAAATGGACCGGTCTTTTCTGATTTCTTTGAATTGCCGACTTCATCATCGGTACGACCGAAATGTCCCATTAGTCCGACCATAAAAACCAAAAACAGATACACGCCTGGTTTGATGTCTAGTACGACTTAAAACCTTACTTTGAACTGCTGATATCATCACCGGGTCGATCGGTCGGTCCTAGTGGTTTGATCATAAAAATAAAAAATCGATACATGCCTGGTTTGATATCCGATTCAGTTTTTAAAACCCCGATTTCTACCCTACATAGCCCACCACAAAACTTTATTCTCTTTATTGTAAGACCCATCCAACAATCTCTCTCTCACATCTATTTCTCTTTTTTTCATTTAGAAAAATGTATATCTTATCACTTAAAAATGATAAAATACTCAAAAATCTAATTATTTTCTCCAAGCTTAAATAAAGTCACATTACAACAATCCCTCCATCTAAACAATAAAAAAAGTTATCCTCTTAAAAAACATTTCCATCCAAACCATCCTTAACACAAAACTATAAAATGGGACAAATCATAGAAAATTTATCATCTCATCCAAAAACTTATCTGGTGATCCAGGAAGTATCTAATAATCAGGGGTTAAGTGAGTCCATTCGAAAGTAGTACCCTTTTTTTAAAGAGTCTGGTTGTAACAGGAGAGGTGTCATTAGCCGTTCGATCAAGATTGAACAGTTCACACGATAACAGGTAAAAAATACTTGAATTTCGTGTGATCGAGCGGCTCACAATATCTCTCTGGTTCGTTTGGTTGTAGGGTTAGGCAGGGGTTGGGTTGGGTTGAGATACCCCTATGAATAGTAAACTGTGAGGAAGATTGAGAGGGTTGGAAAGAGGAGTACCTGGGTTGGGCCAAACTCATGTTACAAGCACCCGTCCAGTACTGCATCAATGCTCTTTTTAAAATCATGTCGGTGGACTTTCCGCTCCCAATGGGCAGGAACCTATATAACTTTTATCTCCGTGTACTGATAAAAAAAGGAACACGTTCAGGTGGTTGTCGCCATATCATCCACCGCCGCTCTCACGCCTCCACGCGTCCTCCGCCGACGTTGACATCCCACTTCGACACATCGGCCTTCCCATTTCTGGTCCCATTACGTTCTTCTTTTCTTTTTCGATTTTTTCTTTTCTTAGTTTCTTCGGGAGGTATATCTGCGGAGGAAGAAAGGTGGTAGAGGAGGATGGAGATTGGTGGTGCCTTGAGCTTGAGTATGCGTCCGTGTGGATGGAGAGGTTCCGAGAAGGGTGGAGGATGGCCGATATCTACGGTAGAGGGGATTCTCCGTCGAGAGACGAGGTTAGTTGTCAAAGTCGGAAGCTTGAGATCTTTGGAGAAGAATGACGGGTTGCGGGTGGTACGGAGCTCCTACAAGAAGCCTGCTGGTGAGAGAAAACTCGTCCATTTCCTTCCTTTTTAGCGTTAAAAATACTATGTTTGATTCTTCGAATGTGTGTGGATTTCGGTATAGAGTTTGTGCTTGCATGCGTAGAAAACCATATACATTAGGAATGCAGGGAAAACCATGGAGCTCACATGTTCTGGACTTCCACAGGGCGATAAACAAATTTTCATGTACCATCCTTCAACCCAATAGTACAACTCGGCACTCTCCCTTAATCTGGGCATCGAAGTTGATAAATCGGACTTACGAGTTTTAAAAAAAGTTGGGCATAAAGATAAAACATATACAACCTGTCTGCATTTTTTTAAGGCTGTCACCGATATGCCTGCTGTAAAAATGTTACTTGATTTTCAGTCTTAATATAGGGTAGAATTTAGTCCATGGAGTCAATCCGTTTTATGATAGAATTCCGATAAATGTCTACATGCTTTGTTTCATCATGCAAAAGTGGGTCATTTGCAAGGTTAATGACAACTTTATTGTCACAAAACAGTTGCATGGGAAAATGAAAATACTTAAGTAGGTCAGAAGAATTTTCATCCGCAAAATTTCATAAACACCCATGGTAACAACACAATAATTTGCTTATGTATCAGACCTCGAGCAAATAGATTGTTTCTTGCTCCTTTTTATCACCAAGTTGTTTCCTAGGTAAATGCAATATCCCGTTGTTTATCTTGTTTTGAAGCATCTATTCTTTAGTTATTGAGAAATGGAAGCATATATATTCCAACAACTATAGATAAAGCTGTCCCTTTGTTTCAGGTTGGGGCCCCTCATGCATGGATGGGAATTTTCCTTTCTTTCCCGCCCTTCAATCAATGATGGGACTGATGAATGATTACGATTCCGAAAAGAAATCTGACTCGCTGTATAGATGCCCAGACCCTACCTATTCAATTTAAGAGCTCGGACGCTCAAGAACTCAAGGATGTGAGCTCGGACGCTCTGAAAACTAGAATCCGAGGAGGTGAGCTCGAACACTCTGAAAACTAGAATCCGAGGAGGTGAACGAGTCGTTGCTCTTCTCCCGCTCATTGAGGATATGAGCGCTCGTACCTCACTCTTCTGAGGAGGTGAGCGACTCTTCTTCCTCACCTTATTAAAAAGTAGCTTCCCACCTGCCACTATTCACAACTACCCCAGAAGCACAGGGTGGCTTGGTACGCTCTCCAGTGAGAGTACGGAAAACTCAGTACCCCCAATCACTATATGAGCATCCTTAGGTGATGCTAGTTCTTGTCCTCTTGTGAAATTTAGCCTCTTTTTGGATTTTTCTTGAGATAACAAAGAATACAATCGACTTCCTAAAGGTAAAAATATCATATTAGCATGAATGAACTAACTTTTGATTTTAATGCTCAACTAGTGACTTGCATCAACGGGCATGGAAATAGGATCCATCATAATTTATAGTATTTTTCCAAAGAATGAGGATATACTTCCTTCGGTAAAAGGCAAATCCTTTGTTATATTTCACCATTTCAATTTTGAGACAATATTCCCATTATTCGTCAAGTCAAATTTGATTGCTAGATTCTCCTTCAATTTCTCGATAGCAGCATCTTCTTTACTAGTGATGATCATTTCACTAACATGTACAAGAAGAACCATCTTGATGTCTTTTCTTGACAAGGTCTGATCTGAACTCCCATGTTCGTAGACCATCTTCACATATCCTCTCTCAACTCGTCGAACCAAGCTCTGGAGGATTGCTTAAAATCCATAAAGAGAATCCTACAACCTACAACCCTTTTTAACCCGCTGATATCCAAGAGGCATGTACATGCAGACTTCTCCCTTTAAGTTCCTATTAGGAAGACATTCTTTTTTGTACAAATTAATGTATTTGATACTCTACGTTGGAAGATTTGTCCCCAAGTACCAAGCAGCTAAGAAATGGAACTATTGGACTTCTCTTACCATTTGTCTTGAAAAGAAATCTGAAAAAATATGCTCAATAACAGTCATATCTTTAATTTACAACTTCCGTCTAACATGGTTTCTATACATTTGTACGCTGTTGAAGTTGGATAATACCATATAAAAATCCTCTTGATAGCTTGGTAAACTAAACTTCTGTGTAGCAAATACCAGATTGTGAATGTATCACACAAAAAAAAATTCTGAGTGAGGAAGATCTTATCTGGAGCCAATTTAGATAAAGATGTGTGATCATTCAAAATCCGAGATTGTATTCGATTAATTGTATAAGCACTAGTAAGGACCTCATCCTAGAATTGTTTAGGAAGGTTTCTTTAGAAAAAGGAGAGCCATTCTAACTTTTATTAGATGGTTATTTTTGCTTTCAACTATCCCATTTTGTTGCAGGTCTCATGGATAACTTGTCAAAGAAGTCTCAAAGAAAATGAGAGAATTATTACTGAGAATTAAAGATCTAATCTTCTTGATAGTCTAACCATATTAATTCTCTATCATTATAATTGCACATCTTTATCTAAATTGGCTCCAGATAAGATCCAATTTAAGCATAAGTGGTCATCTTGTGTGTTTATTTACAGTTTCACTTTTGCTGATCTTAATAGGGCGGCTAAGCACACTGGGGACCTTAGAAATGACTTTTCTTCTCCTAGGCTGATTATGTTTACATTTTTTACCTCTTATATTGGTTTTCTTGAGTTGTGGGTTTGTACTAGACCATGACTCGTGGTTTTCTTCTACTTCCGTGTATGGTTGGATTTGGTTGATGTCCTCTTACCTTTTTTGGTTTTGCCCTCGAGGGGGAGAGTGATGAATAAAATCCTCTCCGGCTTAAAAAACGAAGCTTCTTATGCTCACATATTGTCTCAATGAAAATATGACACTTCGTTCAGCTTGCAAATAAAAATTATGGCACAAATGATTTTTAAATATGTGATTAGTATAAGGTTTCAGTTGGTGATCAGCCCATCTTTCAAATGAGACAAAAAATAAGGAAAATACCCAAGTTGGATTTGAGTATATGTTGGCAAAGTTGTGCTTAGAATAAAAATACTCCAGATTATGTTCACAATGAGAATGATTGCACAATGAGAATGAGAATGTGAATATTATGTTTTCATTGGGGAAGGAAATAGAGAGACCACTTTAGGAGATCTTATCTGAGAATTGCACAATGAGAATGTTCACATTGCTTTCTTCGTCGATGATTGCATCCAACGATTCACACAATGAGAATGAGATCCGATTTTACCCAATAGTTGTTCACAAAATGAGCATGATTGCACAATAAGAATGATTGAACAATGAGAATGTTCACCATCTAATAAAAATACTCTAGATTATGTTCACAATGAGAATAATTGCATAATGAGAATGAGAATGTGGAGATTATTTTTTCAATGGGGAAGGAAATAGAGAGACCACTTTAGGAGATCTAGCTAGCAATGAAAGTTAATTGAATCATGAAAGCTATAGACGGATACAAAGGAATGAAGTAGAGGAGGCTTTGAAGGTTATGAAATCTGGGAAAGGTATAGGACATGATGACATTCCTATAGAAGTATGGAGAGTTATAGGTGAGGTGGTTTGACTTGGCTTATAACTTCATTCAAAGTTGTTTGGCGAAACAAGAAAATTCCTAAAGAATGGAGGAGAAACGTCATGGTTCCTCTTAATAAGAATAAAGGGGACACTCAAATTTGTTTTAATTACAAAGGTATCAACCTTATGATTCATACTATGAAAATTTGAGAATGTGTGTGATCGAAAGAAGGTGGAGGCAAGTTTCCAAAGTAAAAAATTAATTCGAATTCATGCCAGGTCTCTCAACTATTGAAGTCATCCACTTGCTGAGGAGAACAATGGAGATTTATAGAGCTAAAAGGGAGAACCTCCATATGATTTTTATTGATTTAGAGAAGGGTAATGATTCTGCCCCACGATAGATATTTTGAAGAGTTTTAGAGAAGAGACAAGTACTTGTCCTATACATTAATCTCATACAGGATATGCATGATAGGACTTCATTTTGTGTAAGGATCCAGTCTTGGAAGACTGACTATTTTGACATCAATACTGATTTGCATCAAGGTTCATCGTTGAATATATTCCTTTTTACTTTGATTATGGACGAGTTGACTAGTCACATTCAGGAGGAGATACCTTGGTGTATGTTCTTCGTTGATTATATTGTGTTGATTGATGCGATTTGAGATGGAGTAATTAAGAAGCTTAAGGTTTGGAGACATGCATTAGAGACTAAAGGATTTCATATAAGTAGGGCTAAGACTGAATATGGAGTGCACTTTTGATGGAAGCAATGTTGAAGGAATCGAGATGAAGATTGGTGACGCTAAAATTCAAAAGAAAGATTATTTTAGATACTTGGGATCTATTTTGCAACGTGATGATTCATGAAAAAATTGATGGAGATATTAGTCATAGAATAAATGCAGGTTAGCTAACGTAGAGAGGAGCCTCTACTGTTTTATGTGATATGAAAATTCGTTTGAAAATCAAATGAAAGTTTTACAAAGCAGCTGTGAGACCTGCCATGCTCTATGGATATGAATGTTGGCCCGTGAACCATATACATGTGCAAAAAATGGTAGTAACAGAAATGAAAATGCTAAGGTGGATGTGTGGACATACACATAAAAATCGGATTTGACATTATGCAATCAGAAGGAAAGTTGGTGTAGCTCCGATCGAGGAAAAAAGAGAGAAAATCTCTTGAGGTGGTTTGACCATTTGTAAAGGAGGTCAGTTTATGCACCAGTTAGGAGATGCAATTTTTGTGATGTTCCAAACTAGACCTCCACCTTCTTCTAACTGGCACTGCATTTCCAAGATTGGATTTATACTAGTATTTATCAGATCATCCAATTGGACATTTACCCCTTCTTCTTCATTAATCCTTGTGGGTTGGATGAATTCCATATAATGTTTTCCCACATCTGATTGAAGAAAAGAATTGGTGATACATTTTTACTTAGGTTTACCCAATCCCAGTCAATTTTTGAAGTGAAAATTATATCATAATTAAAAGTTACAACTTAATTCAATGGCAAGTCATATGGATCTAGTACCTATTCGGGATTGCATTAATAGTTATATTCGTTTTGAATTCAACATTAATAGTTACATTTTAGAAGGTACTGGTAATTGCAATGACAATTACATCTATAGTCTAAAGTCTTGTGCTATGAATGCATATGTTGGTAAAGAGTATGTATGCTGATCTACTAAAGAAGTAATAACCCCTAAAGAGGCTAGAGCAAGACCTAGTTGAAAGTGAATCGAATTATTGGTTGCGTCGTGTCTGCTTTGGATCATGTTTTGTTAGGTCTATTCTTGACGGACAATGCAATTTCGGTAGGAAAATTCCATTTTCATTGGAAAATGATATTCCGTTTTAGATGTTTGGGTATTGTAAATGATCAAGGGGTGAATCCCACAAGATCAATTCATCCTTTTTCTTCAAAAAATAGTCAGAACTTCATTTGGGCTTGAGAAACTGAAACCTGTAATGAAATGAAGAGGGGCTAAGAGTGAGAAGAAAGTACTTATCGGAGATATCAAGAGCAGTTTTCATACTATAACTTCAACTTTCATTACACATTAAACTACATATATAATTGTCATTGTAATTATTGATATTTTTTGACGATACTGATTTCGAAATGAAGTTACTATAAATGCAACTATTTATGCGATTATTCCAACTGGATTACTATCTAATAGAGCTTTTTAGTTCATTTAGAAAAGAACTATCATTGTCAGTATCCAAAATTTGGTTTTTAATATCAAAATATATGGATCACCACTACCATCTCTAAATAATAAAGTGTCATAAAAAATCAAACTCTAAATATCTGTTATATCAAATAAGCGCTCAACGTTACTGGAATTGCAACTCCTACTTTCATGCCAAGCCGTCTTGAGCTACTTCCGAATGCTGACTATTATAGAGTAGCGGGTAGCTGATGGAAAGAGGTCTGGCCTTCCTTTCAAAGAGATCTCACTACGTTGTTCTTTTCTCCTTAGAGATCTTAGGCCATGACTCTCCCTCCTTGGATGAACCTTGTGAGGTGAACTTGTTTCAAATATACAACAAAGATTCCTTTTTTATTTTTTATGTGATGGGATTTATCAAAATATTGTCCGTGTGGGTTTGCCTTAGGAGGAAATAGCCGAAGAAAGGCCGAAGAAAGCTTAGAGGGGTTCGACCTAGTGATTGACCATCAAAGGTTGAGTTAGTGTTGAGCATATAAAAATAGAGGGATAGGTTCTCGAAGTCAACAAACTACCAGATAATCTCACAATCAAGCTCAAGCAGGGATCAAGGCTTACTAGTTGTGTCTTTCCAAGCCTATTCTAAGTGAAACAGTGTTCTAATTTTCTAGGAAGAATACAAGCAAGCCACAAAGCAAGTATGAGGTTTTCAGGGAAAGCTATATAGAAGAATACATCAACGATTCCTCCGCTTGATAATAGGGGTTTGGAAAGGGAGGTTTTGGGGGCCGTCTCATTTTTAACAAGAGATCGAGGGACGATCTCGGGCCTCTCGGGATGGATTCTCGAGAGAATTCTAGAAATTCTCCAAAAACTAGGAGATTGATGTCTACAACTAGGCTTCAATGAGCCCAACTCTACCTCCGAAAAAGGGAAAAAGTTGGCTATTCGAGTCTTGATTTTGGATCATTTACTAATTAGATATAAGCCGACCTATTACCGAAGCAGGAAATTCCAATGAAAGAGGCCGATACGCAGCCGAACTAGCGCGGGGGCTTCCAAGGGATGAACGAGATGGGCCTGGGCATTTCCATCTCCAATTCCCGTCAATCAAAAAAGCGGATGGGGGGGTCCTTGGTGGGGCGGGGGGGGGGGGGGGGTTGATCCTCTATCCAACTATCAATACCAGAGAAAGCGCTCGGGCTCCGCGGATCCCTTCGCTCAGCCTTGGGAATTCTCTCTCGAAGCGATAAGGAGAAGAGAGATAGGTGGCGTGTATCACATGCCAACTCCAAAAGGAGAGGTTAGAGGCCAAGAGCAGTTGAATGAAGAGTAAGCTTTGTTGAGATGCATCATATATAGTTGTGGGATATACTTTCTAGGTTTGCTTATTCATAGTCTCAACGAGAGAATTCCTATCAATAATAAAACAATAAATAAATAGTAAAGTTAACTTGCGCAAAAAAGCTGCACAAATAAACAAGATATAGATAAGGGAAAAGAAGAATCACGAGGCCCATACTCATATAAAGAAAGACAAATGAGTTGACTTGATATTAGCATTATCATTGCAAAGAAAAGATTCCACGTTTTTATTTTTCATATTTGTAATCAAGATTTACCATGTCCGGTCATGTATGAGGTCTGGTATAGGATTGGTAGGTATTTCAGAATGAAATGCTTCATAAAGAACCAAGCTAAGAGACAAAGTTTGTGCTAATTGGTCCCTTCGCTCAGCCTTGGGAATTCTCTCTCGAAGCGATAAGGAGAAGAGAGATAGGTGATGCGTCTCACATGCCAACTCCAAAAGGAGAGGTTAGATGCTAAGAGCAGTTGAATGAAGAGTAAGCTTTGTTGAGATGCATCATATATAGTTGTGGGATATACTTTCTAGGTTTGCTTATTCATAGTCTCAACAAGAGAATTCCTATCAATAATAAAACAATAAATAAATAGTAAAGTTAACTTGCGCAAAAAAAGCTACACAAATAAACAAGATATAGATAAGGGAAAAGAAGAATCACGAGGCCCATACTCATATAAAGAAAGACAAATGAGTTGACTTGATATTAGCATTGTCATTGCAAAGAAAAGATTCCACGTTTTTATTTTTCATATTTGTAATCAAGATTTACCATGTCCGGTCATATATGAGGTCTGGTATAGGATTGGTAGGTATTTCAGAATGAAATGCTTCATAAAGAACCAAGCTAAGAGACAAAGTTTGTGCTAATTGGTCCCTTCACTCAGCCTTGGGAATTCTCTCTCGAAGCGATAAGGAGAAGAGAGATAGGTGATGCGTCTCACATGCCAACTCCAAAAGGAGAGGTTAGAGGCTAAGAGCAGTTGAATGAAGAGTAAGCTTTGTTGAGATGCGTCATATATAGTTGTGGGATATACTTTCTAGGTTTGCTTATTCATAGTCTCAACAAGAGAATTCCTATGAATAATAAAACAATAAATAAATAGTAAAGTTAACTTGCGCAAAAAAGCTACACAAATAAACAAGATATAGATAAGGGAAAAGAAGAATCACGAGGCACATACTCATATAAAGAAAGACAAATGAGTTGACTTGATATTAGCATTGTCATTGCAAAGAAAAGATTCCACGTTTTTATTTTTCATATTTGTAATCAAGATTTACCATGTCCGGTCATGTATGAAGTCTGGTATAGGATTGGTAGGTATTTCAGAATGAAATGCTTCATAAAGAACCAAGCTAAGAGACAAAGTTTGTGCTAATTGGTTAATAGTTGACTATGGAGTATAACTCAGACTAAGGGTGAAGATAGGGGGCTCTTTCATCAACGAAACAATCAACCATGGATACCGATTCCAATTGAGGGAGGTCCCATCTCCTCAATTGCATGTTTGAAACGATGGGAGACTTTGGGAAAAATCCGCCTGATGTGACGTGTCGACAATATGACCCATGGAGCTTCAACTTATCATTAATTAAGTGAGTTGGGGCCCTAAATGCTCCTCCTCTTACCAATACTACAACACGTTCTTGCAAATTATGGCCGAGACCAGGTTTGTAAGTAGTGATTCCAAGTCCAAAGCTTAATCCTACTGTAGAAACTTATGTAAGAAATGTTTGATTTTTTAGGGATGATAGTGGAAGGGAATGTCATCGAGCACCAAGCAACATTCATAATACGAAAACCAAAGTCAGAATGAGGAAGAAAAGATATCATGACATAAGTCATTTATTCCTTGCAAGAGAGGTGCGACTGCATCTTGAAATCCTAATTTCCATAGTTCCACAACGTTACAAGGAGCGATTGTGAGGAATGACCATTCTAGTACACAGTTGATCATATACTTATCTCTTCTGTCTGACGTCCTACCCCTCATCTCAAAAGGATAATATAAATCATGTAGAGAATTATAAAAAGCGTGCATGGGTTTTCCAACAAGATGTCTGATGGGAGAATGGTATGCAATGCACATGCATATGCAGAAAAATGCGGTAGAACAAATCCGATATCTGGTAAGAAATTGTTAAAGGTCATTTTGATTTAGATATTAGAGGAAACCTTGTGTCATGGGGAGGCTGATCGCTTTCTTCATTTCTACCCGGGAGAGTGGGTCCCCCCCGACCCACAACGCCAATATATTTGGGGGAAGAATGATCTCCACATATTCTATTACAAGATATCTCTGATGCATCGATCTTCTCTATTGCATTGGCTCGACATATACTCGTCTCCCTAACAATCTTCTCAGAAAATTTCACTTTCAAAAAATAGGTATAAAGTGCCTTTCATTTTTTGTTCCTCCATATATATTCTAGCTCTATCCATGATTGAGCAAAAAATGCTTTCTTTTGGTGGATACATGGTAGGGAGTTCTAGTTTTTAATAATTCAATCTCGATCACTTAGAGGTCAGACAAGAGTTTCGCCTCATTGAAAGTCCAATTTCTCAATGAATTCCCTGAAAAATGCACATTTCCAAAACTAGAATTGAACACTTTGTTATAGGGTCATTGAGAGATCGTCCAATCAGATCCTTGTTTATTCGAAAAGCAATCTCTTCTACTCCGAAACTGGTAATATATACCTACTCTCTATTCTATCTAATAATTGATCTATTTTTGATACACTACTATATCGTAATTGTCGTATTTGTTTGAATCTTAATATCGCATGGGCTAATGGGACTATGTGAAATTCAACTATCTTAATTCTTGAGCAATCACACCAAAAACCCATCCCTTTTGGGTTTCCTCTTGATCGATGACAACTGTTGCATGTATTGTCATACCGTTGTCAAGTTTAAGTTTTTTACATGCATGTACAATTACAAATATAATTACTTCTAATCTTCCTAAAGGCAATGTTGACCTCTTTTCCCTCGTCTCCGCTTAACATCTGATAGTCTACCCTGCTAGTTAAAAACCCTTTTGGCTCGCAAGGCTAGGGAGACTAGATTAAAAGGTCGAGTCTAAACTTCATTTTTCATAAAAAATGCTTTAAGCTTCCTAAAGATGTCATATTTAGTATGAAATGGTTCAACTCATAAAGATAGAAAAAGAATAATTTCTAATAAATTATTTCGAAGATATTCAATTAGAAGTTATTCTTTTTCCAAGCTTCCCGACTTCCTTGCTTCCCCTTAGTTATCTGGTTACTTCCGTATGTCAGATTATAACCCTTATCTAAATCAATAAAAATCATATAGATATTATTCCATTTAGCTATACAAATCTCCATTCTCCTCAAGAAATGGACATCTTCAGTAGTTGAGCGATCTGGGATGAATCCGAATTGGTTTCCTTTACTTTAGAAACTTGCCTCAACCTTCTTTCAATCACACGTTCTCAAATTTTTATAGTACAACTCATCAATTTGATACCTTTATAATTTGAACAATTTTGAATGTCTCCTTTTATTCTTACGAGAGACACCGCGATGCTTCTCCTCCATTCTTCAGGAAATTTCTTGCTTTGCTAAATAACATTGAATAAATTTATAAGCTAAATCAAACCACGCTCACCCAGAACTCTCCATACTTCAACATGAATGTCATCATGTCCTACACCTTTTCCAGATTTCATAACCTTCAACGCCTCTTCTGCTTCCTTTCTTTGTATTCGTCTCTAGCTTGCACGATTCAAAACTTTCACTACTAGCTAGATTTTCCAAAGTGATCTTTCTATTTCCTTCTCCAATGAAATGCTTATGGAAATAATACTTCCATCTAGACGCTGCATCCTTTTGAGTAACAAGCGTGCGTCCTTCAACATCCTTAATGCATCTCACTTGAGAAAGATCTTTGGTCTTTCTTTCCCTTGGCCAATATGAATATATCCTTTTGGCCCTCCTTAGAGTCAAGATTTTTATAGAAAGCTTCATAAGTTTTGACTTAGCTTTAGTTACAATCTTCTTTACTTCTTTCTTTGTTAATTTGTAGTATGTGATGGTTTCCTATGTTCTATTTTAATACATAGCTT
Source organism: Ottelia alismoides (assembly GCA_037367405.1). Lineage (NCBI taxonomy): Eukaryota > Viridiplantae > Streptophyta > Magnoliopsida > Alismatales > Hydrocharitaceae > Ottelia > Ottelia alismoides. The sequence goes on from JAZKJV010002675.1 coordinate 420,131, forward strand.
TAAAGCAAGCTCTTGTAATTTTAAGCTTCTTTTGCACCCCTTCACTCCATCTAGCCTCCTTTTGGTATGGAATTCTTCCCTTTGACTTGGCTAGCATCTCTTTGGCTACCCTTCAGATACAAGATGTTATTGCCTTCCACAAATCATTTGCACCTCCATTACAATCCAAATATAAGTCTTATAAACTCTTCTCTCTGAAGCTTGATTGGTTCAATTGAAGATTCGACCATCTAGTTCTAAGGAACTTGGGAACCATCTTTTTCTTTGGCAACTCTTTTACTTGCACATCCATAACTAACAAGCATTGTTAAATTGTCAAACTCTCTCTTAGGATTAATTTGCAATCTTTGCAGCACGACTGATCTTTTCTCCTCAATACAAAGTAATCTATCTGTGTTTTAGTTGGGCCACTCTTATAAGTAATTAAATGCTCCTCTCTCTTCTTGAAGAGAGTATTTGCCATGACAAGATTATAAGTCGTTACAAAATCCAAATGACTTTTCCATCTTCATTTCAATCCCCGAAGTCATGGCTTCCATGAACTCTAGCATACTGTGGAGCATTCTTTTATAACATGATAGTACAGAAGCATAACAGAGATAAAAAATAAAGAACCATGGAAGAATACCGAATTTTACGTGGAACCTTACTCCGTGAGGAGCGGGATGAAACTACAGGAGAAGATATCTCAACAGACTGGATACTCTATTATTCCTTTCTCTCTCTGTTATAGGTGGGGCCTTTTATAAAGCTCCATTAGTAAGGCCAAGTCCCACTTACAGTAGATATGGACTAAGCCTGTGGTTGTGGTAATTAGTTCCTAGAGAGATCCAATTACCCATCTAAACATATGACGCATACTCAAACACTCTCCCGCAAGTTGGAGCATGCAATGTTCATCTTGGACAAATAGAAAGAAGTCACCCACCCACCATACAAGCACTACAAATAATACCAACTCAATGCGAACTTTGCTGGATGCCCGCTGAGGGCGTTGCTTCTCATGTCATGCTAGTAAGGACAAACTGAAGGGTTGGAGTGTGAATTGACATGGGTCTTCTCGTCGGAGAATGTGTGCTCCATATTGCATCCGTTAGAGTCATTGAAACTAAAATGAGTTTCTAAGTGCATACCTCTGGCCTGTAACTGCTCCATCTCTTTGAAGGGACAACTAGAAAAAGTCATGGAAACATCCTCGTTGGAGTCCACAGTCACTAGAGAATGGAGTCGGAAAGTCTCCTCGTTGGTGAATTGGGTCTCTCTCATACTGGCTAGTTTGTGATACTTGATTGTGATCAAGATGAAACCACATGGGAGTGGTTTCCATTTCATGTGGGTTCATCAAATATTTTTTTATTTCTCACCGTCCCTTGCGAATAGTATGACTAGTCGACCTAGATTGCATACGATGCCTCCGTGATGTGCGAGACAAAAATCATCACCTTTAGTATATGCACAAGAGGTCTGGTGTATAATGCCAATGGACCTGAAGAACTGAGAAAGCTGTAAAGTACAGAAATCCAAGGCATTTCCAGAGGAAACATACTTGATAGGAGTGGAAATAATATTCTTTATTCCATGAATAAATGATTAAATAGCAGACTATGCGTCGTACTTATTTTTTAAAAGATAGTCTAGAAAACTCGTCAACCACTATACGATAGAACATATGCTCCTGATGGTTAGGAAGGCGACTAAGACCCCACGTATCAAAATGGTGTGATCAATTAAATTACTATTGTTATGACTATGATGAACATAAAACTAAACTGGTGATGCTTCCCAAGTTGGCACGCCTCGCACTAAAAGGTAGATCGAGAAAAGATCTGTGTGAGTACATGGCACAAAATTTGCAAAGAAAGGTGGCAAAATTGAAGATGCCACATGTACGGAGAGACTGATATAGTAGGAATGGAAGAAGAATCGACATATGGAGATTGGACCAGTTTGTAGAGACCATCTTGTTCATGGTCACATCCAATCACCCTGCTCGTGAGTATGTTCTGAAAAACATGAGAAGTGGGGTCAAATATGCACAACAATGCAAATATTCAATGATTTGACTAGTAGACAAAAAAATTATAGAGAAATCAGGTGCAGGAAGCACATTCTACCGACCCATAAGTGGTGTTAAATAGATTTTCCCTATCATATACTAGGGAAATGAGTCCCATCTACATTGACAACATATTTGCTTAGAGATACATATTTGTACGATGCAAATTAAGTCCTGTCGTCGCATAAATGATGGGATGCAACATAATCCATGATCTACTCTAAAATGTCTATCTCGTGGCATCTGGTAATGAAATAGGCTATACTTGAGGTGTTAGGAAAGGCTCTAGATATATGAACAACATCAAAATGGCCTACAAAAGCACTAGTAGTGGCGACAGCATAAGTCATGATCTCCTTCAGACGAGAGCCAATATCATTCAACTTCTTATCAACAACAAGCACAAAAGTGGCAGCAAGCTCAACCTGCTCGAACACAAAAGATATGTGGTAGTTATGCTTCAAATAACATGTCTCCTCCATATGACCAGACCCTTGACAGTAAGTGCATGGTCCACGCTAACGTCCACCTCTTTTGCCATATGCACCATACCCTATGAACTAAGATGCACCTCCATTGTCGGGTGATGCGACCATCTTGAGGAGATTTTAGTGGTGACAGTAGATGTGATCACAATTCTGCTAAGATGAATGTAAGCCTCCTCCATTGGAGGTATAGATGCACCTATGAGGATCTGGGTGCTTATATCATACTTAGGGTCTGGAGCTGTCGTAAAAACTCCAACCATTATGGCGTTCCTATACGTGATCTGCTGCCATGTAGGCGTGGTCACGTGCATGAAGCTGTGCAACTTCTAAAACATGCCTTAAAGCCAAGAGTAGGAGTCCAGAGGACGGCTATTCCATTTGGTTGTGAAGATGTCATATTGTAAATGGAGAATTTTGACCTCATTCTTTGCCTGACCATATATGGCAACAAGGATATCCCAATTGTCTTAATAGCGGGCAGATGCAAAATATCATTTGCTATCTTTGTGGTAAGAGTCCCAAAGAGTCATACGCGATGTTGGAGTATATGTTGTACGCCACTCATGTGTAGATGGGTAAATGGATCACTCCAAGATCTATTTACCACATCCAGTTTTTTATTTCCACATCTACAGTTATGAGATGTGGAGACTCAGTGAGGGCTATATAAGAAGCCCCTCAACCTCTGTATCCAGGGAGAAAAGCAATAGAAGCATCAACCCTTTGTGGCATTCTCCCATAGTTTCATCCCGCTCCATAGGGAGTAGGGTTCCACGTAAAATCCCGTGTTCCTCCAAGTTTATTATTTTTTTCTGATTTAGCTTCTGCTTGTTTATTTTCAAACATGGTATCAGAGCGGGTTCGATTCTTGAGGAATCATGTTATGATTTTTATTCAGTTGAGTTTCGATTCATTTATTGTTCACGGATTTGTTCTTGGAGAATGTTCAAGTTTCGATTCAATTCTAGGGTTTCATTTTGAAATCCTAGTTCTCCATGGATTCAAGGTTGATTCTGTCCAGATCGATGGTGTTAGCGATCGAAGCTAACAACATGATTGTCATCGGCAAGAGAGTTTTGCAGTTTGTTCGTGAAGATCAATTTGCTTTCTAAGGAGAGTTATGCATAGGGTTTCGTTGAAAACCTATTTTCGCACCTCCACACACATCAAAGTCACAAGGAGCCATCAGATCGCCCAAGCTTTGTATCTAGGCAGAGCATCTCCTCCTCCTTGGAGGAGATACCATTTCCAGAGGCGACTCTCCATCTCTCTCACTCACTCGCACTACCTCTAAGGTCTCCCTTTTGCAAACTCCAGGAAGCGATGATGAGGATATGTCCAGATGATTCAGAAGAATCACTCGCAAAAAAGGGGACGATGATGCCGCCAACCAACTCTAGGCGCCACCCGTACCTTTAAGTAGCGGCTCTAGGCAATGCTGCTAGCCAACGAAGCCTCCTTTAGCGACCGCGATCCTCCTGAAAACTCCCTATCATGCTTCCTCCATGCCATAATCCATAGCACTGCGCAACTAGGCGGAGGCGATATTTCTAAAAAAATGGGGGCCCCATCGAGCCTCTATTGCGAGCCGCACACCCTCCAGGCGGAGGTCTCCTCCTTGCGACAGCTTCTCACCTCCATCTTCAGGCGCTAAGAAGATCCAATCGGAGGCGATCAATTGCGCTCCACTTCCTCTTGAAGCTTCCAGTAGCCTAGGAGGTACCATCCTTCCTCCCATAAGGGTTGACAGCGATCTCCCATCCTCCTTTGCACCTCCTTGCTGGCAGCTTGTCGATCTACAAGGATTTGAAGGGCGACTTCTTATACAATTGGTTCCCATCGTGGACCTCCTAAAAGGGTCGAACCCTAAATAGGGGTAGGACCTCAAAGGATAAAAATAAAAAAAGACATTTACTTGCTTATTTAAGCCCAAGTGGGACATTATTTGCATAAAAAGGGAAGAGCTTTGTTTAAAACAAGGAGAAAAGAAAAGAGGCGCGTAAAAAAAAGTCGTACACTAAAAAATATATTTTGCAAAGAAAGGAAAAGCCGAAAAAATTTCGGAACGGATTATTTACAAGCGGGAGATGAGTTGGCTATAAAAAAGGAAAATAGCCAAAAAATGCAAAAAAGGAGGGAAAATTAAATGCTGGAAAAAAGATTGAACGGTGTTAGAAAATAGGAATGCAGAAGCGTATCAGAAATAAAGTTATAAAGAAAGATGAATGTGGAATTTTACGTGGAACCCTACTCCTAAGGAGCGGGATGAAACCACGGGAGAACGCCTCAAAGGGATGATAGTCTATCTTTTCCAATCTGATACAGAGAGTGGGGAACTTTTTATATTGCCCTCACCGACTCACCACATCCCACAACTGGTAGATGTGGGACTAAGTAGTGGATGGGGTAAATGGATCTTAAAGAGATCCATTTCCCATCTCCCACATAAGTGACACATACAACTTATACTCCAACACTCCCCCTCAAGCTGTAGTATGCAATGCTCAACTTGGACAAACAGAAAGAAAACTCAACTCACGCTCCAAGACACTACAACCAATATCAATCAACGCGCACAACTGTCGGCTGTTGTTGAGGACGTTTCTTCTCATACCATGCAGGTGACGAGGACGAACGGGCTGGAGTGTGAGTCAAACTGAATCTCTTCGTCAGAGAACATGTGCTCTGTACTGTGCCTATCAGAGTCACTACAACTAAAAATAAGTCTCTACACGGAGAACTCTGGCTCGCTACAACAATGTGGACAACTGCTCCATCTCTGAAAGGGCCGAATAAAGAACATCGCTAATTATCCATACATAGATATTTGAAGATGGGTCTCTCTTGTAGGGACTTCAAAGTTGATTCTCTCTCATAGGAACCTTGGAAGGATCTCATACTGGAGTTCACGAACACTGGAGAATGGAGTCTGAAAGTCTCCTCATCGGAGAACTGGGTCTCTCCCATCTTGCTCAGAGAATGGGATCTCTACTCTGGAGTCCCTATGAAACCACATGAAAACCCTAGCCCACATGGCATAGGGAATGATATCTCTACTCAGGAGTCTCTATGGAACACATGAAAACCCTGGCCAAAACATAGAAGATGGGGACCCCACAAAAGATGGCAAACATATGCACATATGAAAAGAAGAGCACATACATGTGCGTATCTGAAACTGAAGACTCGGAACCACCTGTCGTAGAGTCTGAACACCTGAGAAACTGTAGAGTCTGAAAACAATTGGGTGGTCTGGAATATGTCATCTGAATCAGGAATAGACCTGTAACTCTACATAATACTCCTTTTTCCCATACTTGTTGGAAAATAATGGCATCGACAAAGTTGAGTGAAAATAAGACATTGGAAAAAATAAAATCAAATAAGCCCTCACTCATTTTTTCAGCTATTCTTCATTTTTTTTAATCATCATTTTTCCATTTTTTCAGCTATTTTTGCATTTTAAATAAGACGTTAATTCATCATTTTTTCTTTTTTTACGGCTTTTCCTTTTTTTGAATCATTTTTTAAACTTGTGTACAACTTTTTTTGTACGTGCCTTTTCAAAAAACATAATTTTAACATCTCGGCCCACTTGGGTAAACCCTATTTAGGTTCCCTTATGGGAACCCATTGAAAGAAAGGGCCGCCACCCTTGGAGAATATGAGAAGGATGCCATTGCCCCTACCATGGGGATCCATATAATGCCACCACTGCCAACAATTTTGCAGATGGGAGGTGGGCCACAATGGGGCAGAGCCGCAGCCTGCAGCGGGAGCTCCTAACGAGGATACTAGAGGTCACGCGGGCTTAGCGCACAGGGCAGGCGACCTGGAGGGAAGTTCTAGGAGTTGCGTCATTGCACTATGAATGAAGGGGATTCGAGGCATTCATGTCACCTGCGTGGAGGTATTGCATCACTATAAGGATCGGCGTCATGTGTTGGAGATAAGAAGCGATGGGGCTCCGTCTGGACCTCTCGCTACACGATGAGGGGGGGTGCCTACACAGGGATCTCCTGGAAGAGGAGAGGTGCTGCCTGTTGAGATCTGGAGGGAGATCTGAGCTGGGGTTCGCCATAGAGATGGATATGGTGAGGAGGGTTCACCATGAGGTGCAACCTTGCCGCTGGAGTGGCTTGCTGCAGGAGCATCGTTGTCGATGCCTTAGAGGGGCACACCTAGAGCTATCGCCGATGGAGAAATACCAAGAGGAGGCTTTCGTCATGCGTCGCCTAGATCTTGACCGTAGAATAATAGGGTTTCAAGAAAACCATGAGAATTGAATCTAGAATTGTAGTCGAGGAGCTCTGCCTTCTGCAATGTAGAAGCCGACGAGAACCCTAGAACTGAAATAGGGTTTAAAAAGAGAACCGTAGAACTTCTCAAACCGTGGATGAATCTGGAACAACTAATTTTCTCAAACAAATCTTCAACAATAATCAAAACCGACTCTCGAATAAAAAATAAATATAAAATCCTCGAGAATCGAACCCGCTTTGATACCATGTTAGAAAATAAGAATGCAGAAGAGTTCAAAAATAAAATAATAAATAAAGATAAATGCATAATTTTACGTGGAACCCTACTCCCTGAGGAGTAGGATGAAACCACGATAGATTGGTTCAAAGGGTTGATAGTCTATTGCTTTTCTCATCTGATACAAAGGGTGAGGGGCTTCTTATATAGCTTTCACCGAGTCACCACATCCCATAACTAGTAGATGTGGGACTAAACACTGGATGGGATAAATGGATCCTGAAGAGATCCATTTACTAATTTCCCACATAAGTAACGCATACAACTTATGCTCCAACAAACAGCTTATTTGATGTTTTTTTTCTCCCCATTTTCTTGTCTTATCTCAACTTGATAGATGTTGATTTTCCGACCAGTATGGGAGAAAGAGGGAATATTATGTAGAGTCACTGGTCTGTTCCAGATTCAAATGTCAGATTCTCCAGAAAAATCAGATTTTTCCAGACTCTACAGTGCAGATATTCAGACTCGACGTCAGATTGGTTTCGAGTCTTTAGTTTCAGACACACACATATATGAGGTCTTCTTTTCATATGTGCACATATTTGCCATCATTGTTTGTGATCCCCATCTTTTATGTTTTGGCCATGGTTTTCATGTGATCTATAAGGACTCTAGAGTAGAGATCCCATTCCCTATGCCTTGTGGGCTAGAGTTTCATGTGGTTTAATAGGAACTCCAGAGTAGAGATCCCATTCTCTGAGCAAGATGGAAGAGACTCAATTCTCCGATGAGGAGACTTTCAGACTCCATTCTCTAGTGTTCGTGAACTCCAGTACGAGATCCTTCCGAGGTTCCTATGAGAGAGAACCCACTTTGAAGTCCCTATGAGAGTGACCCATCTTCAAAGATCCATGTATGGATAATTAGCGACGTTCTTTATTCGGCCCTTTCAGAGATGGAGCAGTTGTCCACATTGTTGTTGCAGGCCTGAGTTCTCCGTGTAGAGACTTATTTTCAGTTGCAGTGACTCTGATAGACGCAATACAGAACACATGCTCTCCGACGAGGAGATTCAGTTTGACTCACACTCCAGACCGTTCGTCCTCCTCACATGCACGACATGAGAAGCAACGTCCTCGACAACAGCTGATAGTTGTTCGCGTTGATTGATATTAGATGTAGTATCTTGGAGCGTGAGTTGAGTTTTCTTTCTGTTTGTCCAAGCTGAGCATTGCATGCTCCAGCTTGAGGGGGAGTGTTGGAGTATATGTTATGCATCACTCATATGTGTAGATGGGTAAATGGATCACTGCATGATCCATTTACCACATCCAGTTGTTTAGTCCCACATTTACCAACTATGAGATGTGGAGACTCAGTGAGGGCTATATAAGAAACCCCTCACCCTCTGTATCCATTGAGAAAAGCAATAGAAGCATCAACCCTTTGTGGCGTTCTCCCGTGATTTTTTCATCCCACTCCTTAGGGACCAGGGTCACGTAAAATCCTGTATTCTTCCAAGTTTATTATGTTTCTCTGATTTAGCTTTTGCATGTTAATTTTCTAATACATTTGCATATACATAATCTTGCCTCCATGAAGCATTCTCCCTAGTCTTGTTAGTCGACTCGAGCTACGTCAGATTGTGCTCATTGTTATTGTACTGCATCAAGATCATAAACAACATGGACCATAACTTGTAATTGGTCCCATCCATCTTCATAATGGGTGCCAAACCTTTGAAGGCACCTAAAGAGGAGAAGTTACCCTTGATTTTTGACACGATGATATATAGGTCGAGAACAAACCCTAGAAGGGATGTAGATTGATATGAAGACGCCTGCACAATCATATGGGAGTTAGTTGTGGGTGTAAACTTATACCACAACCATCCCTCTCAAATCTTGGTCTGCGTTAGGGTCGGTGGGGTGATTTATCGAGTCTGACTCATCAACTTCTTGCCTCTATAATTAGAACAAATTTCAATCTCATTTGTTCTTATATAGAGGCACCACAATGCTTTTCCTTCATTCTTTCGGCATTTTCTTACTTTGCCAAATAACATTAAATAAATTTGTAAGACAAGTCAAACCATGCTCACCTAGAACTCTCCATACTTCTATAGGAATGTCATCTGGTCCTACATCTTTCCCAAATTTCATAACCTTCAAAGCCTTTTCTACTTCCTTTGTATTCATCTATAATTGGCACGATTCAAGTATCTTTCACTACTAGCTAGAGTTCCCAAAGTGTTCTCTCTAGTTCCTTCCCCAATGAAAAGTTTATTGAAATACTGCTTCCATCTAGTCTCGATATCCTTCTGAATAAGAAGCACGTGTCCTTCCTCATCTATAATACAACTCAATTGAGAAAGACCATTGGTATTTCTTTATCTTGCTTTGGCCTATCTGAATATATCTTTCTGGCCCTCCTTAGAATCTGAATTTTTGTACAAAACTTCATAAGCTTTTGACTTAGCATTGTTTACAACCTTCTTTGCTTCCTTCTTCGCTATTTTGTAGTTTGTGAAAGTTTCCTCAGGTCTATCCTTAGACATAGGTTTAAAACATTCTCTTTTAATTTTGAGCTCCTCTTGTACCCCTCCATTCCACCACCAAGCCTCATTTTGACATGAAACTCCTCCTTTGACTTGCCTAGCATCTCTTTGGCTACCCTTCGGATACAAGATGCTACTACCTCACACATCTCGTTTGCGCTTATGTTATAGTCCCATGATAAGTCTTCTAAAACTTTCCTCATGAAGCTTGACTGCTTCGATTGAGATTCCATCATCTAGTTCTAGTGATCTTGGAAATCCTCCTTTTCTTTACCAACCCTTTTATTTGCACATCCATGATTAACGAGCGATGTTGAGTTGTCAAACTCTCTCGTGAGATTATTTTGCAATCATTGCAACCCAACCGATCTATTCTTCTCAACACAAAGTAATCTATCTGTATTCTAATTGGTACACTCTTGTAAGTGTGGAAAATAATGAAAGAATGAAATCACTTGTCTTATTCCGGAGGTCTAGAGGTCCTTATGTAGGACAAAACCCTACAGAGCTCAAAACTGAAAAAAAAATACATAAGTGCCCCTAACGGGGTTACAATGAATAACTAAGAACTATAAGTAACGTGCTTGAGGAGAGGCCAATTGTGTGACAAGGTTAGACGGGCTCGTCTCTTTGGGGTGCAAGACACAACGTGCGATAGATGCTGTTACCACGAGGAGGATGCATACCATCTCTTTTTCAAGTGCCCATTCTCGGCCAGAGTGTGGAGTGGGCTAGGTCTATCTTGGCTCTTGATTGATGATGCAGCGACATTTTGGAATTCCGTCAGGAGGGTGGGAGGCGGCTCCACCGATGACGCGTCTCCTGTTTGGGCAGCTCTGTGGCCTATCTGGTTGGGGTGAAATGACCTTATTTTCAAGAACCAGAATTCCTACTTAGAAAATGTTCTGTCACATTGTAAATCCCTTTACAAGTTTTGGGCATCCTGATAATGTAACACTATCTCTCTTATGAATATTACAAATGCGGTATCTCCCAACTTGGGAGACTACCCATTATATTTTCAAGAAAAAGAATACATTACTAACTCTCCCTCTCAAGTTGGATCATATTTATCAGTTATACCCAACTTGAAAACTATCCACGAGAGGCGCTTCTTGGGTAAGGCCTTTGTGAATACATCTGCAGGCTGAAGATCTATGGTGATGTAAGGAATAATGATCTTTCCAATCCTGATGGCAACACGAATAAAATGAAAGTCAATCTCTATATGCTTGGTTCGCTTATGGAACACATGATTCATGGCAATGTATGTAGCATATTTATTGTCGCAGTATAGTATAATAGGAGTGGTGACAACAATGTTGAGTTATTGCAGAAATGTCAATAGCCACGTGATCTCACATGTAGCTTGAGCCATCGCCATGTACTCTACTTCTGCACTGGATTTGGATACAATAGACCGTTTCTTGTTTCTCCAAGTAACAAGCTTTCCTTCAACTATCGTAGCATATCCTGTGGTGGAGTGCTAATACTCTAGCGAACTTACATAATCAGCATCAGCATATGCGGTATACCCGTTTGCCCCATAAAATAGGTCACGCTCTGGTGATTCTTTCAAGTATCGTAGAATCTAGTGAACATCTTACCAATGAATGTAACAAAATTTTTCCATGTGTTGGCTAGCTCTGGTCACTGCATAAGAAATATCCAGTCTGGTGACAATGAGGTAAAGAAATTTGCCAACCAGGCTTCTATATCGAGTAACATCTTCGAAGACATGATCAGAGGATGTGGAGTATTTCTTTGGAACTGCAGGAATACCAGAGGGCTTGCATCCAATTAATTCGAGTTCAGTAAGGATGTCCAGACAATATTTCCACTATGAGATGAAGGTCCTCTGTAGTGCATAGTACTTTTATGCGTAAGAAATAGCGTAGTGGAGCAAGGTCCTTGGTAACAGACACCTTTTGGAGAAAGTCCTTGATCTCTAGTACCCCTTTATCATCATCACTTGTGACAACTATATCATCTACATAGACAACAAGTATAGCAATACTAGTTGTTCATCTTTTGAAAAATACATAACAGTCAGATGTTATTCTGTGAAAGTCAAGAGTGTTGATTTCTGCAGTAAGTTTGTCGAACCATGCCCTTAGGCTCTGCTTCAGACTATATATTGCTTTGCGAAGTGGACATACACACTCCCCCTTGACTTCATAACCCAGAGACTACATCATATATACCTCTTCATTAAGATCTTCATATAGGAATGTGTTTTTCACATCTGACTGAAAGATAGGCCATGCCTTATTAGCTTCCACTGAAAAGATAGTCCTTATAGATCCCATTCATGCAACTCGTCAGAATGTCTCAAAGTAATCCACTCCATATGTCTGTGTAAAGCCTTTGACCACAAGACGAGCTTTCAACCTGCCAATGGACCCGTCTGGTGACTATTTGGTCGTAAAGATCCATCTGTACGCTACAGGTCTAGTTCCCTTGGGACATTACACCAAATCCCATATTCCCCTGGAAGTAAAAGCATCCATCTCTTCATTCATGACCTGTCGCCATACTGAATCCTGCAAAGCACTATGGTGGTCTCTCGGATTAGAAATACTCATGAAAGCATTTGCATATCTTCTATAAGTGGATGATAAACTAGCAGTAAAAGTGAAATGAGACATGGGATTACAAGTACATTGCCCTTAGGTTTGTGTAGAGCAATGGGAAGCTCCTTATGACCATCCGGGACAACAGTGAAGGAGATACTTGTAGAAGGCATATTGTCCTGTAACAAAGAAACATGTAAGGGAACATCTGGTGGTGGAGATATCTATTTGCGCTTATAGGCAATGGATAGAGTTGGGAGATCCAGAGGAATATATGTAATAGATTGAGTGAAGAAGCTGGTCTGCTAAAAAATGTTACATCTGCAGAGATATAATAGCGATGTTCAGTTGGATCATAACACCTATAACCTTTTGAGTAAGAGAATAACCAAGGAAAACACATTTGATTACACAAGGGTAGAGGAAATGGTGACTCAGTTTGGTAAAACAGGGGGAAGGGAGATCCATTTAGAGTTGGAGATGGAACTCTTTCATAACAACATCACCCCAACATGTTTTAGGTACATTCATCTGGGTAAGGAAGGAACGAGCAATATTTAGTAGATGTCTGAATTTTCTTTCTGTTACTCGTTCTACTGGGAAGGGTAAGGACATGATGTTTGATGAATGGTGCCCTGAGATGCAAAGAAGTTTGTTAGATCATGTTGGGTAAATTCCAATGCATCATCAGAGCGAAAAACTTGAACACTTGAGGAGAAAATATTCGTGACATAATGGAAGAAATTCTTAACAATATTATTAATCTCCGAACATTCTTTTAACAGATAGACCCAAGATGACCGGTTGTAATCATCAACATAAATGACAAAATACTTGTGTTAACTCAGAGTATAGACTGGACATGGTCCTCAAATATCACAACAGACTAATGAAAAGGGGGCTTCACGATGTGGTTCAGCACGAGTAGAGAAAGAAGCTCGATGATGTTTCATGAACTGACATATCTCGTACTCAAATGTCTTGAGAATAAAGAGTTCAGGGAACATTAAAAATATGGTTATTGTAGATGGTAATCGAGGCGAAGGTGCAAGAGAAGAGGATCTTCGGAGATTGACGCTACGCTAACAAAACTAGAGTTAGAGGGGATATGAAGATAATAGAGACCATTCTTCTCATGTCCCCCACCAAAAATCTGTCTTGCCCGCTTGTCCTGAAGATAACAAAAAAACTCATCAAAGATAACTCTACAGTAAAGCTCAGTGCATAGTTTATGTACATATAAAATACTAAGTGCAAAAGCATGAGTGCAGTGAATTCCAATCTGTCGAAGTTTAGAGGAAAATTCCACGGTGCCCACAACAGTGACAGAGGAATGTGCCCTATAGGCAACCCAAACAGTCTTCTCCCGCCAGATGAGTCGAAGCGTCGAAATCAATAATCCATGTAGGGCTGGATGCAGAAGCAGAGTTGGCAATTGTACCTGAGGTAGTAGCCAAACTAGTAGTAGGGGGCATTAGTACTATTGTCATTGACTGAGGAGTTCTGCATAAGTTGTCATAGACATGCATATTCAGATGCCATAAATGGTGGCTGACTAACACCAGATTGTTTCTCATGTTAGGCCTCAATAGTGTCATATGTGCCCTCATATGAATCAGTCTCATGGGCACTATTGGCATTAAGAGGCATACCAAACTTTACCCAACATCGCTCAGACGGATGATTCCATTGTCCACAGTATGTGCATACGGGATAGGGGACAATAGCAAGATCATGTCCATGCTTGTGACCATAATTACGACCACATCCGCACTCACGACCGCGACCACGACCAAAAGTCACAATCGCATCCTCCCTGGTAGTTGGGTCGTCCCCTAGCAAGATGAGTTGTAGCCTCTGTAGATGGAGGAGGAGAGTCGAGTTCCTGCAGACGACCAAAGATGGTCTCAAGGGTGGGCAGTGCATCGACAGTCAGAAATTGGTCCTTCACAATTTTGTATCGTGGATGTAATCCTAGTAGAAAGTGATACACCTCCCATTTTGTACGTTCTCCTATCTGCTTGTCACAACAAGCCGGTTGAAAGATGAAGAACTCATCGAACAGACCTGTGAGAAGCATGTAGTACTCAACCAGGGTAGTATCTCCCTGATCAGTAGACCAAATCTTTGTATATATGTCAGAGAGCTTGGGCTTGGTTGTTTTCTGAGAGTAGGTATGTTCAAGGCTCTCCCATATTGCCTTTACCATTTCCTTGTAAAGAAGATTCGAGGCTATGTTTGGATCAACATTGTTGATCATCCAAATAACGACCTGGCAATTATCCATATACCAGATATCGTTGTCTGTCTCCTTAGACAGATCCTTAGTAAGAACATAGTTCTTACGCTGACCACCAATGAACACCTTGAATAATCACGACTAGAGTACATAGTTTTTGGAGCCCTTCAGTTTGATAGAAGTGTCTTGTACCATCACAAAAGAAGTCGGGTATACAGGCTTGGGCTTTGTGGATGCCATGACGATCGTGTTGGTCAAGAAAAAGTGATTAGAAGTAGCTCTTTGTTTTAATTAGGCATCAATGAGACCTAATAACATATCAATGATAGAATTCAATGGCCATGGAAATCCTAGATGTCACTGGCAGTAGTCTTGGAAGGGGATCGATCTAAAGCATGTCACAATCAAGCATTAAAGCTTGATGTAGCGGTCTGGATCGAGAAGATGGGCTAAAGATGCATCACAGCCTATTGTAGCAACAATAGGAAGGTGTTGCGAAGACCTTAGTGATTCAAGACGAAGCCCCATCGGTCTTTGGGCTTCAGATGAAGCTTTAGAAAATACTTGCGTGGAGCCTTAAGCTTTAGACCATGCTCTAGATGTTCTTCAGGCGACATTGTAGGAGGGGCGACTACACATCAGGTTTCAGGCAAACCTCGAGAGGGCCTTCGGGCTTCCGGCGGGTCCTTGGCCGACATAGTTGGCCTCGCAAAGGCCTCGAGGCGAGGTTGGGTGCCCTCGTGATGGCGGAGCAAGCCTTGCAAAAACCTTCAGGCGAGGCTAGATGCCCTCACGATGATGCCCTTGCAAGGGCTTGTGAGGACTTGGCCCTGGATGCCCTTGCAAGGGCTTGCTGATGCCTTGATGCCACTGCGAGGGCTTGGTGGGCCGTCGTTAGCGGCAGCGAACGGGAGAAACCCTACAGAATGGGGATAAACATAGAGTTAGGTTCGACGGTGGGGTAGGATTTAGGTTAGAACCCTGATCTAGAATCGTTGCTCTAATACCATGTGGAAAACAATGAAAGAATGAAATTTCTTGTCTTATTACAGAGGTCTAGGGGTCCTTATATAGGACAAAATCATAGAGAGCTCAAAACTGAGAAAAATACATAAGTGCCCCTAATTTGGTTACATGAATAACTAAGCATCGTAAGAATACATTACTAATAATAGGTAATTAAATGCTCCCTCCTCTTCTTGAAGAGAGTGTTTTCTATGAAAATATCATAAGCTGTTAAAAAATCCAGAACTACTTTTCCATCTTAATTTTATCCCAAAGCCACGACCTCCATAAACATGAGCATACCCTGAAGCATCCTTTTCTCACATGTCCATTAAGATCTCCACCTACAAAATCATCTCTTTATGTGGGATTCCTTGCATAATCTTATCCAAATCCTCTCGAAAAAACTTGTTTAATCCTGTGGAGAAAGATAAGAGAACACAATGAATTGCTTTATTCAAGTGGCTTATGTGTTCTTGTATAGGCTAAAGCCCTAGAGCACTCGTAAACGAAAAATTACATAAAGAGCCTTGAGGGGTTATAACTGTTGGAAAAATAGAATGTCATATCATTATAGAGACCCTAGGGCTCTCTTATATAGGATAAAAGCCCTAGGTAAATTACACAGGAGACACATGAAAGAAATAGAAATAAGAAATAAATACAATGAGA
Organism: Ottelia alismoides; assembly: GCA_037367405.1. Taxonomy (NCBI): domain Eukaryota; kingdom Viridiplantae; phylum Streptophyta; class Magnoliopsida; order Alismatales; family Hydrocharitaceae; genus Ottelia; species Ottelia alismoides. Next base: position 436,203 of record JAZKJV010002675.1, read on the forward strand.
TACAAATATCTCAACACCCCCCTCAAGCTGGAGCATATATGTCTGTCATGCTCAGTTTAGAATAACATCTTTGAAATGGACCTCTAACAAGGGCTTTGGTGAATATATTAGCCATCTGATCTCCAGTAAAAACATGAGAGGTGGATATGAGACCCTTCTGGATCACGTCTCCGGTATAGTGGCAATCCACCTTTCTATGCTTGGTATGTTCATATGATGCAAGATTATTGACAATAAAAAGAGTTGCTTGTGAACCCCCGAGGATCCGGGTGCCCGTTTACGACACATTCGCATTACAACATTCATTAATATCACATTAAGTACGTGAAAGTACGGGAGAATTTTTTTCGCGTTGAAGCTACATATGACGTTCACATTCACAATCACAAAGCTGATAGAGACAAATGCCACAAAAATTTTATTTCATTAACTTCCATTTATTTTACAACATGTACAATGACTGACAGTACATACAGTATTCTCAAAAATCTGATTGAAGAGAAGAAACATATTACATTATCAATCGAACCGAAAACTGAGAAAAAAACAACATACCGTCTAGTATATACCCTTTCTCCTGAAGTCATCAACGCTACTGTGCTAAAGGCTCCTTGCCTGCCATGCGTGCAAGGAAGAAAAGGCATCAGCGGGCACTGGTACTTCCCATAAGCTTATATATAAAAAAATATCAACTGGCATTTAAAATGTTCAAAAGTAACAAGTAGAAAGGTGGAACAAGTGCAATTTACATCTACTTGCGTAAGTAAAAAGATATTCAAGTTGTTTGAAACATTTCCCATGATCGCCCATTAACCCAATATTTCCCATATATGACATAATTATATTATAGTTGAATATTTATGAATGTATGAGTGTAAGTATATATCGTCATTTTCTTCAGAGATCATGTTTGTGACTGATGATGGAAGAGTTTGAGATTGGAAAGGTTTCTTGATTTAATTAGATTCTTAAGTCTAGTGGATAGTCTGTGGTCTCGGTTCGTGTGAAACCTCACACTATGACTCTAAGACTTGGGGAATGTCTTAGGGTTGGGGTGCCTCCGTAGGCATATGGTGTAGTATAATGCATCCTAACTAAGTTCCCAACACGTCCACTAGCTTAATGAGATTTCGAATTAGATTGTAGTTACTTCCATTTACTCAACTTTGATTGTAATCCCTCTAAACCTCAGTGCAACAGTCTCAAATAAAACTCTAGATGATGTAGATATAGATATGGATGATCTGGATGTAGAATCGGCAAGTCTGTTGGCGAAAGTAAAACTCAAGCGGTGAAGTAGCTAACAAAAGGGCTCTTCCGTCTCGCCCTCTAGTTGGAAGTGCGGTCCAATAGAGGGATAGGTCTACTCCAAAACTACGCCACTGAGACGGGAGAGAGACTCTTCAGAAAAGTCACTCTAGAAAAATGGCCCGACCGGTCGGGCAACCGAGCTCGTACGAAAACTAAACCGAAGATCCCCTGCCTGGGTATCCTAAAACAGAGGGTCAACAGAACTGGTCAAAGTCAGGATCCCAACAAGGCGTAAAAACACTGCGAGCTCGCGTAAAAACCGAAAAGGGACTGGGATCCTAGACCCGCGCACTTGGCGGCCGCTGCCCGAACCGAGCTTCCTATCTTCCGTCCAGTTGAGGGTCACTGCGCCCTCGCACGGTTAGGTATAAAGATCACCATGACCGGCACTAATAATTAAAACAAAATTCCTATGCATGTGTGACCAATTATATATTACAAGTCCACTTGTGAGGTATAAACTTAATGCATTATTACTTTGCACCTTGGGTTCCAAAACTGCCGAAATGTGATTGAGACTTAAATTAATACGATAAGGAGTGGTTGCTGAAGGCTATTTGGCCAATCTGTCTGAATTCTATAATTAGTGAAAGGATATAGTCACCCTCCAGACCTTGGTCTAATTGCCCAAAATGATCTATTAACAATTTTTGGCCCCAAAGGTGATTTCCTTCTTATGTCGTTTTTCCCTCAATTAAGGTAAAGAAATGCTGAAGCGAGAGAAGAAAGTAACTGATCATATTTTCCTTAAAGGTATAATGTATGACATCTGGTTTTAAAAAAATGTATTCTGAGATTAATAGCATACCTAACAGTATGATATGAAAATTTTGCTAAACTCCAAACTAAACACACCACAACACAAGTGCTATTCAATGTAGTCTTGAATAATTGAAGATAATTGGAATTTAGTGTGTGGGGAATTTAAGGAATGAAGATTGTTCCCTCTGCTTCACTTCACTGTGAGTAGGAAGATATACCCCAAGGTTCACAAACACAGGAACAATTAAGTATTCCACGGCAATTTACAGGACATGTAAGTTTAATACCTCGTCATACCAGAACCAAAACCCTATATCTCTAACAAGAATAGGTAGGAGCAGCACATAGATATGGATTTCTTAACCCAGATCCTCTGTGGAACAAAGTTTTATATAATATGTATATGTATATGTTGACACCCTCAATACAAAAAAATATGTAGGGCTTTAAATTAGGATGAAAGAAGAGTTCTAAGGATATTAATATACTAAATCATGAATGAAAGAAAAATCCTCATGAGTATTTCATAACTCATTTCCTGTCCAGATTTCAATTAATCTAATTGTTTTCAATCATTCAATATCGAAGTAATAAAAATAATATCAGAATAGACAACTCCACATGATTAATTCCATATTTGACTATAGCTTATTTCCTGTTCAGACTCCATTTGATCTAGTTGGATTTAAAAAATGTATCTAAATAGACAACCAAAATGGTTTCCAGGGAATCATCATATTATAACTACAACCTTATTGATTGGTGAAGCATAAACATCAACATGACCTTTAATCACAGGAAATCACAAGGTCATGATATAGAAACTTATTTCATGTGCATGGTAATCACAGGAAATCACTAGTGAAAATAGGTATTAAACATATGATCGAATGTATATATAACATGACATTTATGGCAGCAAAGATTAGGATTTTACAGTGGTACAAACATAAATTTTATTTTTTTTAAACAAAAATCTATAGCTTGACTTTGTAATAAACTGTGTAAGCACCACTTAATGGCACCAAAAAAAGAGGATAAATTTGCATATGCATGGCAGCAAGAGATTGGTATGAGCTTGTACTTTGATTCTTAATTTCTAACATCCACTGTGCATGTAGCTTTTATTGTAGGGAGAAGATTAACAAAAAGAGGGCTAAATATTGGACATGCATGGCAGCAAGGAGGACAGAGGTTGTACCTTGAGTTTTCTCTAATTTGGAGATGATTTCTCATGCAAGAGAAGCTTCAAAAGTAGCTCTAGTTGAAGAAAAGATGGCTGGACAGCAGTCTGAATTGGAGAAAAACAATAGGAGGGGAGGGCTATAGCAACAACTCAAAGAAAATGGCAGCAAGAGCTGCTGCCTGGAGCAATAGCAGCAACTTTAACTGCTGGAATGAAGGAGCAGCTCCAGCTCCTTGAATGGCTGGGGGCTTCTCTCACGGCTGGAAATTTCGGTAAAAACTAAGGGGGAAAAGAGGAGAGGCAACTTGGTTATATTTATGAGGGAGATGGGAGCTTGGGGTAAAGCCACATGGAAGAAATAGAAGTCCAAGTGGAAAGAGATTGGACTTAGGTGGTTGCTAGAAAAATCAAATTTATATATTATTATTTTTTTACACTGACAGCCCACTGCTGCTTCTGAAATCAAATTTTAGATTATTATTTTTTAGGGATATTTACCCATAACCCTGAATAGTGTCGTCATTACCCCATGAACCCTCGATAATCACGAATTACATGAAAGACCCTGAATAATGCTTAACCTTTACATGGCATAACCCTGTGTCAAGTTCCGTCTTAGTCCTTCGTTAACTCCAACGGAAACAGTTATATGTTGACAATTTTACCCTTCAAAACACATCTTATTTATAATATGCTTCCATTTTGTAGATCAAAATATATTTTATATATTTTATATTTTATACCTAAATTTTCATTATTTACAAATAAAGCCCTCCCTCCTCCTTCCCTGTATGATCCCTCCAGCACCCAACTCCGACCACCTCCTCCTCCCCACTGACCACCTCCTCTGTCCCTTCCTCGTCCCTCCCCTACCTGGAAGCCCTCCTTCGAAGAACTCCTCCCACCCCCTCTACAACTCTCGATCGATGCCTCCCATGCCCCCTCCCAGTCGGCAAGGGACCCACCTTTGGCTGCAACCACCCCCGCAAGTCCCTGGGAGCCCCCCATCTCCGCCTTGAAGCCCACGGGTCAGGGCCGCCCGCATACCCCCTCCCCGGTTCTCCGCCTGCACCAACCCCCCCCCCCAAGCCCAAGTTCCACCAGGTCCCCTCCTAGTTGGGGGCTGCCCCCGTCCCCCGCTTCTCCGAAGCCCAAAGGTCGCCGCTTGCCAGGTCCCCTCCCAGTTGCGGGCCCGCGTCTCCGGAGCCCTGCGGTCGTCCCCCGCCTGCCAGGTCCCCTCCCAGCGCTCCGCCAAACCCAAGGTCCCCCCCCCCCCCCCCCCCCGCGTCTCCGGATCCCTGAGGTCACCCCCACCCTCCAGGTCCCCTCCCAGGGCCCCCTCCCAACTGCGGGCTCCCCCCTCCGGAGCCCAATCTCCCCCACCCGCCAAACCCAAGGTTCCGGAGCCCAAGGTCGCCGCCCGTCGGGTCCCCTCCCAGCTGCGGGCGGAGCCCTCAGGTCGATCCCCGCCCGCCAGGTCCCGTCCCAGCTGCGGGCCCCCCTCCCCCGTGTCTCCGGAGCCCCAAGGTTGCCCCCCGACCGCCAGCCTGCCCCGCCAAACCCCAGTTCGGAGCCCTGAAACACCTCACTGCCCGCAAGTCCCGTCGTCACCCACCTTTTCTTCTCCTTCTTTTGGACTGATCACAACCGTTAGATTGCAGAGTGGTTAGATTAACTAAGATATCTAGTTGAGTTAATGAAACAAACTAACAGAAGGTTATATGTGTAAAACAGAGCAATTATTTAGGGTCTTCGGTGTAATTCGTAATTATCGAGGGTTTTTGGGGTAATTACGAAACTACTCAGGGTTATGGGTGTAAATATCCCTTTTTTATATTTTCTCTTATTTATTTGACAAACTTAAAATGAACTGTATGCGCACCTCAGGTCTCGGATTTTTACGCGCAACATCTCGATTTGATCGTCCCTGCACGACGATCAAAATGAGTATAATGTTGATATACTTTCGATCGGGTTTGGATGCCCGAAATTTTCGAGATACGGTTTTGATTTGGGTTTAAATTTTGTGATTTAAATATATCAAACGGCTTCCGATTGACGAATGATCGATTCCGTTGATTTTGTTTCGTCGAATCGGATCTAATGACGGTCTCGATTCGTTTCACGGTTTCCGAATTTGCGTCGCAGCTTTTTCGCGGCGCGTATTACGAAGCGACTGATTTTTGGTCGATTTCACCCGAACAACTTTTGATTCATGACCAATTGGTCGATTTAGATTATCTTATGTTGTCAAATAACTTTATTGGGTTAGACGAACCCAAATTGGGTTGAGTTTGGGTTTGATTAAAAAGCGTATGTAACACTGCTTGATTGCCACATAAAAGCTACATGGGAAGAGGTATCTCGACTGCAAGATCAGTCAAGATCGATCTAACCCACATCATCTCTGTGCTCCCTTGAGCCATGGCTCTGTACTCAGACTCTACACTAGATCTAGCAACCAATGTCTGCTTCTTGCTTTTCCATGAACGAGTGAGCTTCCAAAAAAAAGTAAAGCCGGAAGTAGACTTACTTGTCTTTAGGGCATCCTGCATAATCTGCATATGCACAAGCTGTTACCTCAAGAGATCGCCTTAGGCCCCTGGTGAATATAAGACCAGTATTTGGTGAAGACTTCAAATATCTCATAATCATATAGACAACATCCATATGAACCTTCCTGTGCTGCTCCATGAACTGACTCACCTTACTTACAATAAAGGATTTCTCTGTTCTGGTGATAATAGCATACACGGCCTCAAAATTCGATTTTGGTCACCATTTTGGTCAGTTTTTGAACTAGAGCCCCCATATTTCAGCCGATATAGGTCATTTCGACCGAATTTTGGTCATCCATAGAAACCGAAATTTGACCAAAATTTGACTGAATTTCGTCGAAATTTGATCCCATGGTAGCATAGAGAAGCTTCCCAACAAGCTCCTTCTATCTCCTCTTATCTACCTCCTCTATGTCATCTTCATATAATCTCATGCTCGGATATGTAGTAGTAGTAGCAGGCTTGCACCATGTCATCCCTATCTCAAATAGAATATCGATCACAAACATCCTTTGGGTTATCACAAGACCACGCTAGTTCTTGATGAAGTCTAATCCTAGGAAGTTACGAAGACTGCCAATATTCTTAGTTACAAACTGCTGACCTAGGAACTCCTTGGCAGCTTGAATGCCCAGTTCATCATCACCCGTGGCAATATCATCAACATAAATCAGAATAGCAATTGTACCTCTCTGTGTCCTCTAAACAAAAAGCAAATGATCCGTAGTGGATCACGCAAACCCCTCGTGCTCTACCAACTCTGATAGCTTTTGGTACTAAGCTCTCAGACTCTGCTTCAAGCTGTAAATCGCCTTGTGGAGCCTACACACCTTTTGAGACTCCTCCTCAGCAGCAAACCCTGGTGGTTGTTGCATATATACATCCTCCTGTGGATCTCCATATAGAAACACATTTCTCACGTGAAGTTGGTAAAGAGGCCAGTCCCGAGACACAACTACCGATAGAAGAATGCGTAATGTCAAATGTCTGGCCACTAGTGAGATATCCTGGTAGTCCACCTCATAAGTCTGGGTGAACCCTCGTGTTACAAGCCTTGCCCTGTAGCAATCCACACTGCCATCTGTTCATTGCTTCACCGTAAAGATTCATTTGCACCCCACAACAGAGACATTTGAAGGGGAATAAACAATAACTCCACCTACATGGAAAGTTGCCAGCTACTGTCCTGTACGACCTCCTGGTATGTTTGTGGGATAGTGACAACAGAGAGTCCCATGACAAACTCCTGTACTCCTCTTAAAGATGATCCAAGGAAACATGCGCAATTACAGGATAAGTGGCACAGTGACGATGCGCCTTCCTTAAGGTAATAGCCTAATAGGTACATCAAGATCATTGGTCTTACTGTTCTTTGTTATCAACTCCTCCTCATGTGGTACAAGCATATCATCAGTGCCATCAGTAGAAATAATGTGTTCAGTACATACCTGAGGCGTGTTGGATGACGGGGAAGGCACATGAGCAGAGGGGCGAGTAAAGATCCTGCAAATGTAAAATCGTGGCAGGAATTGTGTCAGGGGGAGACAGAGGTGGAGGAGGTGGTGGTGGATATGATTGTGACTCAACATGAGGTGGTGTTGATGGAGATAACAGAGGTGGTGCAATAAATACATCCTCTCCAGAATCAGACAACCTATGACCTGTAGGAGAAAAATACATAATAGACTCAAAAAATGTGACATCAACATTGACATAATACATTCTCCCTATAGGATCAAAACATTTATACCTTTTTGGGTACGAGAATAGCCAACGAACACATTTGACAACTCTTGGAGAGAGCTTGTCACGATCATGAGTAAAATTGTGGACAAAGACCACAAACCCAAAGACCTTGGGAGTAAAGGAGAATAGGTCCATCTCGGGAAACACAATCAAGAAAGGGAGCCTTTTCTCCAAGGGTTGTGGAAGGCATGCGATTCACTAAGTAACATGCAGTGAGGACCACATCACCCTAGAATGAATGATGAGCTCGACTCTGAATCAAAAGAGTCCTCATGACATTAAGAAGATGACAATGTTTGCATTCAACAACACCATTCTGTTGCGAAATGTAAGAACAAGAAGTCTAATGAACAATACCGATAGATCTAAGGAAGTTAGACAACTGTAAAGTGCAAAATTCCAAAGCATTGTCAGTACAAATAAACTTCACATTAGCAGAAAAATATTCTTAATTTCAGTAAGAAACGATTTAATGACAGGATTAACTTCGGAATTATTCTTTAACAAGAAACCACAAGATAATCTAGAAAAATCATCCACAACAACCATATAGAACCGATGTCCCTGGTGATCGGTAACACGACTGGGGACCCCGGATGTCAAAATGAAACAACTCAAACGACTTACTACTGTGATGACTCTAGCGACTCGGAAAAGAAGAACATTGGTGCTTCTCAAGCTGACAATGCCTCACAA